>JAMPIV010005105.1:0-372500 GCA_024509875.1 Oreohelix idahoensis | reverse complement strand
TCGGTACCTGGCAGATTGTAGGTTTTGTCCACAAAATAAATACGATTTTTTTCCACAAATGATGTTTCAAAGTAAACATTTATAACACATAAGGAAGGGAAACCCGAGGCCTGTAAACAGTAAATAAATATTAGACAAACATAAAGGTGTTTTCAGGCACTCGTAAGAAATAAAGAAGTATAACACTAGACAACAGAAAAACAACAGACGTGAGTGGATTACCCAGGACTCGAACCCAGGACCTTCCGTGCGACAACCCCGCCTAGCTATGCAAGCGAATCACACTATCCTCCCTGTCATCTAGGCATCACCAAAAATGAGAACTGATTTGCGTCATTAATAGGCTGGACTGCCTATGGGGAATTTGGTCAGATTATTACTATATATATGTATATATATATAATAGTTTTACACTGTCACGAGAACATCTAAAGCAAGTGTCGGTATTATACTTTTATCAGGATAAACATCATACATAAAATACACACAGCACGCACACACTGGGTAGCAAACACGTAGAAAAAATGGGGCAATATTTTATGTTAGCTCCACTGTCTATCTCATCATCACCTTCATCATCATCATCAAGTGTCACACCATCTAGTTTAACGGACAACGTCTCGCACCCTATGGAGCACGGAGCCGCCATTGCAACATGTTCCGTTGCAGGAAGCCTGCACAAGAACATTGACATTCTCTTGCAGCAATGGTTTCTCTAGTAATTTTTGTGTACATAAATGAATTTGCCAGCCCCTTGTACAACCTCATTATTAGTCCACTCTAGTGCCATGTCAGAAGGAACAGTAGTCCCAATCTTTATTCCCCTCCCCTCCCCGTGCACACCCGGGCGCCTGCACAGGGCAATGTAGTAGAGGCGTTAATTCTTCGCAAATACCGTAGTGGAGACTTGTCCTGTAAAATGAATTCAGATGAGTTGTTCCCTTACTTATTTACTTAGTCATTCATTTTCTACATTGGGGTGTAGAGGTTAGTCAGAGAGAGAGAAAAATAGAGATAGAAGGAGATACATAGGAGAGTGTGAGAGAGAAATAGAAAGAGAGAAGGAGATACATAGAGAGAGCGTGAGAGAGAAAGAGAGCGACACGCTATCTTATCAGCTGTCTTCTTTTTTTATTATTATTACACGCTTTTATTTAACTTCACTTGTATGTCACTTTCATGTCACTTTTCATGTCACTTTCAAATCTTGCAATCGATTTTTCAATCACTTCCAGATGAACATTATCTCTGAAACTCGGCATAGTTGTGTATTCCCGATGACAATACAATAATCAGCCAATTATTTAATAATTTAATATTGTAATTATGACACTATGAGTAATTAAAGTTTTTCGTAAAGAAATGTAAAGAAATCAGGAGCTATAACCAAGTTAATTAAAAATAGAGTACGTGGTGTGCTTTATTTTTTTCTATGCGTAAAACAGGGCAGTACTCAAACTAGTGTCTAGCTAAATCAAGGGAAACAATCCAAATTATAAAATTATGAATCAAGGGAAAGTCGAGTTCAATCTCTAGATGCCTTTCAAATTGAAGAAAATTGAATGCGCCAAATTAACAGGCACAAAGCAATGTAGTATTGACGCTCTAAAAGAAATGGATCGCTTAAGACATTTTAGACAAGATTTACAATAAGTGAAAATATTGTTTATGTTTTAGTATGTCATAATTTTTCTAACACTAAAAAGGAGAAAATAAAAAAAATTAAAAAAAATATTTTAAACACACGTTTTTAATGCACTAAAAACCCAAAAATAATTTTTTAAGGAGTTTATAGCTTGCCGTCAAAAAAATGTAACATCAAATTGACAAAAAGGAGAGTCGAGCTCTGGACCTTCCGAACGGCACCACCGCGTTGCTAGGGAAGAGATCCTCCCTGCCAACTAGGCACTACAAAAATAATGCTTTTTGGACGGGTCAATTTCTGACTTGGTGGACGAGTAATGTTTGATTTGGGAGACGTCCATATGGGATAAAAAGAATTCTTTTGACGCCTAATCCCTTGTTCAACACGTAACACAGGATATATAGGGTGCCTACATAGGGTGATCCAGCCTAATTAATGACGCAATCACTTATGTAGTCCCCTATTATACAATGTAGGTCAGATCACACAAGACAAAGACCTTAATACTATATATAATAAATGATAGAAGAAGGAGAACAGTACAGGTCAGAGGGTAGGTTTGGTATTGTATAAACATATAAACAAATAAAGAGGGGAAACCATAGGTCTGTAAACAGTAAATAAATAAATATTACACACATAAAGGCATGTTTCATATTTGTTTAGACATGGCCAAGCCATCTCAACTGAAACCGTTCCACTTGTGTCTGCAAAAGCTGCGGTTCGAGGCTATGACGTATTGTCTGGTTGCGGACACTGTCCCTTCTTGTCACTTGGACCATTAGTTGTTCCCTCTGTTGTAAATTTATATTTCAGATTATTATCACCTGTTGTGTTGGTATTGTGAATTCTCCTTCACGTTTACTGCTACCACTTGTGCCTACTCGTTAACGACAGTTGTAAATTAACCTTGGCCAGTGTAATCAGCGAGATAAGAGTTTTAAAAACATTTATAACTGATTGATCACATAGGCGACCTGGCATTCAGACAACGATTATGTTTTAAAGTCAGATTTGAAAAAAAAAAAACCACACACTCACACACGCACGCATGCATGCACACACACAACTAAGCCGCGTCTTTTCGTACGATACTTACTTACTGACCCGTGTTTAATTTCACAAAAAAGGTAAAGGTTATCCGAAAGCAAGGAGTAAAATGTTAGAGACTTCACTACACCGAGTTTCAGCGTTATGAGACCGAATGAAAGTGCTCATTTCCTTTGCCTTCTCCAATTCAAGAGCAGTGTCTGTCACCAATTTATAGCTGGGTAGATTGGAACGTACGAGGTGAATAATATGAGGTGCATCGGTCAGGCAAACTCATCATGTAATAAACATTGCTGCAGAGACTACTGCTTCAAAAGTACATACATGTTTGATCGGGCAATGGGACAAGCTACAGCGGTGATTACATGCTCCATCAGGAGCGTAAAGGAACAGAAGAAGAAGGAGACTGGAGCGTGGCGCTATTAGGATTCGAACCCGGTAGCCTTGTCTCGAGAAGCAAGCGCTTTAACCACTCTACCACTCAACGCTCTCACTCCACATAACCCGCAAATAATGAACTCCTCGTTGTTGTCATCATCATCATCACCATCAAGTTGACATACTTTATCATACCCCTTCATTAATTCCCCCCCCCCCCCCCTCCGAATATTATCTACTAATTTTCGTCACTGATGTTTGTTCTTGTTGGCGGGACAAGTATAATATTTTTTTTATCGTTCTTTATCTCCCTTTCCATAAACATCGTCCGTTATCCGGGAGTGTTTGTGGGTTTCTTCTCAGTGAAGTGTTTAAATTCTTCTTCTTCTTCTTTCGTTCGCTTGAAATATATTGTCTATATCTGCAATGTTGTTTCTTGTATAAACTTCACTGTCTTTTGTAGTTCATACAGAGGTCCGTATAGTTTTGCTTCCAGTGTTTTTTTTCTCTGGGCCAGTGGGTTTGCCTCAATATATCATATTCGGGGCAATCTTGAAGTACGTGCTCCGCAGTCTGGGGTGCCTGTCCACATGTACACATGGCTGAATTGCCAATCTTGAATTTTGTATACATGTGGCTGCGGTCGGTTGTGTCCTGTTCTGAGGCGCAGAATGACAATTTGTTCTGATCTGTTCATAGCTTGGTAGTCATCCTGCTTTGGTGTTGGTGGCTTTCTGATTGATTTGATCATCTTTTTCTTCTGATGGCACGCAACTGGTACATCCGGTTGCTCGCCTGCAGCACCTTCTTTAGCCAGTCGGTCTGCTCTCTCGTTTCCTGGTATTCCACAATGAGACGGTATCCATTGCATGGCGACCCTGCACTGGTTGCACAGTTCAGAAAGTAGGGCTTGTATACCTGGCAATTTTCTGGACTGAAGTGCTTGGAGTGCTGATCTTGCATCTGTCAGGAATACCACAGGCTGTGGACCGAGATTGGTGTTCAACAGTTTCTCAGTTGCCACCTTGATTGCCTGGATTTCTGCATCATAGTTGTTACAGAATTTCCCCGTTGGTCCTCTGACCGCATCCCTAGTGTTGTTTGGGTATTCTATGTACACTCCTGCTCCTCCATTCTTGACTGCATTCTGTGCTGACCCATCCGTGTATATTCGGACCCAGAGGTCCTGTGGGTATTCATCTTCCAGGAAACTGAGAGTGACTGTCCTACGTTGCACGCTGTTCTGTTCATCCCTGTCGAATATTCCTTTCACTTTTGTCTGGATGTGTATTGGTAGTCCAAGCTCTTCTCTCCAAGGGATTTGTTCTGGCACAGACATTAGGGGGCTGTAAACTTTAGGCAGGTCTGAGGTTTGTCTACGAAATCGTTTGGCCTGGTGGATGAAGCTGCTTCTTTTCAATCGCCACATTGCTAGGTTTTGGAATCTGTCCTTCATTGGATGGCTTGGCATACAGAGGAACTTTTCTGCCTGTGTTAGCACTTCCGTGTCTTTGCGTTCTCTCAGTGCTTGTATCCTCCCCATGTTCTCCATCTCCACTATAGGCATTGATTTCATTGCCCCCGTGATGACCCTAAGCGCCTGGTTTTGCACCTTATCTAGCTCTTGTAATGTGGTGTTTGATGCTGGACACCATGCAGCTGACCCATATTCCAGGCGTGGTCGTATGCCCTGCTGGTAAACTTTACTAAGTATTTTCCCACTGGCTCCCCATGTGGTTCCACTTAGTTTTCTCAGGATGGCTAACTTCCTCCTGGCTTTTGTTACTGCCTTGTTGATGTGCTGCTTCCATGTCAGCCTATCATCGAATGTAACTCCGAGATAGGTAGGTTGTTTATCTTCTCTCAGGAGCTCTTCATTTATCTTGATGACACCAGCTTTTTGTTTGGGAGACAGGGTGAAGAGCGTAGTGCTGCACTTGTCTGTGTTGATGCTGACACACCATCTATTTGCCCATGAGGTTAAGGCATCTATAGCTCTTTGTAGCAGTTTGGTGGCCACTGTTGCATGCTCATCTGTGCACCATATTACCAGGTCATCAGCGTACATTGCCACTTTCATTCCATGTGGTAGTTCAGCAACCAGGTCATTGATGTAGACTAGGAAAAGTGTGGGGGACAGAACCCCTCCCTGAGGGACGCCATGACGCAGTAGAATTTTCTTACTCTTGAAGCCATCTAGTTGTACTCGGGCTCTTCTGTTATGCAAGTATGCTTTCACCCATTTGTACATCCTACCATTCACTCTACAATTTCTCAGTTTCTTCAGAAGCCCTTCTTTCCAAACCTTGTCAAATGCTTTCCTCAGATCTATCCATGCTTATCTAGTTTCTTATCTTGGAACGCATCCTCAATCTCTTGGGAAAGGTAAGTTGCCTGATCTTCGGTAGAGTAACTCTGCCTAAAGCCCGCCTGCTGTGGTACAAGAAGGTTTTCACTTTTAAGGTACCACTGTAGCCTGAAGTTGATGTTATGTTCCATAGTTTTGCAGAGACAGCTTGTAAGGCTGATTGGTCTGTAGCTGGAGGCAGTGGAACTGTCTTTTCCTGGTTTTAGGAGTGGTATCATGATTGCTTCCCTCCAGTTCTGTGGAACTCTGCCTGAGTTCCAACAGATATTGAAGATCTGCAGCAGCTTTGTTTTTGCTGCGGTTCCCAAGTTCTTAATCATTTCATTGGACACTCCATCAACTCCTGGCGACTTTCTCATTTTCAATTTGGATATTGCAAGCTCCAGTTCTCTGAATGTGATTGGTGCCTCCTTAAATTCAGGTATGGTTCCATCTCGTCCTGCGTATTGTTGTTTCTCACGAGTCTCCTGTTGCTTCTCTGGGCTTACTTCGATGTTGTTGTCTGTGGTGAGTTGAGATTATATAAATATATTTATAGGGGACTTAGTGTACTGAATGAGATCAGCTGTGAAGGTCTCTGTATCTAACAAGGTTGGTGTATTACAGAGAACCTTGCTTGCTACCACATTTCGACCTCAATCAGACTTATTCTTGAATTGTATGATGACTTCGTTTAATGTCTAGGGTTATGATAGTGATGAAGTGTAAGTTCACAACAACCAACAGACAGATAAACACCTAAATTAAGATTCACAACAATTTACAACACTATGACAATCACAAACACATAACACTCTAAAGATTTACCTTAAGTAAGTCAAGTGTTAAATTTTATATAATGTATTAGCTTTTTCAATATATAGATATCCTGATCCTACTACAATGTGAATCAGGAATCACAATCAAATGTAAGCACAATGTTTATGTACAAAAATTTATACAAAAGATCTTTGTCCAGACATATAATAGTATTGTAATATAAGTGTAGTGTTGTGATGTATTATTATGAGGTAATACTGGCTTTTAGTGCTAGGTTGTTGTTTGTCATCACGACTTCATGTGTTTGTTACTGGTGGAAATAATATTAAAGGATTCACAGATTCTGTTTCTTTAAAAATTCTGTCCCTTTTGTCTTTATAATAAAGTTCAGTTCAGGGGTATTTGATTCAAGGTTGGGCTTTACGTGCTGACATGCTCTTATCTCATAAGGCAGCTGTAGGAAACCTGTATCCTCTGCTCGCTTGCTTCTCAGTTTGATAATATGATAGGCAATGGCCGCTATCTTGTGCATGGAGTCTGCTGCCAACTTTCTGGATCACGCAGTACTCAGACCGGACGATGCAATAACACCATCTATACCACGGTCCCTGAAAGTGAAGGTTATGCATCCTTCTTACTAACTGGTATACAATATTATTCCACACTGAAGTACATGACAGTACAAACAAACATAAAGTTCAGCGCTTTAGGCCAACTGCTAGCTTTTCATGTGACAATATACACCAGTATTCCTCTCCCTAATGGTTACAACGCCTCTGCAATTCCAGCTGTAATCCCTTCCATACAATAGGATAGGTGTTATGTTACTATATGGCAATCCAATATATATATATATATATATATATATATATATATATATATATATATATATATATATATATATATATATATATATATATATATATATATATATATATATTATATATATATATATATATATATATATATATATATATATATATATATATATATATATATATATATATATGTATATATATATATATATATATATATATATATATATATACTGAAGCACATTAAAAACGCACCACTATTATATATACTGATGCCGAGAAGCTGGCAAAAAAAAAGTGTGGGAATGGATTTTCCCCGTGTTTGCCATGCGGTAGAGAGCGAATGGCTGCTGGAATGGAAAGTGCAAGATTCAACCCATGGGTGTGTGTACAGACTACATGAAAACGATGAAAGTTACACGTGCAACACGATTCTCAACAGCTATGACCCTGAAAATGTGTACGCGTTGTGGCAGTATACTCGGTATAAAAAGGCCGTTGAGACAAAACACCCAGTACATGTGCTTGAAATGCCACGACTATTTGAAAACGACCGCCAACGAGCCATTGGTATGTTGGAGACCGGAATGAGCTCGCGGGCCATTGCCAGAAGGATGAATTGCCACCACAGCACTATTGTACGTCTCAATGAACGTTACGGAACCACTGGCAGTGCCCGGGATAGACTTCGGAGTGGCCAGCCACGAGTTACTACCCCTGCGCAAGATCGTCATATTGTGCTGAGTCACCTAAGGAATTGACTCTCCCGGCAAGTCAAACAGCAAGAGCAATAGTGGGTAGACATGGGCAAGTCTCTCGAATGACAGTCATACGACGACTCAGAAATACAGGCCTTACTGCAAGACGACCTTATTTTGGGCCAAACTTGACTCACAGACATCGTTAGCAGCGCCTGCAATGGGCAGAGCAACATATCAGATGGACTAGACTGCAGTTGAATGCTGTCCTATTCACAGACGAAAACAGATTCAACATATCCTTTGCAGATGGACGTATGCGGATTTAGCGACGGTGTGAAGAGCGCTTTGCAGATTGCTGTGTCAACCGATTTCGAGGTGGCAGTATTCACATTTGGGGAGGATTCAGTTTTCACCATCGCTTGCCTCTTCACGTCTTCCGTGGAAATGTTAATGCTGTGACATATCGAGATGAGGTTCAGGATGCACTGGTAGCTCCTGCGTTCACAATTTATCCAGACGTGCAGCTTCTCCAGCAGGATAACGCACGTGCATTTTTTTGTATTTTTGGTTTTCTCCCTTGCCTGCACAGAATGCAATGAATTTCATAACAATCAAATGTACAAATTAATGACCAGCATGGATTCATAGGAAAATGAATAAAGATTCCAAATATGTAAACTTGTACACACTTATATTTACATTTCACACTCTGTTCCTGGATTATACAGGTGGTGCGTTTTTAATGTGCTTCAGTATATATATATATATATATATATATATATATATATATATATATATATATATATATATATATATATATATATATATATATATATATATATATATATATATATATATATATATATATATATATATATATATATATATATATATATATATATATATATATGCAGTTATACTCCTCTCTGACAATCTTTTACATGGTGGAGCAATATCTAGGCTTTGCCTCATGTTTGCTACTGAACCGCACACATACAGACATAATTTATCATTTCACATTCAATTTTCATATAAAATACAGATCAAAATGTCTAGCTTACTACAATACGTAAGGAAAACACACTAAAGATGACTGGCACAGTTTGATCTGCGGTATGTCCAAGCTGTTATCATATATTTAATTTTGGATAACACTGCCTGCTCTCATCTCTCAAATGTGTAACGATATGGCGTCCCTTCTAAGATTTCTTCTGCCAATATCCAGTGTATTGACCAATCGTTTTGAATATATTCAAAAGAGTACCCAGTCATTCCAACATTTTCATTCACTTCTACTCCGTTTCTAGGCATTTATTTGTTATTCATAGGTCACCCAATCCAATTTCTTTTAACTTCAAGGTTCAGCCAATGGCCTCCCACGTACTATCTTAGACTTTCTGTCACTACTATGTTTCAACAAAAGTCAGGGATTTCCATCCCAAGCAGATATGACCAAACCTGACAGCATCTCTGTTCTCTATATGTTTTATTACCAATATTTAATTATCTAATGGACTTTTTAGATAATTTCTTACATATTCCTAGTCCACTAGCCTTCCTGTACACGAATATACGATTTTCAAGGGGCTAAGTGGTGTAGTTAAGAATACGATCTTTTTTCGATGTTAAGTGTTTAATTTCAACTACCACCTGTTCAATCCTTTACGACTGTACTATCAGTATAAAGTCAGGAGCCCTACGTAAATATCAGGTTTCCTAATAAGAATTAAACCTGTTTTCAAAACTTAACATCGTATCGTTAGTTTTTTTCATCACTGTTTATTTGAAAAAATTAGGCCATGCACACTGCGAGTTGGTTTATTTTTAGACACACAGCGAGTGGCTTGCGCTACTGTGTTACATGGTCCTTCTACCCCTCTCTGCTTTTTTTCTTCTAAGCCCGTCTGTCTTTCCAAGGCTAACCTTGTGCGTGATTTTGCACTAGTGTTAGTTTTTAAAATCAAGGTCGTCCAAAAGATTTTACTACACATTTTTTTTTAGAACTACGTTTATCGCCGTATTGTTAAGCTTAAGCATTTTATGTAGGAACGAACGAATTAGGACAAGTAGAAATCTTGTGTTAGCCATTACGGCGTTATACAACTAAGGCGTTATCTATACAGGGAACGCACTGGTCCTTCTCCATTCTTCTTCCTATCGTATTATTTCGTTCGGCTTTACCTTTATGTTCTAATTTATATATGGGTATTATAATTTTTCACCACATTGTCTTTAGCAAAGGAGTCTGCAAAGTGATCAGCTGCCTGTTTTCCCATGAGGATGTTTCCATCTTTGTACAGTGCAATCTTTTAGTTTCTCCCTGTACCCTCATCACTAAGTTGTTTTACCAGCTTCCACAGTTTCCTTGTATCTCTTTCGAAGTTCAAGGACTCTGTTTTCTCCTTCCAGCTTCTCCGCCTGGCCTGCAACTTGGCCCTTTGGAATTTGGCCTTAGCTTGCTGGTAGTTATTGTGGTGTTCTTGGCATGGACTGGTCTCTGCCTGCTTTCGAGATGTTTCCACGTCGTTGTGCAGTTGCTCTAGTTCACTATTCCAATATGGTTTGTAGTGCTTACGAGCCTCTCTAGGTATTGTTTCACGAGCAGCCTGTAATATGCATCTGCTGAATTCATCGACTAGCTTATTGATGTCTTTGTCTACAGTCAGATCTCTAGCCAGTATACTAGTACGGTGCTGGTACATTGTCCAGTATGCCTTCTTGTAGTTCCACCTAGAGAGAGTGCTGCTCTCCTTGACAAGTTCATTTTCCACAATTAGGAAGACTGGCCGGTGGTCGCTGCCTCCAAGTTGTTTCCCTACAACACGTGTGGTGTTCCACTCCAGGCCTGGTGAGTGGAATGCCAGGTCTTGTGTAGAGGTGGTGTGCCATGATCTCGAGTAGAAGGTTGGTGGGTCGATTGGCTGGTTAATCAGGATAAGCCCATTGTCATCCTGCCAGTTTTCACCTCTCCTGTCCATGTGATCATAGCCCCAGCTCTGTGCGTGGCTGTTGAAGTCTCCGCACACATAGTAGCTGAGCAGGTGGAATTCTGTACTTTCTGTCCTGAGATGAAGCATCTGGTATTCCGCCCCCTCCATATATGTTTCAAGCTGACATGCACTGATGTTATTCCTCACGAGTGTCAGTATTCCACCCTTTCGCCTGTCTATTCGGTCGGATCGGTAGTGTTTAAATGAATGTGTATTTCTACTTTCCGTTACACTGACTTCTTGTCAGGCTGGCTTCGTTCAAGGTATCTCCATTTGACTTTTCAGTGTCATTAGATCATTATAGAAATATACCTATATATTTCTTATTAATATAGAAGAAATCAAATAAGAGATTCTAGAAGAGCTAGAAAGGAAAATAGAATTAATGAAAGAAATCAAATTTAGCTAAAATATTTTGGCCATAACAAGAGATAACACCTTACCGGTGACCATAATGGAAGGATGAGTTTACAGCAAACCTGCAAGACGGAAACAGCGATGAGTGTGTGGAAAGATAGCATCAAGAGATCAGAGTATAATATCAATGGAGCCGCGCTGGTGTAATGGCTTCGGCGTTGTACTGGCGACCAGGTGTTCATGGTTCAAACCCGGGCGTCGGCGTTTGAAGGAATGTTTACGGCCGGAAATTTGACTGAATAGCCTGAACGGCTCCTGTGATAAACCCTCTGTGGATGGGAAGGAGCGAAGCTCCTGACCGGGTTGGAAGGAAAGTCCTCAGGTTCCCCAGCCTCGCAATGACATGTCATTGGGCCGAAGGGCTGAAAGCCCAAGTGCCGCTGGTTAAGAAAAAAAAAAAAAAAAAAAAAAAAAGAGTATAATATCAAGACAAGAAACAAGAGGGAGATCCAGCTAACCATCGATGTGAAGATGGTAGCTGATGATGATGGTTATCAACATTATTCTGAAAAGTCACATTTATGCAATCTCGGATGACTAAAAAAAAAAAAAAATGAAATCGCAGCTAAATTTAGAATGAAAATATTTATTGTCCTATCGTGACCTAATTACTACAAAGTTTCCAATGTGGTTTGCTAACACAGGTATTGATCTCTAAAATTTCCTGTTAGACACAGTATTTCGATACATTTTTCCGTTAAAAGGGAAGACGAACAGGTAGGCGTGTCTTTATTCTATTGTAATTTATTTTCAGGGTTATTTTGTGTGCATACATTTCTTGTATTTCTTCGTGTTGCCAGCTGTAAATCCCACCAGAGTTTCAGAGTATTACATTAAATAATTCGTTAATTGTTCTCCTACTGTCAGCGCTAACATTCCGAAAGCATCCACATGCCTTCTGTAATAGAGTCCAAGTTTTTTAATCTTCTAAAGACTGTTTATCATACATTTCTTAAAATTAATTCTACGTTTGTCTATGTATGTATGTATGTATGTATGTATGTATGTATGTATGTATGTATGTATGTGTGTGTGTGTGTGTGTGTGTGTGTGTGTGTGTGAGTGTATGTATGTATGTATGTATGTATGTATGTATGTATGTATGTATGTATGTATGTATGTATGTATGTATGTATGTATGTATGTATGTATGTATGTATGTATGTATGTATGTATGTGTGTGTGTGTGTGTGTGTATGTGTGTGTGTATGTGTGTATGTGTGTGTGTATGTGTGTGTATGTGTATGTGTGTATGTGTGTATGTGTGTATGTGTGTATGTGTGTATGTGTGTATGTATGTATGTATGTATGTATGTATGTATGCATGTATGCATGTATGTATGTATGCATGCATGCATGCATGCATGCATGCATGCATGTATGTATGTATGTACGTACGTACGTACGTACGTAAGTCTATCTATCTATCTATCTATCTATCTATCTATCTATCTATCTATCTATCTATCTATCTATCTATCTATCTATCTATCTATCTATCTATCTATCTATCTATCAAAAAAAAATGTTTGTTAATATCAACCAGACAAAAACTACAAAACTTGCAGAAAACAACACTTCAGCTCTAGATTGGAACATCACGAATTGAAAACGTAAATGAACACAGAACTCTAGGTCTCACTGTTGACCAACACCTAAGTTGGAACTCACATGTACATGCACTCACAAAGCAAACAGCACAAAACGTTTACCAATTAGCCAAAATTAAACATTTCCTGGATGAGGAGGCAAGGAAAACGTTCTACATATCTCATATACAAACGCATCTAGACTATTGTTCCACAATCTGGGATGGTTGTTCTGTCTCCAACACAAAAAGGCTCCACTCGCTTCAAAAACGCGCAATGCGCCTCGTTGCTGATAAACACCAATCACATTGTATATATTTCTATATTTATCTTCAAATATTACCCCACAGGAAGCGCTTCCTCTTTAACAAAGGGAAATTTATTCACAAAATCCTGTCACAGAATGCTCTAAAGTATCTTTGGCCGCTTTTAAAATATAATGAAAGACGTAGTCAGCAATTAAACAAATTACAGGTACCCAAGCCCAGGCTAGACCTATTTAAGACTAGTTTGGCTTACTCAGCTGCTCATCTTTGGAAAAATCTTCTCAATGACCTGAAAAACACGCACAGTCCCTACTCATATAATCGTATACTGTTCAAATACTTTATGAGTGCTGATTATATGCCATCCTAACTGATTGTGTTGTACTTTTATCTAACATACTGTATGTTGCTCTGATGATCTAGTTTTTCATTACAATATACTTATTCTTAATTTTGTGATCAGGTACGGCTAATGTATGCTGTTATACTACCTTGTAATGTTTTATTGCCCTTAAATTAATACTTTAAGTATGCTGGAGAATGTTTGAGTAACAGTAGCAAAAGATGAGCAAGAGGAAGGAAGAATGCAAGAGGGGACTGTGCCCGATTTTCAACCCTTGGCAAATTAATTGCTTTCGTAAATGCCTATCTAACTATCTACCTAGTCTGATTCTGGCCTTGAGTTTAGGACAGCAAAGACAGCGAGGAAAGTAACTGTTTACCCTACCTCATCTTGATGAACCTAGTATCATTGCACTCATTGCAGCAGTATCTGCTATGAGGCTCAAAGCTGCTCATCTCTCGTAAAATCTTTCGCGTGCACTGGAAAAAAACACAGTCTCTAGCCATTCAGCAGCAGACCGTTTGAATATTTCACGAGTTCGTATAACTCACCTCTGAATATGTCTGAAATCACTAATTTACTGTATGGAAATTCGATTTTTATCAGTCTTGTTGTTGTTTTTTTTTTTTTCATTTTCATTAATTTTTATTTTTTTAATTCTCTATTTTTCATTTATTTTTCTTTAATTTATTTTAAAAACATACTTTAATTATGATGATTATTGCAAATGCATGATATTATATTACTTTTATAATGATAAATGCCTGCGAGAGGTCCCGGGTTAACATCCCGGACGAGCCCCCAACTGACACAGTGTATTGTATATTAAATACACATATGTCTTAGTCCTCGAAATACTAAACAAGAGGGCGAGGGATGGAGTGGAACACATTCAAGTAATGACCAACACAAGTCATATTCCCGACTCTGTCTAATGTATTTAAATAACTATGGTCACAAAATTACAACAATATATATATAGTCAGCGAAGTGTATCACATTCATGAAAATCACAAAATCCATTATAATCACACAAATAAATATCTTCTCGCACTCGACAATTCAAATCCACCATCACCACCAAAAACCCTCGTCGCTACCTTGACCCCCGTTTCTTCACTGCCCCAATCAGAACTCTCCTTGCATTCACCCCTGACCAGCTGACCTTGCAGTTTCGTGTTGTCAAGTTCAGACCACTCTACTGACTACCTCTCATACACGACTGACATTACGTACCTGCTCCCAGCGGAGCACAGACAGTCCACAGCTTGTTAATCAAGCTGTGATACTGATGATTATTGCAAATGCATGATGTTATATTACTTTTATAATGATAAATGCCTTAAATAATGCTTAAAGTAAATGTGAGGATGAAAGGATACAGTATACATGATGAGAGAGAGAGAGAGAGAGAGAGAGAGAGAGAGGAAGGGCATAGTGTCAGACGGGCCTGCGTGCCCAATTCTTAACCCTTTGAAAATAAAGTTCTATCTATCTATCTATCTATCTATCTATCTATCTATCTATCTATCTATCTATCTATCTATCTATCTATCTATCTATCTATCTATCTATCTATCTATCTATCTATCTATCTATCTATCTATCTATCTATCTATCTATCTATCTATCTATCTATCTATCTGTCTGTCTGTCTGTCTGTCTGTCTGTCTGTCTGTCTGTCTGTCTGTCTGTCTGTCTGTCTATCGATTTATCTGTCTGTCTGTCTGACTGTCTGTCTGTATGCTTGTTTGTCTGTCGCTCTGTCGCTCTGTCGATATATTTTTCTGTCTGTCCATGTGTCAGCAATTGCGCTTCCTTGTTTTTCTCAATGTTTGTCGGTCTGTGCCTGTGTCTTCATACCGGAGACCTCTCTACTGTAAAACACACCTGATACCGGACACACATTACATACCAACACAGTACAGCTGCCAGATTGTCTGGTACCACATAACACGTTTATTTTGTGCGACTTTTCTTATCTTTACATTTTATCACCAACAAAGATCGGACCGACAAACCAAATCCCGAGCCATTGTGTCAGTAAAGCTTTATAAATCTCGAGGTGTTCTTTAACCACAACTTAAACTAATCCACATCTGTGTATTTCGTACTGTCATAATGATTTCATCTGTTGAGAGATTACCTGGAATTTCGAGTAAGTCACGAAGCGATATGTTATATATTTGTGCCACAGTTATAACCTGTTTAAGAACAAGTACGCATTAGTACAACATTCAATTGTATTAACCCTTAAGAAGCTATGTGGTTTTTCCAAGTTCGACGCAAAGATTTTTCTGTTCCTTTGAGTTTCAAATAGTATTAAAGTTTAAGGATCGCTTCCTTCCAAGTTTTTTTTAAAGTTTCGTAATGTTAAACGTAGTTTTAAAGGAAACTGAATGAGGATTAATAAAATATAATGGTGGGACACAATGAAACAAAAAGTTAGTTAAAAATTTGGGTCCCAGAGCGCATGGCGAAATCGGCCATGAATATTAGCTTCTTGTCCTTTATGAGTTAACTGTATTTCAGATGTGTTTCGGGTGAAAAACGCAGGTCATGTTCTACGAGTATTTACAGTGTTTTGTTTTACCAAATAGTAATCTGCTAGATAATGCATTTGTCATGGATTTCCTCCCCTGCTATGCAGTAGAGGACCACCAGTTGCCAAAACGCAAGAGTATCTAAAATGGGTCGTCCAAGGTATGTACCTTCGCACAAGATTACTCTTGGCAGAGTTGTAGATAGAAGGGTAAAAACGCTTCTATCTCAAGGTAGTTTTCACAAGATATTTCCGAAGTCAAGAACAATGTTGCATTGGCAGGGTAATTGTTAACTTATATCGGTCTGTCGCCTTTTGTGAAGAAATAAGCGATGGTTATAGCCCATTCAAGCCCCCAGCTGGTGTAGATCCAGCGAAATTCCTTTTTATAAGAATAAGTTCCATATAAATATATATATATATATATATATATATATATTTATATATATATATATATCTATACATACATATATATATATATATATATATATACATATATATATACATATACATATATATATATATATATATATATATATATATATATATATATCTAAATATATATATATAAACATATATATATATATATATATATATATATATATATATATATATATATATATATATATATATATGTCTTGCTTATACGTATGCTTTCATACTTATAATAACTGAATCAACTATGATTGTTATGTTTTAAAATAACATGTAACAAATTTAATAATCAATTAGTTTTACCAGGTTAAAATAGAGATGAAATGGTGGTGAATTTTTTAGAGTTAAATACAATTTCTCGTCATTGAGACTTGATTTGAGGATTTAAATTAAAATTACAATTTAATGTCCGTTTGCTGGTGCCTTTTACAAGCACTTAACTGGTATAAGTGAGTCCTGCAGCCTTGGTTTCGTCAATTCTTTTGTGATGATGACACTTCACAGTCTGATATCTTCGTTCCTCAAACGGTCTGATAGCCTTGTTCCACGAACCGTCTGATAGCTTAGTACCATGATCTTTTAAACAAAATAAAAACAAATGCCTCTGCTAAGTACATTTGTGGGCTGCAAATTAACAGGCACATTGTCTCGCTGTGCACCCACCAATGTTAGTCTCTCTGAATAATTAAATTCTTTTTTGAGTATTTACAGCGAAACTCAGGGAGGGTGATTAGAAATAACCAATATTCTTGTGGGTAGTAAACTGGGAAAATATGTGCTTGGACAGCGCGAAATCAATGCTTTGCCTGAATTAAAATTTACAAGGTACATATATCTCACAAAATGATATGATACACTTGAGGCATATGTGATGTAATCATCACTCATCACTGCTCTAGTCTGAGTCTGAGGTCACCTCTGCTGTCGGTTTTCTGTACGACTAGCAAGAAGTGATCACCAGCGCTTGCTTTAGTGGTTCATGAATATTTTATTTTCATATGTTGAGGCTGCCAGCCTCATGTATATAACCACTTAGCAAGAAAAACATGTCAAATACACATTTGTAAAATGAATGTTTACACTTACCCCAAAGTAACGTTTGGGAACATAATCTCCTCGCACAGTTTAGAATGGACACAGCACTTTATTAGATGCTTTGAAACATTAAGCCTGGAAAGTTTATAATTCCTCTTACGACGGGTGAATCTGATTCCGTAGGTATCCAGACTTCGTATTTAAAATGCGGGTTTACTTTTAAGTTTTAAAGTTGCCCAAATACTTCGATCCTGGTCCTGTAAGTTTTCAGTCTTGGTATTTAAAAATGCGGGTTTACTTTTAAGTTTTAAAGTTGCCCATATACTGTCCTGGTCCCTTAGGTTTCCAGTCTTTATATTCATAAATATGCGGGTTTACTTTTAAGTTATAAAGTTGCCCAAATACTTTCGATCTGTCACTTATAATTTTTGAATCCTTAGTCCTTTTCTTTTCTCTGGCTCTGGCGAATTGCTAATTTGACGTTGCGATGCAGTCTGATTTGTGACTCCAATGACGTTAGATTATATCTCATTCTCAGTTCCAATCCCAGATTGTACTTCCGACGAATATTCCGATGACAACCAATGTATATTCCGGCTCTCACTTTATCCCAATCCAATCTCTTTTGTACTATGTGGGTAGGGTGTTAAATCATACTTTCCCCCGTGTGTTTTAAAATATTACATTTTAAAATTCCATCGCGTGAGTTCTTTCTAATAATGCTGTAATACTTCCGCCACTCACAAACAAATCTGTGAACTTTTTTGACGTCCAGATGCTACCTTCCAATATTGCCTCCCCAGACAGGTTATCTGGAACAATTACCCAGGGATGGAGCGGCGGAAGCTATTATCACATTATCGCCTGTGTTTTCGTACCTCCGCCAGACGGATCTCTCAGACAGACAATATGGCATTCTATTCATCACTCGTACGAGACCATATTGTGTCAATAAAGAGTGTCTCTAACAAAGGTGGCTAGGCGACTCAACTGATAACCGTATCACTCGCCAACTAACGGGGAAATTATGTAACAACTATGATGCAGAAACCCAGGCAATCAAGGTGGCAAAAGAGAAACTGTTGAACAACAATCTCGGTACAGCCTGTGGTATTCATGACAGATGCAAGATCAGCACTTCAAGCACTTCAGTCCAAATAATTACCAGGTATACAAGCCTTACTGTCTGAACTGTGCAACCAGCGCAAGGTCGCCATGCAGTGGATACCGTCTCACCGTGAAATACCAGGAAATGAGAGAGCAGAACGACTGGCTAAAGAAAGTGCTGCAGACAAGCAACCGGATGTATCAATTACGTACCATCAGAAGAAAAAGATGATCAAATCAATCAGAAAGCCACCAACACCAACGCAGGACGAATACGGCGGAGAAAGCAAAGACATCAACAACAGAATGAACAAAGCAAGAACAGCCTTTTTTTTAGTCTAAACAACATCTGGAAGTCCTCTCAGTACAGCACAAGCACAAAATTAGGATTATATGAGAGCTGTGTGCTTTCTGTGCTTCTCCATGGCGCGGAGAGCTGGAGAGTTACAGAGAAGGAAATGTCAAAATTGTCCTCTTTTCACACAACATGCCTAAGAAAAATTCTCCGAATCTTTTGGCCGAATATCATCACCAACCAAGATCTGCTTACTCGGAGCAAGCAAGAGGACATGCACACCATCATAGCTGGCAGACGCTGGAGCTGGGTTGGCCATGTCCTCAGAAGAGACCCCGATGCCATCACAAGAACAGCTATGCTATGGACCCCTGAAGGAAAACGAAAGAGAGGCCGACCAAAAACAACTTGGCGGAGGACTGTGGAGGCTGAGATGCAAAGAATGAATCAGAGTTGGGGCACTGTACGAAGGATGGCCGCCGACCGAGCAAAGTGGAATCAATTTGTTGTTGCCCTACAAGACTCCACCAGGCGTAATGGCCACTGACTGCTTTGACGGTCGGCGGCTAAGGATCAAAGAAGAAGAAGAAAAATTCAGCCATGTGTACATGTGGACGGGCACCCCAGACTGCAGTGCACATGTCAAGACTTCCCCGAATATGATATATTGAGGCAAACCCACTGGCCCAGAGAAACAACACTGGAAGCAAAACTATATGGACCTCTATATAAACTACAAAAGACAGTGAAGTTTATACAAGAAACAACATTGCAGATATAGACAATATATTTCAAGCGAACGAAAGAAGAAGAAGAAGAAGAAGAAAAGATGTCAACCTTCGCTCAAGATTACTCTTGGCAGAAATATAAATAGAAACTTAATGCTGCGACTTTAGGGAGCCTCTCATGAATTGAAAGAAAAGTAAGCATAACAACTGAGATAATCTAAGCTGTCATGAATTTATTATTCTCCCGCCCCTTCTGTGAGGTAATATATTTTCGCTCGTATTTCTGAGCCCCCAGCTGAACATGTTTCAGCAATAATTAATTTTATAGCTCTCTATGTTTATATATTAAAACAGTATGAATAATACGGGTGCAGACACACAATTCAACCAAGAGTGATTAATCTAAGGCTGCTTTAAAGTTAGAGGTAAACATGTTTTATAATCCGTTATGGGTTAACAATGTAAAATAAATAAAGTTGTTTATAAAAAAAGAAGTGATGACATTTATCAGCATCGGATGATTCAAAATGTGTTGGAACTTATGAAACATTTGGAAATGTCCATTGGTTGCGCTATTTTACTACTTAGCTTTCAGTGTGGGGTAGGTGGCGTCTTCTTCCTCCTCTGTTGGTTCTCACAGGTGCCTAGACTATACTTCTTTCCAATAATCAAATATTGTGGCAGCAGCACGTCTCGTGCACATGGCCGAGGTAACTGCTTAGGTAGTCAAGTCAAGCGTCTTCAAGACCCGTCTGATGAAGTGTCTAGCGTCGACTGCTGGCAACTTGTACCACAAACTTGTACCACAAACTGAAAGGAGACACATGTCTCTGCTAAGTATTGGGTCTCCTGACATAGTCATCAGGCGACCTCCACTTCCATCCACCACTTCATCTTCCTCAGACTTTTTACCATCCCTGAGCGTTAATTTATAACCGCAGTGAGTCGGATGAAAGTGCTTTTGGGCAACTGAAGGCGACAATAGAATATATATATATATATATATATATATATATATATATATATATATATATATATATATACCGGAAACATTAGCATGTAAAAGGAATGGTAAAGTAATAATGCCGGAGAGGATAGAAGACCAGAAAAAAACGTATGTTGTAACAATGAATGACAGGCTGGATCACTGTTTGACAGTGGAAATTATAGATGAGGATAGTGCGATGAGTTACACCCACAACAACGGAGTAGTGAGTGAAATCACTCTTAAGAAATTGTGAGCGAATTCTGCTTGCCAAAATATACATAAACATAGTTATTTTAAATACATTTAACATGCCCGTGACCTGTTGAATTATTCTGTAACATCAATGCGGGACTGAACTTTACGTCCTCAGAATTCGACATTTCAGAAACCTCAAACACACAGACTCTTTCATTTTTTCGACTTTAATAATTGTTTCTTGACTTTAATGTCTGTCAAAGACCTAATTTGTGATATCGGTAAGGCCTTTTGTCAAAACGGCAGAAGATTACAGCTCACGTGACATCGCTTCGTATAATTTTTATATTATAGACTTGTAAGTAACCCGTCAAAATTGACGGGTTTTTAATTATAGTATGCTCTTTCTCTTACATGTTCTAAAGACGGCACTGTTTCTACATTACGTCGCCCTATTACTGCTTTATTCCATCTCCACTGAAGCATGTTTTGAGAAATACGCATCCAAAGTTTTGGGGGTGTGACAGAATGGGGCGACCCCTCGCGATCTCTGTTTCACTCCGGCAGTAATCGGTGCATTTTTGGAACTGATTTTATTGCGTGCTTTCAATTGTCGCACTTTCTTTCTATACTATGTAGCAGATAGTTTATATTTTCAAGTATTCTTTCACTACTTTCAGTATATTGTGTCTTGTCTGTTATCTGACACTCCTTGTGGATGATAAACACCTCACATTTGCAAGGAGAGGTAGAGATAATATTACGAGAGGCAGGTTGGTAAAATTCCCTTGTACCAAGCTTGGCCTCTACGGATTAACACGTACATCGCCCAGCGCTATCTGCCTAATCACCGATAAGACGGGTGCGCGCATCACCAAAGCTGAGAATACGGGGAGACAACTGACGGACAGACACAGATAAGGGATTAATTTCTGATAAAGTAATGAATTGTTACTTTTGGAACACGTTGTATGAGGTTAACGACATGTTCGCGAGTATGTACGCAAGGCATCGAATATCTTATTGCCATATATGGTAATACGTGACCTTTTGCTGTACGCATCTTGTTTCACGTGGAATATTTTGAAAGTACCACACCCTACCCGCCTGTCTGAAAATAATTGGAGCGTTTATTTAACTCCATAAACAACAGATGCGTGGGAGACCGCGAATATAACCTGACACATTTCAGTATTATTCCACTGTGAAGATCGCTTGCCAAGATGCCAGACCTTGCTAGATTGAAGCCTAGAATTCAGAATTCCTTCTTAACATATCGGATACCTTTTATTGGAGAATTTTGGACGGACCTTCATAACAAAGGAATTCTTTATTTTACTTTCTATATTTTATTACTAACATGTGAACTAACATATATATGCATATTGCCATGTGAATTTTAATATGTGAAAATCGCTCGTGGATGTCCAAGTCATTTGAGGCTGGCAACCTCAGCGTATAGAATGATGATTCATGAACCACCACTGCACGGGCTGGTGATTGCTTTATTGCTAGTTTCTTAATTAGAACTAAAAGCAGAAAGTAGTCCCAAGTTCCATACGGAGCAGGGAGGAAAAGGTGAAAGAAATGATGTACATTCTAACTATAAATACTTACAGTTTCAAAGCAGTATAAATGTCCATATAAACATATTCACTTTAAAATTAATGTAAGTTTTCAAGCTTTAAACCAGTGTAAATGTAACATATATTCACTTTAAAATTAATGAAAGTTTCAAACTTTTCAATCATTGTAAACATAAATGAAAACCAATTCAATTTATATTGTGAACACTTTTCAATCAGTGTAAATGTAAACAGACTCTATCTGTATTATTAACCTTTCCATTTAAATGTAATGTAAAGCTAAAGCTATTCTATTTAAATGTAAAGAAAGTATTATCCCGAGGGATTAAATTTAATTCTCATCGAGGTAAATTCTGAGATAAATGGGATGGTAGAATAATAGGGAGGGGGCACATAAGTATGTGCCGAGAAACGCAATACCCAGAAGAGCGTTTCGTTTCTATTCTTTATCAAAGTTATTGCTGGTACCTGCAGAAAGTACTATCTCTGGAACCAAGTGAAGGTAGAAATGAACTGACGTTGTGCGAGACGCCATCACAAGTGGGTCTTATTGACAGACGCAGGACCAGCTTAGCCGTTACTCGTTGACCAGCGACTAGCGAGAGCAGAGTAAACAGAACCCATCAGCGGGAGCAGAAACTACTATTGGCAGCTAATTGAAAAATATACGCTGCCAAAGTGAACTTCCTTCATAGGAATTCTATCATCTATCACTGATGAATTCTTTCTTTTTTAAACTATTCATTTTATTTTCAAACAGCTAAAACTTAAGTGATTATTAAATTTTGTTATCTGTAATTATACAAATGTAACTTCGATTTAATCATTTTAAAGTTACTGCATGTTTGTCTCAGTTCATTTACTACACACACTCTAAACAGAGCTATACCAGAATAATAAGAATTCCACAGAGTAAATCAGGGGTGGGGGCTTGAACGAGCTTAATCCCTTCACAAAAGTTGTCAGCAGATTCTTGAATTAATGTGCTCAGCCAAAGCAGCATTGTTTTCGCTTATCTGAATATCTTGTGAAGACTCCCTTTGTAATAAAGGTGTCATTACCCTCCTATCTACATCTCTGCCAAGAGTAATCTTGTGCGAAGGTATATACCTTTGAAGCCCATATTAGATACTCTTGAGTTTTGGCCACTGTTGGACCACTACTGCAAAGCAGGGGAGGCAATACCATCACAGGGGGTATCAGTTGAACATGAAGGATTTATCACATTAAAATGAAATTTTGTTCATACACACCGTCATTTGCGCACTTTTTTATTTTCGGGAGAGTACATATAAGAGAAACAATACAATTATTGTCTAACTTTCAAGCACAGTTGCACCCCTTAGCTGTGGTTGAAAGTTAAAATACTCTCTCGAAAATAGAAAAGTGCGCAAATGACGGTGGCATGATGTGACCGTGTGATGAATTTACCGTGATACAACGTTAAAATATCTCCAAATATAAAGATAAAATGTAGGGATAAAAATAATGCGTAAGATACTAGGAGACATGCTCGCCCATGCCCGCATTTCCTACCGCCATTCAAACTAACTAGTTAGACGTGCAGACGAAACGGTTTACACTTTGTAGACGGGAGGGAAACGGAGATCTAAAAAGGAAAAATATGACTGAACACGTGTTTGAATCTAGAAAGGCAAAAAGACGCAATTGGTAGTAAAAGAAAAAAAAAATTCACGTCACTAGTTGACACAATGTAAGGAAATGGACAAAAAAGACCTTAGCTCTTATTCGAAACAGTCATTTCTTGGACGTTTTACGAGACTTGGTCGTTTTATTTGAATTCAGCGGCAAACGCCGTGGAGAAGGTTCGCAAACAAATTTCAAAAAACTACCCTTGAGAAAATTTTTTTTCTTCTTAATAATAGAGTTATGAACATAAAACCTAGCTAGTTTGATAGCCCATCTTAAGCAGAGAAATAATATACTTTAAATTATACAGACGGATAGATAACAAGGAAGATATTGACAAAAGACTGTATTGTTCATATCAGACTAGCGACTGTACTGTTCATACTTTCACTAAAGTTTCAAAATTTCGTCCTTGAGACACGCAAATGCAAAAATCAAGCTGTAATGAACGAGAGGGGGAAGGTGGAGAATTGTGGCTAAAAATAACTTAGGATGCAGATTTGTGTAGGGTATTGCATGTAGAACCAAGTGTGTTTTTGTGAAAAACCAAGTAGAGACAGACAGACCAACAGACAATAATACATATTTGACTGAGATCTGACTGAAATTTGACTTTTGGTTGTAGATTTGAAAAAAGTTAGGGGGGAAGTCTGTGATTGGACAAATGTAATCATATTAGCGGGACAGAGACGCGCAATTTTGCCATTTGATACAATTCTGTCCAGGGACACAGTCGGTTATTGCCTGTGGTGTTTTTCCCAGAAGATATTACATACATTTAGTGGGACGCCATCATATAGCCAGCAGCTCAGCTGAGTTTTGCTAGCAATTAACTGTGTTCTCAATTCTGAATTCTGGTAAGAATGAAAGCATTTATTTTGTATATTTTAATATTTCGAGTGATTGATACTGCCATATCATATAAAATGATTACGACAAGTAAGTGCTCGCTCTAGGTCCCCAGCCCAAGTTCAGGGTCTAGAGACAAACAAAATATATGGACGCCTAACTAAGACTATGGAATGCGGATCTATTATTGAGATCAGTGGGAACATATCACCTATCTTATTGAATAAAAGGAAACTATTGAACATATCTCAGATGCAATGCAGTCTTGGGGAACTAGTACTATATGAAAACAACTGGGTAAGATGTGCTATGTGGTCAGAGAGATCTGACCCATTCTGTGTAATGTTGATGTGTTGTGCTGTGTGTAAGAGTGGTGCAGTAAATAGAGTACTGACACATAGCACAAATTTTGTTTCAGAATTGTGAGTTTCTGTTGTGGCACTAGGGTAGTGCCACATAAGTAATCAAGATTACACAAGCAGATGTGTGTGCCGCCTAACATTGGTGTCGGTGCAGTCTAGCATTGTATTCTAGCTACCGAGAGGAGTGGGCCACCGGAATCCAGCATCAGATCTTCACAGACAAGATGAGTGAATTAGTGGCCTGCTGAGGATTCACCATAACTCCTAAAGATTTATAAATATTTCCCCATCACAAATATACTGAATTTTTGGAAAGATAACATTTATTACAGTCTATAAGACAATGGACAAAGCTTGTTCTAGTCACAGAGTGGGTGTGATGACACCACCCCAACAGCACATCCAGTAATAGTTCTCCCAGAGACATTATAAATATAATTAATATTAACCAGTCTTATAAAATACCTATGTACACAAATTCCATTTTATTATGCCATATATTTATGCATTCCATTTATAACTCCATAACATTTCATATGTTCTGACCAAAATAAAACATTGGTTCAGAACAAATAAATTTAGAAAAAATTTTAATATTGAAAATAAAACAGTCTGAGTTAGTTCTGTATGTTATAGGTCTTATTAATATTATTAGACTTATTAATTATCTGTGTGTGTTTGTATATTCTACTACAACACATTACATTTCAGTACCCTAGACTTTTTAACGTAGCTACATTCATAATAGTAAAAGAGATATGTTTGAGGTCGTAAGTGGTACTAAGAAGGGCCTTCTGTAATTCACATCTACATTTATCTTAGGAGCCTTCACAGCTGACCTCATACATTACACTAGGTAACACTACAACCATATAGTACCATCAAAACCACTACAATATTGGGGTCTTGTCCAGGGTTATTTAGTTTATCATAAATATTGGAATCTCCTGGTGGGAGAATTAAACCAGTGGGGACAGATTGTATAAATTTAAAAAGTGTCCCTTAAAATAAAAAGGGGAAAATAAAAGTTGGTGAATCTTCACAGCCAGTGGTAATTAGTTAATTAATTAAATAATTAGAATTACCTTGGTCATTAGTTAATTAGAATAACCTTAGTCATTAATTAATTAGAATTACCTTGGCCATTATATACAAGTAGAATTACCTTAGTCACTATATAATTAGATTTACCTTGGTCATTGTTATTTTGTATGATGGCTGACCTAGCAAAATTTAGATCGGCTGCTGTGCTAACGGCGAAGGAAATGAATATGGAGGGTCAGGTTTTAATTCAGTATGTAACTGCTGAATGTGACAAGTATATTGAAAGGGAAGATAGGAGGTTAGCTGAAGAGAATAGGTTACAAATTGAGGCTGATAAAGAACTTAAGAGGTTGCAGATTAAGGCTGACAAAGAGGCAAAAGCATTGGAGGCAGAAGAAAAACGACAGCAAAGGGAGGCAGAAGAAAAAAAGGCCGAAAGGGAGGCAGAAGAAAAAAGGCCGAAAGGGAGGCAGAAGAAAAAAGTTTGACTGCCGAAAGGGAGGCAGAAGATAGAGGATTGCAAAGGGAGCACGAATTACGACTAAGGGAGCTGGAATTACAAGGCCATGCTCCTGAAAATGGTGCCAGCCCTTTTGCCTCAGATGCTACGCCTAGTCAGGGAGCCTCAACCTCGGCTATGGGGTTTCATTTAGACCATTTTGTTGAGAACGACGATGACATAGAGGGGTACCTCAGTAGATTTGAATTATTAGCTACTACATATGGGTTAGAGAGAGAGAGAGGTGGAGTCTAAAGTTATCACAGGGACTGAGAGGTACTTCTTATGAAGTCTTTGCTAAAATGAATAGAGAAGACCAAGACAATTATGACATGCTAAAGCAGGCTTTGTTATTGAGATACGAAAAAAATGGTGAATTTTATCGTAAGAAGTTTAGAAATGCCAAACTGTTGTCTGGGGAGACATACCACCAATTCTCTGCCAGACTGGAAACCTATTTGGAGAAATGGACTGCTCTGGGGAAGACCCAAGATCTTAAAGAGATGATCATGATAGAGCAATTAAGAGAGTTCATGGCTCCAGACTTGAGAAAGTTTCTCATGGAACAAGGTGCAGAGAGGCTGGGGGAGGTTTTAAATGTCGCTGAGAGGTATCAGGCAGCCCAGGCAGAGGTAAGTGGCACTAAAAAGAAGCACATAGACAATTTTAAAGCTCCACAGCAATTTAATAAATTTGATAACAGAGAACAAGGTAATAAAGGCAGGACAAACTTTGATAGGCCAAGAAATGACTATCGTGACAGAAACTCACAGTTCAATGACCAAAAATATAATGAAAGAAAACCGTTTAACCAAGGAAAAAGATGGTGCAAATGGTGTAAGAAAGACAACCATAACACCGAATTTTGTAGAAGGAAACCTTCAAACATTGCTGCAATGAAGTCGGGGACTCAAAGATTAAAGGTTAATCCTAATGGACAGCAGGAACCTTATCACCCCCCAGTTTGTGAGGATGTTATTTGTAATGGGGTCACCATAAGGTGCCTTTATGATACAGGTTTGGATTATGATTCAGTTGTGAAGTCTAGCCTAGTGGACCCAAGTCAGTATACCACAGAAACAGTGGAAATACAAGGGGCGACTAAGGACATACCACTCATGACACTTCCCATCGCAAGGATAACGGTGAAAACTCGCTATGTGGAAGGAGAAATCAGAGCAGCAGTGATAGATGAACCAATCTACCCTCTGATATTGGGGTGTAGGTACGTCTTCTTGGGGAATCCCGAGATACCTGTGATCATGGCGACAGTGCAGACCAGGTCACAGAAAAAGGAAGAAGAAGGTGAACCTATAAATGCTCATCCAGAGGAGATGAGGAAGGCGCAGGCTGAGGATAGGACACTCAAGCCATGTTTTAAAAAGTTGCCCAAATGCCACACACCTCCAAGGAAGGGAGAGTACTTTATGAAGAACAAACTATTATACAGGAAGGCCGGAACTGGAACAAATGGTCACAACCAGCTGGTTCTTCCCACTTCATATAGGGATAAAGTGATGGAACTCGGGCATGCGATTCCCTTCAGTGATCACATGGGGATCAGCGCCACAGGACAGCGTATAGCTTGTCATTACTTCTGGCCAGGGATAACGGAGGATATAAAAAGATATGTCAAATCCTGTCCAGAATGTCAAAGGGTAGCTCCAAAGCATTGGACTGCTCCTGCAACTCTAGGGGAAATGCCCATAGTGGGAACACCTTTTGAGAGGGTTGCAGTGGATATTGTGGGACCTCTCACTCGGACCAAGAGGAGGAACAGTTACATCCTTACTCTGGTGGACACTTGTTCTATGTGGGGAGAGGCGGTAGCCCTGCCATCAGTTGATTCAAAACATGTAGCAGAGGCACTACTTACAATATTCACAAGATTAGGATTCCCGCATCAAATCTTGACTGATAATGGCTCACAGTTCAAGGGGAAACTAACGGAAGAAGTTTTTAAGCTATTTCAAGCCAGACACTTTCATTGTAGTCCGTACCATCCACAAGGGAACGGCCAGGTAGAGAGGTTCAATGGGACTCTCATTTCTATCCTGAGGAAGCTGGCACACGAAAAACCGGATCTGTGGGATCAATTTCTGCCCGCCGCGTTGTTTGCGTATCGGGAGGTACCACATAGTTCAACCGGGATGGCTCCTGCAACTCTGCTATTTGGGAGGCCAATAAAAGGTCCATTGGAAGCATTATTAAGGACCTGGACAGATGAGAAGGCAGAAGAGACTGTTACCTCATCGTATCAATATGTGAACGAACTGACCACTCGTCTGAAAGCTGGATGGAAACTGGCAAATGATAATTTGAGACAAGCCAGGAAGAAACATGCAGCATATTTTAATAGGAAGGCAAAGGACAGAGAACTAGCTGTGGGAGAGAAGGTGCTTCTTCTACTACCCGGCAGCCAGAATAAATTACAAATTGGATGGCAAGGTCCATATACGGTTCTAGAGAAGGTGTCTAGAACAAATTATAAAACTGACAAAAAAGGGAAGGAGAAAGTTTATCATGTAAATCTTTTAAAGAAGTATCTGGACAGACCACTCCAGGAAAGCACCCCCTTACTGACCTTGGCTATCGCAACTCAAATGCAAAAGGAACCACTCACCTCACATGAATACCCATTACATCCTTGTGAAACAGCCGCACAGGTAAAAGTCAGTAAGCACCTGACTAAAAATCAGAGGGAGAGAGTTCAACAGGTTCTGGAGGAACATACAGATGTATTAACAGATAAACCAGGATATACAAATTTGCTACAGTATGACATGAAACTGGTAGACTCAAACCCAATCTGTATGAGATCCTATTCTATTCCGTTCGCGAAGGAGAAGGCATTGAAGGAAGAAATAGAGTATTTGTTGAAGGAGGGGATTATTTCACACAGTGAATCTTCTTTTAGCTCCAGTGTAGTTTTGTTGAGAAAACCGTCTGGGGAACATAGACTGTGCATAGATTACAGGAAACTGAATGCTGTCACAGAAGGACAAGTGGATCCATTACCAGACACAAAACAGTTATTTGCCAGATTAAACAAGGCAAAATACTTTTCAAAGGTGGATCTTAGTAAAGGCTATTACCAGATTCCAGTGAAGCCTGAAGTGAGACCTTATTTAGCTTTTAGCACCTCGGAAGGACATTATGAATTCAACATGCTACCATTCGGATTGAAAAATGCTCCGAGTGTATTTTCAAGGATGATGCGCAAATTGTTGGATCCCCTGAATAACCCATGTATCACGAATTTCATGGATGATATTCTCGTCGCCACAGAGACATTTGAAGAACACATTGACTCTCTAAAAATGTTATTTGATAGGCTTAGGGAGGCGAATTTAACTGCTAGACCAACAAAATGTTGTATTGGATGCAAAGAGTTGGAATTCTTGGGACACACTGTATATCAGGGTAACATGACCCCTGACCCCAAGAACTTGGAAAAACTGCAGAGAGCACCTAGACCACAAACAAAAAAGGACGTGCGATCGTTCGTGTCGTTATGTGGATTTTAGCAAAAATATATCAAAAATTTTAACTCTATTTGTGCTCCTCTGACTGATCTGACTCGCAAGGGACATCCAGATAAAATAGTTTGGACTGCGCAATGTGAATTGGCTTTCCAAGAGTTAAAGGAAAAACTCACTAGCAAGCCTATTCTCAAATTGCCTGATTTGACACAGGACTTTGTGGTGAGAACAGATGCAAGTAATGTAGGCCTCGGGGCGGCTCTGTTGCAAAGGTCATCTTCACCCGATGGGGAACTGAACCCAGTCGCTTATGCAAGCCGCAAATTGAATAAAGCGGAGCAAGGATATTCCACAAGCGAAAAAGAATGTTTAGCGCTAATCTGGGCAATACAAAAGTTTCAAATCTATCTGTATGGTAGGACTTTTGTGGTCCAGACGGATTATCAGCCCCTGGTGTTCTTATCTCAGGCTAAGCATGAAAATGCTAGATTGTTGAGATGGTCTTTATTATTGCAACATTATCAGTTTAGTATTGAGTATATCCCAGGGTCATTGAATGTCGGTGCAGATTTCCTCAGTAGGCACCCCTGTGATCAAAATTAGAGTAGTGGCAGGGGTGAGGAGTAATTTTATCTATGTGTATCACTGGTTTTGGAACTTGCCGTAGTGCATGTTCTCAGGTGGGGAGATGTGTGATGAATTTACCGAGATACAACGTTAAAATATCTTCAAATATAAAGATAAAATGTAGGGATAAAAATAATGCGTAAGATACTAGGAGACATGCTCGCCCATGCCCGCATTTCCTACCGCCATTCAAACTAACTAGTTAGACGTGCAGACGAAACGGTTTACACTTTGTAGACGGGAGGGAAACGGAGATCTAAAAAGGAAAAATATGACTGAACACGTGTTTGAATCTAGAAAGGCAAAAAGACGCAATTGGTAGTAAAAGAAAAAAAAAAATTCACGTCACTAGTTGACACAATGTAAGGAAATGGACAAAAAAGACCTTAGCTCTTATTCGAAACAGTCATTTCTTGGACGTTTTACGATACTTGGTCGTTTTATTTGAATTCAGCGGCAAACGCCGTGGAGAAGGTTCGCGAACAAATTTCAAAAAACTACCCTTGAGAAAAAATATTTTTTTCTTAATAATAGAGTTATGAATATAAAACCTAGCTAGTTTGATAGCCCATCTTAAGCAGAGAAATAATATACTTTAAATTATACAGACGGATAGATAACAAGGAAGATTTTGACAAAAGACTATTGTTCATATCAGACTAGCGACTGTACTGTTCATACTTTCACTAAAGTTTCAAAATTTCGTCCTTGAGACACGCAAATGCAAAAAATCAAGCTGTAATGAACGAGAGGGGGAAGGTGGAGAATTGTGGCTAAAAATAACTTAGGATGCAGATTTGTGTAGGGTATTGCATTAAGAACCAAGTGTGTTTTTGTGAAAAACCAAGTAGAGACAGACGGACCAACAGACAATAATACATATTTGACTGAGATCTGACTGAAATTTGACTTTTGGTTGTAGATTTGAAAAAGTTAGGGGGGAAGTCTGTGATTGGACAAATGTAATCATATTAGCGGGACAGAGACGCGCAATTTTGCCATTTGATACAATTCTGTCCAGGGACACAGTCGGTTATTGCCTGTGGTGTTTTTCCCAGAAGATATTACATACATTTAGTGGGACGCCATCATATAGCCAGCAGCTCAGCTGAGTTTTGCTAGCAATTAACTGTGTTCTCAATTCTGAATTCTGGTAAGAATGAAAGCATTTATTTTGTATATTTTAATATTTCGAGTGATTGATACTGCCATATCATATAAAATGATTACGACAAGTAAGTGCTCGCTCTAGGTCCCCAGCCCAAGTTCAGGGTCTAGAGACAAACAAAATATATGGACGCCTAACTAAGACTATGGAAGGCGGATCTATTATTGAGATCAGTGGGAACATATCACCTATCTTATTGAATAAAAGGAAACTATTGAACATATCTCAGATGCAATGCAGTCTTGGGGAACTAGTACTATATGAAAACAACTGGGTAAGATGTGCTATGTGGTCAGAGAGATCTGACCCATTCTGTGTAATGTTGATGTGTTGTGCTGTGTGTAAGAGTGGTGCAGTAAATAGAGTACTGACACATAGCACAAATTTTGTTTCAGAATTGTGAGTTTCTGTTGTGGCACTAGGGTAGTGCCACATAAGTAATCAAGATTACACAAGCAGATGTGTGTGCCGCCTAACATTGGTGTCGGTGCAGTCTAGCATTGTATTCTAGCTACCGAGAGGAGTGGGCCACCGGAATCCAGCATCAGATCTTCACAGACAAGATGAGTGAATTAGTGGCCTGCTGAGGATTCACCATATCTCCTAAAGATTTATAAATATTTCCCCATCACAAATATACTGAATTTTGGGAAAGATAACATTTATTACAGTCTATAAGACAATGGACACAGCTTGTTCTAGTCACAGAGTGGGTGTGATGACACCACCCCAACAGCACATCCAGTAATAGTTCTCCCAGAGACATTATAAATATAATTAATATTAACCAGTCTTATAAAATACCTATGTACACAAATTCCATTTTATTATGCCATATATTTATGCATTCCATTTATAACTCCATAACATTTCATATGTTCTGACCAAAATAAAACATTGGTTCAGAACAAATAAATTTAGAAAAAATTTTAATATTGAAACTAAAACAGTCTGTGTTAGTTCAGTGTGTTATAGGTCTTATTAATATTATTAGACTTATTAATTATCTGTGTGTGTTTGTATATTCTACTACAACACATTACATTTCAGTACCCTAGACTTTTTAACGTAGCTACATTCATAATAGTAAAAGAGATATGTTTGAGGTCGTAAGTGGTAGTAAGAAGGGCCTTCTGTAATTCACATCTACATTTATCTCAGGAGCCTTAACAGCTGACCTCATACATTACACTAGGTAACACTACAACCATACGGTACCATCAAAACCACTACAAACCGACCGACGTACTTACGGCGGGAATTATTGTATTGGATTATTATTGACTGCATTAAATGAACACAATTCTGTCCTGATATTTGAATGAAGTTATTTTGCTACATATTCACACATAATAAGAATACGAGATGTTAATGATACTGCAGTTCATTCTGTATTCAAATTATATAAAAGTCGTGTCCTTCTGAAATTTATACTATAGCTCGTAAATTGCACGACGCTAAAAATAGCGTGCGCATTTTTATTTTATTTTATTTTTTGCACCAAAGTTGCAGTTATATTTTAAATAATAAATAGAAAACACACACTAAAGTGTCAAAAATCTAAATATATTTTATTGGTTTTGTGGTTTCCAGAATCGAAACCTGGTAGCGTCACTCTCCAGCTGTAAAGAGACACATGAGTGTTCTTGAGTTAGGAAAGGCAAAGGCAGCGAGAAAGGTAAACGGTCACTCCCATCTCATAAAGGTGGACCTATTATAATGAAGTCTCTAACATTTCACTCCCGCTACGGAAGTATCTCCTATGGGACTGCCTTTACCTTTTTAGAGCGTCCGATTGGCAGAGTGGATAAAGCGCATGCCTCTCGTGGCAAAATTACCGGGTTCCGGGTTCAAAACATGGTATCGTCAAGCTCCATCCTACCCAGCTATTATTGGGTACCTGATTCTTCTCTTGAGTTAGGGATGGCAAAGGCGGCAAAGAAGGGAATTGATCATACCATCCTCATAAAGCTGGACCTAGTATGATGGAATCTCAAACACTTCACTACTCTACGGCAATAACAGCTATGTGACTACTTTTTTCTAAACCTTCACTCTTTTTTTTCTGGTTAGGTTTTTGCCTTCTTCTGGCGAGGCGCGTACCTTTCAACCTATTTGGTTATATCAGAGCGCATTTACCATCCAAAAAAAAAAAAAAAAAGCCAACTTTGTTGACTGCTAACCCGTTCAGCGTTGATCACGGCTGTTTGCGAGCGATCTTTTAGTTATTTCCCCTTTTTCCCCGACCGCGCTATTTATAGCCCACTTGACAGAGGTCACGTGGTCAGCTTCCTAATGGGAAAAACATGTTTTGATAGGGCTTAATTAATGCTTTTAGGCTACTTTTTTATTATAAATACCGGCTTTAATTTTGCGTAAAGCTAGACTAGAAATGTTAGAGTAAATTTTAGAACAAGAACAAACATTTTATCACAATTAGAACAGAAGATATAATAGTCTGACATAGTGTAAAATTTACGTTTTTTTTTTTACATTTTGTTATGGTTTGTTTCTAATTCAATTTACACTAAAACGGTCACAATCAACATGCATAACAAATTACAGAAATCAAAAGTAGAAAACCTGCAGAAAATGGATATCAAAGTTTTGTTTTGGTTTCATGCGTCAAACATTAATTATTGAAAGTTTAAATTGCATGTCCACATTTATAACCTTAAAATAACACACCCAATTGTCCCCAGAACATAAGAGCTAACAATTATCTCAATCATACATCATGAGTTCTGATCCAGTCTGCGCAATGTTTTTCTAATATGTGCTGTTTATGAATTGTCTTACTAGGGAATAGCTTTCTGAACAAAGACATATAAGTCTCTATCGATGCTGTTATTGATTCTTTACTAATTGGTTTACAGTGTGATATTTTGTTGTGTACTTTCTCAAATGCTTCTTTCAGTGAGTTGAATTGTTCTTGGGCAATAAAAGCTATGTTAGTTATATCTTGTTTGTCTGTAATTTTCAGTGTTTGTGTAATGATTGCTCTTGTAAGATCTTTATAAACTTTTTGTGTGAGATATCTGTGGCAGTGATTCCCTATAAATGCTCTGCTATTATAAGCCTGTTGTATGATTTTGTGTTTGGCTAGTACCTTGTCCATGTGTGAGCAAACTGGACCAGACCTAGTACACAGATCTTGAAACTGAAGTTTGGCCAGCGCATCTTGTGCATTTTCAAGTCTAACTTTAAAATTATCTGTCTCCTCCTTATCCTCACAAAGTTCAATACCTACCTGAAAAAATTCAATTTTAGCTCCTAATTCTTCTGCCTATTTCCAGTTCCTACTAAATCTCTTCAAGTTCTTAAAAGTACTAATGTTTGCGTGTATTTCTTGCGAATTCTCAAATATCTTTGCGTCTATTGTATCAGCTACCTGTTCTAGAAGTCTGTGGTGTTTCAAAACAATGCCTAATAAAATATGAAGGTAAGGAGGAGCTACATTTTCAATTTCAATCTCTAACATTGGTTTGTGTAAACAATTATGGTAATGTGCCACTTGCCTTTTATTCCCTTTCCCATATTTCATATATCTATTGTAATCTCTTATCAACATGGCCAAACTTCTTGGTTTGCAAGTTGTATGCTCTCTGGATGTCTTTGATGAAAATGTTTGGTTTGTCTGGAGCTCAAGGAATATACCCATGTCTGTGGTGTCTCCAGCAAAACAAGGAAATAATCCCCGAATAAGAAAACAACAACTTGTTTACCATCCCACTCTAAATATTTTAGTGACTCTATCTGAGCTTTCATGCCATTCATAAATATTTCTAAATTATCATATGTATCTCTGACTCTAGCCATTGATAAAAGGATGGTATTAGATTTAGAATTTGGTTTCTCTAAATTTACTACCTGCATTGTAACTTTGAATGAAAGAAGATATACAAACAGTTACTTAGAATTCGCTGGCAGCCGCCGTGTGCACAGGATTGTCTACCAAAGAACACCAATGGAACAGTCCTTATCTCACACACAATTAAAAAAAAAATATTCATATTATAAATAGAAGATTAACAAGACTTGAAAGATAGATCAAATTATGTGGAAGTAATCTATCTATAGCTTTACATGTTTTCTGACGCTTATATACGTAGCTAAATATCATTATAAATGAATGAAAATGCAAAAACAGATGGTGCTTTACAAAAAGTTATTTTTTACTACCTTATTTAAGATTTGTGGGTATCATGAATGCGTTTAAAGGGATTTAAATGCTATAAAATCTGGTGACAATATGCTTGTTCTTGTAATGCCACACTCACAAAACTGACTACCACACATTCTCAAGATATGAAACCAAAAAAAAAAAAAAAGTATGTGGAAATAATCTTTAGCTTCCCTTCGAGAAGTCTTTATAATTATAAACTCAAACGAATGGGCCGATTTTTAGATATTAAATTAATAAAAAGATTACTTATTTTATGAATTTCCTTAAATGATGACGCTGTTTTCAAAAGTCTGTAACTCCGTCAAAACTAATTTCAAACAAATAAAAATGCAATCAAAAATAGAACACAGAACAAAGTTATAGTACACAAAAGAATTTTAGCGCTGTGTTTATCCAGAATGAGTGTGTAATGATTTATATTTTACTGATTTTACTCACACATCAGCTGATTTTCCCCGCCAAAAACTTAAATAGTCTTTTACGGTGCACACAAAATTTTATACCCGGTGTCAGAATTCCGGTCACCGAAACTAAAAGAGCGCTCTAGTATAGGGCACAAACAGCCGTGTGATAGATACTAAATCCTGAAAAGGACTAACCTTATCTATCTGCTAGCATAAAGCCCTAAAAAGGACTCGCCAGCTACGCCAACGCCCGAGCTAGTCTGTTTTGTATTTTAGAATATCGTGATCACCCTGTGATTTTCTTCTGCATGACGCAATAACTTGTTTGTGAATTTTTGACAATGTGTTGCCAATAGCAAATTAACTATCACTGATGGCTTTATAAAAACAAAACTAATTTGCTGAAAGTTTATGAATTTCCTCTCGCTTTTAGTTTAATCAAACAGCCCACAGACACACACACATGCGCGCGCACCCACACACACATACATTAATAATAAATCAGCAATAATGTATTACAGCACCGTGTAGCTATTGGAAGACTGATCAAAGAAAGAAATTAGGATTAGTGTTAATCCAAGCGTCGTAAGAGATGATAATATGGGTTAGGCAAGGGATTGGAAATCTTATTTGGTAAAACACATTGCAATATAAACTACCAGTGCAGGAGCCCGCGCAGTGTTTTTTAAAAGGTTTTCCTACAATGAGGCTAGCTACAGTCGTGATTTCATATTCAATAAGGAGCGGAAAGGAACATGTTAATAATGACGTCACTATTTATCTCAGGCGTGTCGTTCAATGCGACTAATATGAGATTGTTCATGAGGCTATCAACCTTATCATGTACAACGAATTGCTACATAAACCACCTCTGTAAGAGCATGCAGGCTTCCTGAAAGGTAGGGGGGGGGGAGCTGCCTCAGTGGTGGCTATATGCTTCATATGGGGCGCAACGGAAAATGATGGTTTGGTTTAGTTTGGGTTAGTTTGGTTTTAAGAACCACCTTCATTGTTCACGGTCACCTCCATCAGAGCTCCGATCTTCTCCCTTAGATCACACAAGGAAGATCTCAGCACAGTGCGAGAACTCTTACCACCAGCGAGAATCTGAATGTGTGTTTACAGGAATAACACATTCTATAAAGATTTTTGTGGTGGGTAGGTTTCATAATTTTTAACGTTTTTAACGGACAGCGGTCGTAAGGCCTACTCTTTACGACTTCCAACTGTCGAGGGATTTTTAACGTGTGCAACTTGCACCTAGGAGATCAGGGGGGAGCATGACATCATCATGAACCCCTGCTTCTGAAAAAAAATTTCCATCAATTATATTTTCTGTACTGGAAGCGAACCCGGTACCTTTAGAATTAGAGGCAGACGCCATACCACTTAGCCACTCCTACAACCCACATGGACGGGGATTCACTATAAATATTACAGATATTAGACAACGCTAAAACAAAATTAAGAGAAATTGTACCTTAAAGGAGCCAACACAGAATAAACAACCAATGTAAAATACAGTGCGTTTCTACATTATGTATACATGCTTCGAATTCATATAACTCGCACATAACTTAACTCAGAATGCAGCTATTTTGCAAGAATAGAGCGGAATAATGCTAGAAACTAATAAATAATGCCATTAGATTATTACTCGTGAAGTTTGTTATTGAAGATTGTGCTCGCCTCAGAATGTACGCAGTGAGGGACCTGATGCATCACATCAAAATTGTATGTTTCACTATTCATTTAGTAACATCGTTAACAATACAGAATGGCAGTCAGTTGTTCATCGCTGTTAACAATGCACTGTTGCTGGTCGTCGGCACTTTGAACATTTGTGACTTTAAATGTGACAATCCCGCAATTCTATCTCAAATGATAATTAAATTATCAGCATTCAAAGTGTGAATAAATAAATTTGAAACACCCTGTTTAAAAAAAACACTATATGCCAAGTATGTGGCGCATAATATAAACACTAGTTTTATTGTGCATGGGCTAAAAACCAAACCAGTAAAGAATAAAAAGGGACGTAATTTTATTGTTAAATATCTTCTTTACATCGCCTCGAATTTAATTAAGAAATTTTAATTTAACACCTTATTTTTTAACATATATCTATAAACCTTGTTTTAAAATATGCGTTGAAAAAAATATATTTTGTTATTCTTTATTTCGAGTTTTAAGTTACATTTTTTTTTTAAAGTTCACCTACAATTTTCACTATAGCTGTAAATGATTTAACAGATGAATTTAACGACATAATGCAGTATCGTAATTTGCAGATGACTGTGCCATTTGGCGATCTGGAAAAAACTTCAAAATAAAATAGATAAAGTTTCAGAGTGGATGAAAAGTTGGGGCTTCCAAATTAATGTAAACAAAACAGATTTTCAGCAAAGGAAATTTAAAAAAAAATAACAAAATTAATATAACCATTAAAGGACAGAAAATATGTACCTACGCAACAACAAGATTTCTGGGCATAACTTTAGATAAACAACTAAATTATAATAAACATATAGACAATTTAGTAGAAAGGTGTAGGGGACCCCTAAATATACTAAGGATTATAAAAGGTAATGGATGGGGGGCCAGCAATAAAAATAATGCTTATGTTCTACAAGTCTTTCATCAGGGGGAAACTGGATTATGCCAGCATAGTCTATGACTCAGCTGCAGCTTCCAACAAAGCAAAACTAGACAAAATTCAAAATGCAGCCATGAGAACCATTACAGGTGCATTTATATCGACACCAGTAGAAGCACTGGAAGTAGCTCTTGGCATACCGCCCCTTGGTCTAAGACGGAAAGAACTAAGATTAAATTATTGGAGTAAAGTAGCACAAGAAGTGACCCACCCAGCACATAAAGCATTTGTCAAAAACCAACCAAGTGTATGGGACGTCCCCTTAAATAAAGATAGATATCCAACAGGGTGGAGAACTATAGAAGATCTAACACAGCTCAAAGAACTATCAAACACAATTAAAAATAGTAATAAATATAGAAGCAAAATACCACCCTGGGAACTAAAAACACCAATCATAGACTACTCACTTACTGAAAAGATCAAACAAAACATAGAAGATAAGGAAGCCAAAATGATAAGTAGAAAGTTCATAGATCAACTAACTAAACAAAGTCTGGCCGTCTACACTGATGGATCCAAGGGTGATAGTGGGCAACTAGGTGCCGGAGTTGTAATACCACAATGGAGAATAAAAAAGAGCTACAGTGTAACTGAAGAGGCTTCGATTTTTACCGCAGAGATGGTAGCAATTCTTAAAAATTTAGAAATAATCGAAGATAACCCACCAGAAGCTGTTACGATATTTACAGACTCACTATCATCACTACAAGCACTATAACACCCAGGTAAATGTAGCCGGCCAGACATAAAGGAAGAAATTCTAGCAATTAATACATCACTAGGGAACAGAGGATGTAGTGTGAGGCTAGTGTGGGTTCCAGCACACATAGGTATTGCTGGTAACGAGTTGGCAGATCAGAACGCCAAGAATGGAAGAACAAGTAAAAACAATATAAGAGCAGGACTGGGAAGGTCGGAGATCAAGAGCCAAGTGTAAAGTTTCCTTTCTTCTTTCCACTCTGTAAAGTGTCAGTCGGTATGCTCTGTAAGGAAGAGTGGTGTGTTGTTGAGATCAGGCATGCTCCAGTCTACCCAGCTGTAAATGGGTAACTCACCCTAGTCCTGAGTTAGGGAAGGCAAAGGCTCCAGGGGAAGCAGGCCCTAAACTTGGTCACTCCAACCGACGCAGGATGGTGTATGTATGAAGTAGAAGTGTAGAGTGTGATTACCGCGAATGGTGTACTGTTCGTGTGCTGACCAATATAACCACTCATACACTTTTGTCTACAAGGCACCAATGCAGACTGCTGGAATCTTTGTTTACTCAATTTATTCAGACGTACACACTGGGACATACGAGTACATCATGGTATGTTGACATATCAATTTGTAGGTATACATAGCAAATCTGAAGTCATGACACATTCAAAAATAATGGGCAGTACATCAAAAGTTCAATGTCATGATATATTATGGCCGCATCCCCCTATCTGACTAAACGCGTCAGTGAAGGCAGATCGATAAATAACTAAAGTTACTTGACGTCCATAGTTTGTAGTATATATTATGAAACCACGAAAGGGGGTTTCTAGCAAGATTGAGATCTCCCGGTCACTGTCCGATAATAGGATAAATAATCTGTTCTCTTGGCAGTGATCAAAACATATGATGACCGAAATCTAACATGGCCGCCTCCCTGAGTTGTCGTTCACTCATTCATAGGAAGGAGAATATAAGCCAGAGTTAATTTATAATGGGTATATAAATGATTTCATAAATGTTTCCATACAGCTCTACGATGATCAGGTTAATTCACGTAGCCATAACCGCTGTAGGAAAGTCTGTCATCTTTGTCGATACAAAACACGACCCTAGCGATACGAAGCACAATGTTCCATCTAGGTCGAATCGACATGAGATCATCAAAATAGGGTCTGGCAGTACATGGAGTCCGAATTATACATTGTACCGTACCTTAGGAGAGTCTCTAACATAAACTATAGTAGAGATACCATCTCCTTTAGAAGAAAACCACTTCCTGAATTATATTTCCTTAACAATCTACCAGCCTTTTGAAAAGTGCGTACCAGCCATTATCACGGTACATCGGAACTCATCACGACTTGTCAAGACAACTCATACTTCCGCTAGACCGGAATAATAAGAATCTAGTCCCGCCTACCCATCCAAAATATACAATATAGGACTGATTCTACTTGTACTAATAATATGTAATACATATGAATTCAGGCCATAAACACAATAAGCAAATTAATATATTTTCTGGCCCTAAAAAATAAGTACAAACGTAAGCGCAATATCCTTGCGCTGGATCAATATCCAGAACGATTACTCCTATAATCAAAAGTGTGAATCAAACATGGATTCTCTCGCTTTTCCCATAGACAGCATTTCCATACACAAATGAATGAATGTCTATATTTTTTCCATATCAAATAGCCATATCGATTTTTGTAATATGTGCGTCAAAATATGCACGCAACAGATTACCACACCCCTCGGGGAAAAAAAAGGTACTTTTTTTTTTTTTTTGAATTACATCTAGGAGCAACATACAATAGGCTCACAACGCACCAATAACAATGCGCAGATGATAAGCATAAGTTTTATGACCTTAGAGAAGGTACTTCTCTAAGTATAAATATTTCCAGAGAGGTGTCACCAACGCATACTACAATAATGGCAATGACACAATTTCCACCTTAGTTTATACATAAATTTCATCTAAGATATCTTAACATCATGATCATCAAAGACGAAAAACATTGAAAGATCAGCGGTGAATAAATATCAATGAACCGCTAAGTAGTGTTACAATCAATATATGATATATTACATATGTGTACACATTTCAACATAGAAACAACTGTATCAAAGTTGTATAACAGTTATGAATCATGTGGGCATCTAGACAAAATATCTGCCATCACATTTTCTGACCCATGGATAGCTCGCACCGAAAAATGAAATGGCTGTAGAGCAATCGCGTATCGCGTTGATCTCGCGCTCTTCAGATTTTTACTCTGAATAGCCGTAAGAGCTTTCTGGTCAGTTTCCACAATGAAATGCGCGCCCAGAAGAAATCTTTGCAGTTTAAGGATTGACCAAACCATAGCCAATAATTCACGGTCTAGGACCGAGTAATTCTTCTCTGCGGCATTTAATTTCCGAGAAATATACATCACAGGATGCAGAGTTCCAGAGTACTCTTGCATTAGTGCAGCTCCAATCCCGGTGGATGAAGCGTCACTACGAAGAATAAATGTCTTATCCTTAGAAGGCAATACTAGGATAGGTGAAGTAGAAAACATAGTTTTAACCTTATCCAAAGAGGATTGACATTCTTGAGTCCAATGTACTACATTAGGAGACCCTTTCTTTAGCAAGGAAGAAAGAGGTGACATAATGGAGGACAGATTCGGGATGAATCGTCCATAAAATTGTATTAGACCTAAGAGACTTCGTACTTGCTTTTTAGTCTTAGGAATAGAAATGTTAAGTATCTTACTTGTATTATGGTCTTCTATTTTTAGGAACCCATGACCAACACGGTGTCCTAAGAAAGATATTTCGCTAAAACCAATACATGCTTTTGATGGTTTCGCTGTCAGGTTATGCTCGCGTAAGATAGACAATAGTTCATTTATACCATTATAGTGATCGTTCCAAGTATCACTGAAAAGACAGATGTCATCAAGATACGCAATGACATCTGAGCGATGAGATAGGATTCGACGCATCATGCGTACAAATGTAGCAGCGGCGTTCATAAGACCGAAAGGCATGAAATTCCATTGGAATAGACCCCTAGGCGTCGAAAAAGCAGTAAACGGTTTGGCGTGTTCGGATAGTGGAACTTGCCAATATCCCTTAGACAAATCGAGTTTAGTAAAGAAGTGAGAATTCGATAGTCTCGTAAGTAGCTCTTCTAGTAAAGGCATAGGTTCAGCATCGAATTTAGTCACTTGATTCAATTTGCGATAATCCACGCAAAGACGTATGTTATTGTCTTTTTTCCGTACTATAACCATCGGCGAAGAATATGCTGATGTGGATGGTTCAATAATTTTTAACTCTATCATCTCATCTAACTCTTTCTCTACCTGTGCTTGAAAATGTATCGGGATAGGATACGGTCTGACTCTTATAGGACTATGGTCAGTAAGAATAATGTCATGTTGAATGACATCAGTTTGACCAGGAATGTCAGTAAGGACATCCTGAAATTGTTCTAACAAAGTAGAAACTTGTTTCTGCTCTCCTGGAGATAATTCTGGAGAAATTGCAACATCTTTCCATGATTCATTAGAGTGAAGAGGAATCATTGGAAAAGGTAAATTTACATCCGAGAAACTCGTTTCCTCATCCTGTATTACTGACAGAGATGAGTACTGTCCATGTTGGACTGGAAAATCGTCCGTTGCCTGGAAAACAGGTTGTAAATAATCAGGACGTTCATGGAATTCCGTGAGCATGTTGATGTGGAAGGTTTTACGCTTCCCGTCAATATCGACGATATAGTCAACATCGGAAACTTTTGATATTATATCGTACGGACCTTTCCAAGAAATGAGAAGTCTATTTTCCCTACAAGGTAGCAAGACAAATGCTTTGTCACCTGGACAAAGTTGTCGCAAACATCTCTTTTTATTGGCAAATTCCCTTGCCTTCTGTTTCGCAAATTCAGAAGAAGCAGTTGCCAATTTGCATGCTTCAATAATCTTGTGTCTAAGTGCGATGACATATTCATAAGAGGATTTTGTGTCATCGACAATATTATCAGCAGTTATAAGATCATGAAGTAAGGACATAGGACCTCGCGGTTTCGCGCCAAAGACAAGTTCAAAGGGAGAAAATCCTGTATGTTCGTTGGCGACCTCTCTATATGCAAAGAGAGCCGCGGGTAAAACCCTATCCCAATCCTGAGGATGATCTTCTGTTATCTTACCTAGTAGGTTTTTCAGAGTTCTATTCAAACGTTCCACCATCCCATTGGACATAGGATGATAAATACTACTCAGCGATCTCTCTATCTTCAGAGTCGACATTACTTGAGACATGGTATCCGATATGAGTTGGGTATCATGGTCGGATAATATTTCTGCTGGAAACCCCAGACGAGAAAATATTAACCAAAGAGCATCTGCGACATCAGCAGTAGTTATGCTCTTTAGAGGAACAGCCTCCGGCCAACGTGTGCACATATCAACACACGTCAAAATAAATTGGTGTCCTCTAGCAGACTTTATCTTAAATGGACCAATGATGTCTATCGCCATTTTTTGAAATGGCCGAATGGGAATGTCTGCAGCCTGAATAGGTGCATCATGTCGTGGACCTCTGGATTTAATCTCTTGACATACTTTACAAGATCGACAATAGATTCGTATGTCCTTATTCACAGCAGGCCAAAAGAAAGATTGAAGAACTCTAGCTTTAGTACGGGAAAAACCCATATGTCCAGCACACTGCGAATCATGAGCGTGCTGTAAGATTTTAACTCTCATATTTTTAGGCACAAGGACTTGAGAATGAATGGACTTAGCGGAGTCTTGTACCATACGTACAAGTACGCCATTCTTCATCGTAATCCAAGATTTACGATTTGTATCCTTATTCGGATCACCTTTTGTTGCCAGAGTAAAGAATTTCTTTAGAGTAGGATCATCTTCCTGCTGTTTGATAAAGGAATCGTGGGAAATCTCCAAGGGATCATCTTGGATCTGCGCATCATTATCTTCAGAATGTGAAGATTGTGGCATATTAAGAGCTTGAGCCCTAGTGATTACTGCATTAGCAGATTGCATATTAACATTTTCCCAATTAGAAATTTGCTGTGGAGTGCATTCTTTCACTCCATGAATGCGACCGATGATAAGATCAGCGATCGGATCGGCAAGAGACATGCTTGCACCTCTCCTGTAAAGAAAGGCGTAGCAATATTGATAATGGCAGTGGAGTACTTCTCCAATGTGCCACCAAATGTTACACATTTGACTATATTGCCTGTAGCTCGAGAAGGATTTACGAGTGATTGCCTCACTCCAATGGTAGTGCACCCCGAATCGAAAAGAATTGATACCGGAGTACCATCTATTAGGCCCCTATTAAAGACAAGAGCACCCCTTCCATTATGCGCAATTGACGCATGGAGAGCGGGAAGCGGGTGACCGCAGCTTAAAGTAGACACTGTGGTTGGATCGAATAATGTTTTGCATTGCAAACACTCAGATGCTCTAGCAAAATCGAAAGCGGAATTTGCTACACTGTTGGAGTCTTTTTTATCATTATTCTGATTATCGGTGTCGTGGAACTCCTGTTGCGCAGAGTTAGCCTGGTAATAAGATTTACCATGTCTTTTGTGTTGTGATCTACCTCGGTTATAATTGTCTCTATAATTATTATTGCCTCTGTTATAACCCCTATTTGGGTTTGAATCATAATATTCATGATCATAATCATCATGCTCATTATATTGAGTATCCCTGTAATATTGTTTCTTTTGTCTCCATGAAGCACTTGGGTAGTTCCTATAGCTACTCCCTTTTCGAGAATTTCTAACATTATGGGCACCCCTCGCGTGTCGAGGACTATCAGCTCGATTCCAGTTCTTCGAAGAAGAACCCTGATTTGAGTGGTTATCTTGGTTTTGATACTTATTCCAATTAACCTTTTTATCAAATTTATTTTTAGCTCCTTGGAATTTGTGTGAGTAATTCTGATTATATTCTGTTGCCGAAGCAACTGGCATACTCTCTTTAATGTTAGAGTTACTAAGAATCATGTCAGGGTGTGCCGTGGCATACTGGTCACAATATTCTTCCATTTGCTTTATTGTACCAGGTTTACGCTCATGTAAGAACTCTAGGAATGATTTATTTACAGAAGACATGACCTTGTCTCTTAGCAATAAATCCGTAAGACCATCAAATGTTTTCTCTGTTTTGGATAATTCAATCCATCGTGAAAGTGTAATTCGTGCTTTTGAGATGAAATCTGAGAATTCTACACCTACCTCAGGTCTCATTGTTTTAAACAAAAGACGGTAACCTTCCTCAGACAGCTGATATCTCTTTATCAAAGCTGCCCTAACAGCATCATAATTATCTTTGTCGGCCTCTTCAACAAAATATAACTTACTTAGGGACTCCCCTTTTAGATTTTCAGACAACTGATTCACATACTGTGATTTGTCAACATTATGAGATCGACAAGCCCGTTCAAATCTAGAAAGCCAAAATGTTATGTCATCACTGGTAGGGTTAAACGCTGGTACCTTGACCTTGTACACAAAGGGTTTACCATTACTACCAGATGCCTGATTAACATTACTCATACATGTCAATTTTAATTTCTCTAATTCAAACTCATGTTCTCTTATTGCTTTTCTCTCTTCAGCTTCTCTATCTAATCTTTTCTGTTCTGCAGCAGCAGCAGCTTCTAATTTTTTTCTGTTCTGCAGCAGCAGCAACTTCTAATTTTTTCTGTTCTGCAGCAGCAGCAACTTCTAATTTTTTCTGTTCTGCAGCAACTTCTAATTTTTTCTGTTCTGCAGCAGCAGCAACTTCTAATTTTTTCTGCTCTGCAGCAACTTCTAATTTTTTCTGTTCTGCAGCAACTTCTATTTTTTTCTGCTCTGCATCAGCTTCTAATTTCTTCTGTTCTGCCTCAAATCTCCTTTCCTCCACTTGCATCTGCAATTTCTTTAGTTCAGCAGCAGTATCAGCTTCTTTTTCTAATCTTTTTTCTTCAGCCAGAGCTTTTTTTTCTTCAGCAGCAGCTTCTCTTTCTAATCTTTTTTCTTCAGCCAGAGCTTTTTTTTCTTCTATTTGAAGTTTTCTCTCCTCAGCCGCAGCTTTTTTTTTCCTCAGCAGCAGCTTTTCTTTCTTCAACAGCAGCAGCAATTTTTTTCTCTTCTGCAGCTAATGCTTTGTCATATTGAGCAACAGCCCATTGTTCTAAGTCTTTTCCAGTCTTATCAAGAGATTTTCCTTGTGCAATGAAATAATCTAATGTAGACATATTGTCTTCTTAAATCAGAAACCTGAAAAAGTAAATAAATTACCCTCTTTCACGTTAATGAGAGACAAGTCTATACCATAGACTTAGTCTTAGTCCAAACTTGTATGGTTTATAATAACCAATGATAACTTGAGTACCTATGGACACAATAACTGTATCCCAAATACTGTGGGAGACAAGCCTTACAAAGGTCTTGTATATCTCAATGTAATCAAAGATCACTTGGGTACCTGTGGAAAAAATATTTCCCTTTACCAATCACTTTGGGAGACAAGCCTTACAAAGGTCTTGTACATTTTGTTTTATAACAATAACAATCATAAAGTACTGATCTGTACTATACTATCAGTGTATACCACTATACGTCATATGTCAACTAAAGACATTACAAAGGACAAACAAGAAAAGACAATATGAACACATTTGCAGAGATCAAATTAAATTAAATAGGAGAAATGAAAAAAAATGATCACAGAAACCGTGATGATAACTGCAATAATAAAATGACAAGACAAATAACGCCACAGTGTATAAACATAAGGGTGTAAAAAAACTGAAATGAAAGGAAAGATGAGACCTACAATTATACAAACAAATCAAACAAAACTAAGGAACACAAAATTATTACCAAAAACAACGAAGAAAAGAACACCTCATCACAACTAACAGAAATAGCAGCAAATTGTTGCTAACAAATTTCCAATTAAGAAAATGTGTACCTATAGAATACTAGTCCAGACCAATGTCACTCGGCATACCTTGTACTAGTCACACAGAACATAAACTAATTTAATACATAACAAATAACATGTAAGCATAAATAGCATATAGCATACAATATAATTTATGTCATGAATGGAATGTGTTGCAGGTATAGTGTTGTAAAGCAGGCACAGTTTATTTTAATACTAATAACTTGCCACTTTATTCAGTAATAGATTTAATTTTAAACTATTACACTGTCAATTTTTCTCTGTTGAGCATATGAAGATCCAACGATGAACTATGCACTTTATGTTCAACAACACTGTGATTCTTCTGTACGTTGAGAAATGTCAACAATACTGCTCCAGATATTTTCTACACTTGATACCACTGTCCTGTGTAATACTGTCTGTACAGCGAAAAAAACTGTCAACAAGCGCTGACCTAGATACAGCATCCTATCGGTAATACAGGTCAAGCTGACATCGACTGTATAGCTGTCCTACTGGTGTTGATGTGTTCAAACAAATGTTCTTTCAGCTGTAAACTGTGATTCTCAACACAAAACTGCGTAAGCTGGACCCAGGAATCTGGCTCGCCACTGTAAAGTTTCTTTTCTTCTTTCCACTCTGTAAAGTGTCAGTCCGTATGCTCTGTAAGGAAGAGTGGTGTGTTGTTGAGATCAGGCATGCTCCAGTCTACCCAGCTGTAAATGGGTAACTCACCCTAGTCCTGAGTTAGGGAAGGCAAAGGCTCCAGGGGAAGCAGGCCCTAAACTTGGTCACTCCAACCGACGCAGGATGGTGTATGTATGAAGTAGAAGTGTAGAGTGTGATTACCGCGAATGGTGTACTGTTCGTGTGCTGACCAATATAACCACTCATACACTTATGTCTACAAGGCACCAATGCAGACTGCTGGAATCTTTGTTTACTCAATTTATTCAGACGTACACACTGGGACATACGAGTACATCATGGTATGTTGACATATCAATTTGTAGGTATACATAGCAGATCTGAAGTCATGACACATTCAAAAATAATGGGCAGTACATCAAAAGTTCAATGTCATGATATATTATGGCCGCATCCCCCTATCTGACTAAACGCGTCAGTGAAGGCAGATCGATAAATAACTAAAGTTACTTGACGTCCATAGTTTGTAGTATATATTATGAAACCACGAAAGAGGGGGTTTCTAGCAAGATTGAGATCTCCCTGTCACTGTCCGATAATAGGATAAATAATCTGTTCTCTTGGCAGTGATCAAAACATATGATGACCGAAATCTAACATGGCCGCCTCCCTGAGTTGTCGTTCACTCATTCATAGGAAGGAGAATATAAGCCAGAGTTAATTTATAATGGGTATATAAATGATTTCATAAATGTTTCCATACAGCTCTACGATGATCAGGTTAATTCACGTAGCCATAACCGCTGTAGGAAAGTCTGTCATCTTTGTCGATACAAAACACGACCCTAGCGATACGAAGCACAATGTTCCATCTAGGTCGAATCGACATGAGATCATCAAAATAGGGTCTGGCAGTACATGGAGTCCGAATTATACATTGTACCGTACCTTAGGAGAGTCTCTAACATAAACTATAGTAGAGATACCATCTCCTTTAGAAGAAAACCACTTCCTGAATTATATTTCCTTAACAATCTACCAGCCCTTTTGAAAAGTGCGTACCAGCCATTATCACGGTACATCGGAACTCATCACGACTTGTCAAGACAACTCATACTTCCGCTAGACCGGAATAATAAGAATCTAGTCCCGCCTACCCATCCAAAATATACAATATAGGACTGATTCTACTTGTACTAATAATATGTAATACATATGAATTCAGGCCATAAACACAATAAGCAAATTAATATATTTTCTGGCCCTAAAAAATAAGTACAAACGTAAGCGCAATATCCTTGCGCTGGATCAATATCCAGAACGATTACTCCTATAATCAAAAGTGTGAATCAAACATGGATTCTCTCGCTTTTCCCATAGACAGCATTTCCATACACAAATGAATGAATGTCTATATTTTTTCCATATCAAATAGCCATATCGATTTTTGTAATATGTGCGTCAAAATATGCACGCAACACCAAGTGAAGATAACTACTGTATAAACGAGGAATGGAAGACAACATGGAAGAAAAGTAGAAAAGGCAGACACGCGTTCACGCTGCTGAAAGAACCAACGAGGACGTGCCAGGTCAGAGAAGAATTAAAGATACCATCAAACAAAAAACTGTGGCGTCTCCGTCTCGGTGCAGCATACTTTATGATAGAGGAACCACACTGCCAAGAATGTCAGGAAGAGAATGACATAGACCACTACCTGATCCACTGTAAAAAGTATGAACAACAAAGGCTTGAATTAAAAACTTACTATAGAAATCACAATAGAGACTTAACAGGTGATAAGGTTTTAAGTATAGATGCCCCAAGAGATGCCCAATCAATACTTAAAAGATATATACATAAAACAAAGGAAAACATATAAGGTTAGTACTTCAGGAAAAAAACATCCAACTAAATAGAAATTAAGCAACAAGAACTAACAAAGCATTAACAAAAAACTAACTAAATACTCATAGGACAAGGAAAGACAACGAGGTATATAAAAAAAAAAAAAAAGGGTAACAACTCAAAAAGAACAAATACTAATACAAATTAAAACCAAGTGTAAAGGACAATAGATATCTATAAACAATACAAAAGAGAAAATAAAATAGACAAATACTAATATAAATAAAAATCAACTACTGCAAAAGACAATAGTTATTTAAATTAAATACAAAATTAGTAAATAAAATGATACTAACTACCCCAATTATAACCAACTTTCAGGTTGAACAGGGTAGACCAAGATGGAACGAGAAGAGACAATAATGGTCAGCTGTTAGTGCCCGATCTCCACCCATCAACTCATCAAAACAACAACAACAATATAAATTATACAGACCTAAGGCCTTTTGTATTTGGACATGCGCCCTAATAGAACCATGTGCTCGGCACAAAAGATCAGTATAGTGACACTTATGTGTTATTAGATCTTTTGTGTGAAAACACAGAGGATCATTGGTGACACTTGTGTGTCATTTGGTCTTTTTGTGTTGGGACATGCGTTTATGTTGGGCGTGTGCCAATGCGACCTCATGCGAGAAAAAAAAAAGCCCTAATATAACCGACTAGGATGAGCGGGACGCGCCACGCCTAAACGATGCAAAAGTTTTTATAAATATTAGACAAACATATAGGTATGTTTTCAAAAAATGATGCTTCGATGACGGGTCATTAGTGCGACCCGCAACACATAACGCCGGAAATTTACCATGGGCAGTCCAGCCTATTAATGACGCAATCACTTCTGTTGTTCCCTTATTAATGACCCGTCATCGAAGCATCATTTTTTGGTGATGCCTAGATGGCAGGGAGGATAGTGTGATTCGCTTGCATAGCTAGGTCCTGGGTTCGAGTCCTGGGTAAGCCACTCACGTCTGTTGTTTTTCTGTTGTCTAGTTTTCTACTTCTTTATTTCTTACGAGTGCCCGAAAACATACCTTTATGTTTGTCTAATATTTATTTACTGTTTACAGGCCTCGGGTTTCCCTTCCTTATATCGAATTTGTTAAGCGTGTAACAGAAATACGGTATAAATTACAAACAGCGTTATATCGAAAAACCGCTAATCGAACAGCGTAAAACCGGGAGATTGGTAGGGGGATTCCAGAACACGGACTGCCTGGTAAAGCTATAAGCAAGTTTGCTCATAGTGTGTCCTATCCATCTTCAGCGTCTTCTTCTCGTGTCTTGTTCTTCTGCCATTTGCCTGGTTCGTGTCATCAGTTAAACATGTCATATTGTCATTACACTACAATCCTTCTATTTTAGACAAGCACCCATTTATAAGAGCGTCCGTGGTTAGAGCGTAGGCTTCACGCGGCAAAGGTTGCGTGTTGGAAACACGGTGGGTTCACGCTACAAGTCTACCTAGCTGTAAATGGATACCTGACTCTGCTCTAGGGTTAGGAAAGGTAAAGGCAGACATGAGAACAAAAACTGGTTATCACACCTCTCGAAGCTCAACCCAGTTTTGTGAAGTTTCTAACGCTTAACTTCCCTAGAGCAGTATCTACTATTACACTACCTTTTTAAAAAAAAAACCCATTGATGAAAGTAGGAGGCTTTCTGATTGTTGTTTTTATTGTTCTCCATGCGCAGAGCCGTACAATAGGACTGACTTGACATTTGAATTAAAAATTCTGATTTTTGTGTTGGACTTAACCTTTGATCTCCATATATTTCCCAATCCAATGAAAGCTCGTCTGGCCTTCTATATTCTTATTTTCATATCATTGTCTGTTCCTCCATGTCTGTATTGCAGCCTAGGTATATGTATGATTCTACAAGATATTCTACATGGTACTTCTTCAAGTGCAGTATTGTAATCGTTTCCAGCATTTACTTTCATCATTTTTGTTTTCTCTCAGTGTATTTTCAGACCCACTAGGTGTGACTTCTCTTCAAGTATTTACATATTATCTTGCATCTGATTACGGTTTTTGTTTGTTTGTTTTTTTTTTTTTTTAAACATACGGTACAAGTAAAATTGGTAATTTTGAACTGCCCTATTTACAATGAATTGACAGACGTGATGCCACTTTCCCGTATCGGCAGTTATTCATATTATTTGGAATTGAAAACAAAATATATCCTAATTATAACATGTCAGGGGTTGAATAGAATATTTTTCATCATTAAATTTTTTTTAAAAAAAAAAGAAGAAAATATGATTACGGTTATGTACAGAAGAACCCGTTCTTTGGCAAAATTGTTAACTGTGCGTTAACTACTGCAGACAAAATAATCTTTTAAGTAAAATAGTGTTTCATTAATCCGGCTTTTACTAAGATCTTCCCTTTCATGTGCTGCGTCCCAGCAGGGGACAGGGCCCAACCTTTGCTGTACTAAAATAAACGCGTTTGAATTTCATTCCCCATACCCACACTAGTACATTATAACCAAATGTAGCACCGCTGCGTTAGACTCTGTCATAAAATAGTACTGTAGAATGAAAAAAAAAAAAAAAAACACACAAGTAGTTTTTCATTTCTACCGTTTATCCCCGTCTTACAGCATTTCTCCTCATATACTCATAAACTAGTACGGTAATGAAGCGGTTGCCATGATGATAGAAAAATGGAAAAGTGGTGGGGTAAATATGACCCCACTTATCCGTTTAAGGGATAAATCACACTGATGCAGTGATGCTATGATGAGCGTAAATAATATTATTCATTATACCTCTACATTTCCAAACACTACATAATATTATGGATCATAATTTCTACGAATTACGATATATAAAACTATGCAGGCTTACACAAAATGTGAATGCTAGTCTTCACATAAACATTTTCTGAGATCCCAGGAAATTTCCAGCTCCTCTCCTTTGGCTCCCGGGCCCCCCTTTTTGACCCCGGGCCCAGGTACGATGTACCCCCTGCACCCCCGCCCCTGGGGCCTGGGGGGAGGGGGGGGGCTAATTGACAAAGCAGTCAGTGACCATCACGCCTGGTAGCGCTTTTAGGACAGGAAAAAAATGTCTCCATTTTGCTCGGTCGGCGGTCATCCTTAGTATAAAAGACAATGTAATAGACAATATAATAGTATAATAGACTTGATAATAGACAAGTGGTGCCTCTGACAGTGCTAAAAACGCGGAATTATGGGAGATAACAAAGACTTTGAGCACGTTAGTACTGCAATGGGAAGTAAAAAATAATTTTTTTAATTAACAAAGAGATATAAAAGTAAAAATCAAATATTATTACTTTTATATTGTAAAAGTTGTAATAACATTTTCATTGCTTTTGTAATGATTAAATACTTTTTAAAAAGTCGTAATTGTTATGCAATACATAAGAGTAAAAATGTATTAGTATTTTGTTTTAATAACAACAAAAAAATAAGTTTTAGCTAGTTACATTTTTTCAGCCAGTTTTAAGTTTTTAGTTTTTGCACTAGTCTTTTAGCTTACAGTTTTAAGCAGTAATACTACTCTACATTTGCTAGTTCTGGCCGGTCGAATCGGTTCCATATTACCCGAGACTTAAGAATCTTTTATATTTGGCCATGCGCCCTAATATAACCATGTACCCGGCACAAAAGATCAGTACAGTGACACTTATGTGTCATTAGATCTTTTGTGTGCAAAACACAGAGGATCATTACAGTGACACTTGTTTGTCATTGGGTCTTTTTGTGTTGGGAATTGCGTTTGTGTTGGGCGTGTTCCAATGCGACTCATGCGAGTTAAATGCGACCTCATGCGAGGGAAAAAAAAAAAACCTTAGAAACACAGACTAGAAAGATATAAATACAAAACTACTACAATTTTCGGAAGATCGGTTTTAATCAACACTTTTATTTTACCTAAATTGATTTACATAGCAAATGTTCAAACCATTCCTCAAGAAATTATTACACGAATAAACAAACTCATAAGAACTTTCTTATTTCGCAACACCTTACACTGTATAAAGCATAAAACGTTAATACAACCCAAAGATAGAGGGGGAGTATCTTTACAAGATATAACAACGAAAATAAAAGCTTTACGAATCAAGTACATAGGAGAAATAGTAAAAAATCCTGAACAATTCCCTTTGGCTCATTATTATATTGGTCTGAGATTATCCAATGTGTGTCGTCACAAAAATAATCAACCTCATTATTTTGGCACTTTACCACGGTTCTACAAACAATGCATACAAAGCATACAAGGAAACATACCTTTATTACAACAAAATACACGTTCCATTTACAGAAGTCTTATTACTGTACAAGAACCCTCATTAGTGACAAGGATAAAACGTGGGTACAATTACTTCATAACTGATTACCAACCTATTTTTAAGAGCCTACATGAGTTACCACTTGCTCCACCCGCAAAGGAAGTCACCTTTAGATTATTATATAACATGACACCCATTAGGCAAAGACTTGTTGCACAGTGTAAAAACCTCCCAAAATGCAAATTATGTAATACCAATACACAAGAGACAGAAGATCATTTGTTTTTTTACTGTAGTACAGTTACTTCTACAACAGGAATTTTGAAAAAGGAATTGATGGTTTACTTTCCACGCAGTATAGACATGTATAGAGCTATCATGCTGAATTCCCTACCAAAGTGCACACAACAAGTAGAATTGAAACTTTTGACCCTGATAGTGGAATTTAAATATTTAGTCTGGATATGTAGGAACTGCGCGGTGTATGAAGGGAAACAGTACAACTCCCATTTAGTCTCAAAATTATTCTTACAAAAAACACAATATATCAAAAGTTGAAGGGATTGAGAGTGGGGGGGGGGGGGGGGGGCAGGAAACTAATTTCAACCCAGAATTGACTGTACATATGTTTAAATAATTATAGCCATGTTTTTGGTTTCTGGATGCAACGTCGCTATACCTCCCTAGCAAATTTGTTGGACATTTAATACATAACTGTAAGCAACAATGATACAAAATGACAAGAACATTATCTCAGCTATATAAAGTACTGTATGTAAGGGAATAATGGGGATGAATGACAAGAACATTAGCTCAGATATAAAAAAATATGACAAGAACATTAGCTCAGCTATATGCTGTATCTACGGGAACAATGGCACGAAATGAAAATTTTAAAATAGGAATTTAGTATAGCTTTGGCGAGGCGCCCCGTTCAACCTTGACACAAGGTCCGTCGGTTATGTTAGGGTGCGTGTCCAAATATAAAAGGACTTGTGGTCTAGTAATATCCGAAATTAAATGAACAATAGCTCAGTCTTATACCATATGTAAAGGAACAGTGGTACGAAATGCCAAGAACAATAGCTCAGCTATATAATGTAGGTGAACAATGCTACACAATGCCAAGAACAATAGCTCAGCTATATAATGTAGGTGAACAATGCTACACAATGCCAAGAACAATAGCTCAGCTATATAATGTAGGTGAACAATGCTACACAATGCCAAGAACAATAGCTCAGCTATATAATGTAGGTGAACAATGCTACACAATGCCAAGAACAATAGCTCAGCTATATAATGTAGGTGAACAATGCTACACAATGGCAAGAACAATAGAACTCAGCTGTAACAAGTCTCGTTCCCTTAGTGGATCTTTATCTCATCTCCATTTCAGCCAGTTTTAAGAAACACGCGTTCAAAGTTTTTTTTGGGTTACTAGTTGAAAAGAATAAATTCGTCAGTTCTTTTATATGGATGCGAATGTTGGACAATGAGTGACCAAATTGTGAAAAAACTGGAGGCAGCGGAAATGTGGTTTTTGAGAAGGATACTGAGAATATCGTGGGCAGAGAAGAAAACAAATGCCGAGGTACTGACAGCTGCGGGTGATAATAGATCGCTCATCAAAACCATCAGGAAAACGACACATGAAATTTATGGGATATATTACAAGAAGAGGAGGAGTGGAGGAATTAGTCTTATGTGGGAAAATACCAGGTAGGAGAGGAAGAGGAAGGCAGAGAAAGATGTATGTGGAAAGCTTAAACAACTGGGCAATAAACAACAGCATGGGCAACAACAACCTCATTTGACTATCAAAAGACAGAGAAGATTGGAGGGTCATGATCACCAATGTCTGTTCCAGACCAGGCACCTGAAGAAGAAGAAGTTGAAAAGAAGGATATATCGCATTAAAATGAAATTTTCCATGATGATCCAAGCTGTTACATGTAAGATGTTGTGCAGGATGTTAGATTAAACTAGTTTATGTAATGATGTCATAATGGAGCGGCGTACGTTGCACTGTTTCGTTAGGCCTGTGGTCCAGTACATCCGATTTCAACGGGCACTTATGTCTGGTTGCCATCCTTAGCCTTTGACTGTCCCCAGCCTACCTGCAAGGCAGCAGTGTTGTCTCATTGTCTGAATGGATTCTAAAAAAACATGTAGAAAATCACTAACGTCAAACGTTAAGTCGCCATATTGGCAAGGGGAGATGCACAGTCAGTAATTGCAACATTGAAAAGCCAAAATAATACAGACCTGGATGACCTCAGAATAGTGCTCCACAAACTTTGTCAACGATTTAAAAGTGTTGTGATCCAGTGGATCCCATCTCATTGTAACATCGCCGGCAATGAAGAGGCTGACAGAATGGCAAAATAAGGTTCACATCTACCTCAGCCTGATGCAAGCATAACTTTCGAGGAGGCAAAGAGTTTTATCAGAATCAGATACAGAAACAAATGGAATGTAGAACATCCAGGTCACACACAGAATGATGCTTACTACAAGCTCAACAGAAGAGAACAAGTGGTAATCTTCAGACTCCGCACTGGCCACAACAGATTGAGATACCATCTATTCAACAAGCTAAAGATAGGAACTACCGATCAGTGTAACTGTGGCACTGATAAAATGACTGCTGAACATCTGCTTCAAAGTTGCCCCTTATATACGGTACAGAGAAAGCGCATATGGCCGACATCCAGCTCCTTTCGTGGAAAAGCTTTACGGAGATTCAAATAGCCTCAAACTGACTACTGCTTTCTTTGAGAACATTCAAGTGGACGTCTGAGAGTGTACGAAGAAGCAGAAGGAGAAGAAGAAGAAGAAGAAGCTAGTTTATGTAGATTTATGACCACAGGTCAATTTTGGCCGAAAGTGGAGATAGAATACAGCAGTACTAAGGTGACGCAGTGTGAATGGAAGCAGTACTAAGGTGACGCAGTGTGAATGGAAGCAGTACTAAGGTGACGCAATGTGAATGGAAGCAGTACTAAGGTGACGCAGTGTGAATGGAAGCAGTACTAAGGTGACGCAATGTGAATGGAAGCAGTACTAAGGTGACGCAGTGTGAAAGGAAGCAGTACTAAGGTGAGGCAGTGTGAAAGGGAGCAGTATTAAGGTGACGCAGTGTGAAAGGAAGCAGTACTAAGGTGACGCAGTGTGAAAGGGAGCAGTATTAAGGTGACGCAGTGTGAAAGGAAGCAGTATTAAGGTGACGCAGTGTGAAAGGAAGCAGTATTAAGGTGACGCAGTGTGAAAGGAAAGGAAAAGGTAGTCCCATAGCAGATACTGCCGTAGGGGAGGGAAATGTTAGAGACTTCACTTTACTAATTCCAGCGTCGAAAGATGGGGGTGATCAGTTCCCTTCCATGCTACCTTTTCCTTCCGTATCTCAAAAGCAAAGTCAGGCACCCATTTACAGCTGGCTAGACTGGAGCGTGTCGACATCGTGAATCGATCCCGAAACCTGTACCTCGAGAGATCAGCGCTCTAACAACTCTAGGAAACAATACTATGATGACAAGAACAATATATGCTCAGCTATATACATTATGAAGAGCCGCGGCAGCGCAGTGGTTAGTATACTGGCTTCCTAGCTCGATGGTCCATGGTTCGATCCCCAATTGAGGTGGGATTTTTTAGACAACTAACGGCTGCGTGGTCGACCCAGCCTCATCAAGTGGGTACCAGAGTAACTCTGGGAAGGTTAAGGCGGCCGGCGTGATGCTGGCCACATCACCCCTAGTGTGCCGATGGTCAAGAATATATTGGGTCTAACACCATATTCCCAATATGCCTCAATGGGCGTGTAACGGGATCCTTTATATACATTATGCAAGGACACAATGGTACGAAATGACAAACAAACAGTAACGTTCCGCCATATACAACATATGCCCCGTATAGTTTCCGGGTGTCTGTAAAGAGACAATAACAAAATAGGATTACTGCCCCCCCCCCCCCCCTCAGGCATGTTGTACACGGCTACTATTATGAGGTTGTGTATGGGGTTGGCAACCTCATCTTGTAAAACAAATTGTCACAGCAACAACCACTACAAGAACATGTGAATGTTGGTGCTGGCTGTCTCCACATGCACAAGCTGCCTTATTGGCATCATGCGCCGCAAAGAGTGCAAAGAATAATGATGATGATGATGATGATGATGATGATGATGGTGGTGGTGGTGATGATGATGATAATGATGATGATGATGATGACGATGGTGGTGGTGATGATGATGATGATGACGATGATGATGATGACGACGGTGACGATGACGATGATGATAATGATAATGATGGTGGTGATGATGATGATGATGATGACGATGATGATGATGGTGGTGGTGGTGGTGGTGATGATGATAATGATGATTGATGATGATGATGATGATGATGATGATGATGATGATTGATGGTGATGATGATGATGATGATAATGATGATGATGATGATGCTTGATGATGATGATTGATGATGATGATGATGATGATGATGATGATGATGATGATGATGATGATGATGATGATGATGATGATGATGATGATGATGATGATGATGATGTACAAAATGTCAAACAATGCTACGACCTGACATGGTGTAGCGAAAGGTTTTTAAGAGTGTAGTTACTGAAAGAACAGAAGAAGAATTCTGTCTGACAAGAATGTAGTCCCAGTGTCAGAGAAGAGCATTGGTATCACAGGATAGTCACGGCTATGAAGGTCTCTGCTTCAAATAGTATTCAGATTAAAGTCAGATCCGGGAGCCGCGCTAGCGTAGTGGTTACCACACCGCTCTGGCGACCGGGTGATCCAGGATCAAACCCGGGCGACGGCATTTGAGGATTTTTCGTCGACCGGGATTTGGACTGGATTAACTCGAGACCTGGCGAGTACATTTGAAGGAGTGTCGTCGACCAGGGATTGGCGGCTCCTGAGCCGACCCAGCTCTAATGGGTACCTCCGAAATCGGCGAGTATCTGCCTGAATGGCGAGGGACACCTGTCTCTGTACAAGAAAAAAGGGATACTCACGTAAAATCAATGTCAGGTTAGACATTATAATAACCTGAGATTTCGCCTCGAGTATTAGCGGGTGTACGAAAAAAAAAAAAAAAAAGTCAGATCTAAAGATCGCTATGTAACTAACCTACGATAATCAACAATTCATTAAAACTCAAAATGCAACATTATAAATGTGACAAGTCGGAGAATTACAATTAATGAATCATTTATTATTTACATCTATCTTTTGATTCTTCTTGTGTAAAGTATGGATGATGAAATGATGAAAAAGTGAATGAAGACAACTTAATTACTTACTTACTTTGTCGTTCCCCTTCTACCGTGATGTGTAGAGGTTTGGAAGAGAGAGCGCCAGACTATCCTATCGGCTGTCTTCCTCCTGGCCTGGTTCCATTCTAGTCCTCGGTCCTTCAAAGATTGTCTAATGTTGTCCTCCCAGCGGACTCTGGGTCGTCCTCGGGGACTGGATCCTTGGCTCTTTGTTTCCCATGCTTGTCGTGGTAGCCGATCGTCTCCCATTCTGCAGACATGGCCAAACCATCTGAGTTCGGACTGTTCTAGTTGGGTCTGCAGAGGGTGGAATTTTAGGCCTTGGCGTATCGTCTGGTTGCGGACCATGTCTCTTCTTGTTACTTCAAACACCTTCCTCAGATACCTCATTTCTGAGGTTTGGATCTGGCTTTTATGGGTTGTAGTCATTGCCCATGACTCGCATCCATATGTCAAGAATGGGACATAGGTGGAGCAGTATACAGCCATCTTCGTTTTCTTACCAACCTCTCTCTTGCTGAGGAATCCTCGATTTATGGCCTGAAAAAGTCTCCCAGCTGCTGCTTTTCGAGTGGCCAACTCTTCTTTGATGCCTCCCTTTCGGTCTATAATAGCTCCGAGATATTTAAAGTGGTCGACCTGCTCCAGGACCTGTTCTCCCAGCTTAATCTGATGTCTTCTTTCTTCTCGTGATATCACCATGGATTTTGTTTTAGAGCTGCTTATGACCATCCCTCTCTTCTCCAGCTCTTCCTTCCAGACTTGCAGGTTGGATTGGAGATGTGCCTCTGATTTAGCAATCAGGGCAACATCATCAGCAAATGCCAGCTCTGAAATACATCTCTCATCTTCCAGTACCCCACTGAATACTTTCTTGTTCTCTCCTTACATGACTTGATAACATCGTCCATGTAGAGTATGAAAAGATAAGGTGACAGGATATCACCTTGTCTTACACCAGTGGTGGTCCTGAACTCTTCTGACTTATGGTTTGCTGTCCTCACATAATTTCTGCAAGACTTGTAGAAGCTCTGTATAGCATGAATCAGAGGTGCTGGAATGTTCTTCCTTGCCAAACAGTCCCAAAGTTTGCTCCAGGGGACCCTGTCAAATGCCTTTTCCAGATCTATGAAACAAAGATGGATCTTACTCTTATACTCAAGGGCCTTTTCACTCAGCTGTCTGAGTGTGAAGATTAGGTCTTGAGTACTTCGGTTTGCTCGGAATACGCACTGGACCTCATCCAATTGCGGCTCAGCTAGGCGTCGGTTATTTAATTACAAATTTACCAAATAGTTGAGTTTCACTCAGTAATTAATTAAGAAGTCCTTTCATGAATCTTCAAAATAACATATTCATCTAAATGTTCCTTTATTACGAAGGTTATATCTTGTCTATTCTAGTAGTGCAGAACTGTTTTTCTCACCCCTACACACTAGTCACTGTGATTTGACTCCTCACAATAGCTGATAAAATTTTCCACATAGAGTACTTAACATAGAAGTGTTGTGCCTGTCCTCTAGGAATATACAGAGCAGTGTCAGTTGAAAGTCTTGCACTAGACCATCAAGCACTGATGGGGCCAAGGGTGCGAATCTAGATGACAATATCTGATGCTCATGTGGGTGTCTAGGAATGCACTTATTAATCTAGGATTCTAGACCTATGATGTAGTATGATGTCGTGAAATATTCTAATCCACATATATAAATTAAAAGGTAAATGCAAAGCCTAACAAATAAATTTAATAAAAGGAAGAAGAATGGTAAAGAACAGTGCTGTCACAATGACTGTACTCGAAATCCCCCTTGTTTTCTACTTCGTCGGCAAATTGTAACGCCTTCACGTTGATAGTAAAAGCCTACTGTATTATTACCCGCTTTCTTCAATGAAACGTGTGCTGTATTTCTTGGAAAAACAGTGAGATACGCAAGCTGAACAATGACCTAATTTTAATATTTCATTCATTCCATTTTATACACGGCGTAACTAAAGACAGATGGACTAAAGGATAGAGAGAAGGGAGAGGCATAAAGCCGAACACGTGCAACACTAAACACGCGTCGCGCGATACACAATTACTACTATCACGCGTGTAAGGCCACATGCACTAACTTTTTCGGACGGACAGTGATAAATTCACTACCCTTCCCAGAGTTAGGTTTTTAAATCCTGAAAAACTCTTATTAGAAAAGATAACATTAGATGGGTTTACGTTTGAAAACATTACAGTACCCAGACAGCACATCTTCGAAACAGGAGGTAGAAGGAATTGCATATTTTGAACGCAGCATATTAGCTCTATTAAATATATATATTTGGGTTCCTTAGGGTTTGCTGACAAAGAATATGTACAACGTTATGCAAATAGTCTAGGAATTAACAAGTTATAGCCAAAATAAAATGATGGTGCTGTCAGACAACACCCAAAATCAGAATCGCTCAGTGGTAGATTTTTTAAACCACCATTGTACGGGAAATGGGCCACAAGTTACATTTGAACTGATTGGCTGGAATGATATGTAAGGCTAAACACGATTAGTCGGACTATAAATGCTATCCTTGGTTGTTAGGGGAGACGTAGGAAGTTAAAATTTTTTCAAACACTTGTCAAAACGTGGCTCCATTGGCCAGACTCGCTGATATACTCACTTAGGAGCGTTAGTTCGAGACCACTAGTTCAAATAAGCTTGATAAAGCAACAGTGCGTTGAAGCCAGCTCATATTTTTGCTAAATAAAAGCCTGGAACATAAGCAGATGGGAATTTGTGCCAGTATTTGTGCCAGAATTCATTGCTAGTCAACGTATCTGTGTATTTCCATGAATTGTGGTAAGCTTGAAACATTCAGTATCTTTTAATGAAAATTGAATGTGAATTGTTAATGTATGCCTGTATATATGTGTAGTTCAGTAGCAAACATGATGTAAAGCCTATAATGCTCCAGCCTGAACAGAAGGTGTCGGAGGAAAGTAAAACGGCATGGAATGGCCAAACAGTACACTGACACCTAGATTATTGATTAGAAAGAAATAATGCTGGAAGTGCAGAGGCGTAGTAACCATTAAGGAGGTTAATACTGGTATAAAGTATTTCAGATGAAGCTGACAGTTGGCCTAACGCTCTGAACTCAATGTTTGTGATGTATTGTGCTCAGTGTAGAACTAGAGTATCAATTAGTTATGAAGTAGAAGGTACATCCTTCTTGTTTTCAGGGACCGTGGTCTTGACGTTATTGAGCAGCACCTGGTCAGAGCTTTGCTGAATCCAGAGTCGGACAGCATACTCCTTGGTCCATTTAGCTATCAGTGAGGTGTCTCCAGAGCCCAGGGGAGAAATCGAGCAGAGGAGTCTTTTCCTGCCGCCATCACGCAAGATAAGCTGATGTGGCCAGCTGAGCTCAACATTATGTACCCCCATCTTAAAATAACATTGTAACATAAACTTAAGAGGGGAAGTAAATTGTTTTAATATCAGGAACTGAGAACATCTCCAATACTAGTTCCAATAAAGACAAACTATTGAAGTCATGATGACAAATACCAACAGAGCTTGAACAAAACAAAAACAGTATTACTTCATATTACTACTACACAACTGACACACATAGGATACTTTTAATAATATATGTCACTACAATATTCATATTGATAAATTCTGTACATATAACTTGTAATTAAAATTGATTGTGATTCCTGGTTCCCTTTGTATTTGAATCAGGACACATATACATTCATGACAGCAATGAATACATATTGTTATTTGAAAAGTTATCAGTGACTCCTTTAAGATATCCTTGTAGAGTGTTTTATGTATGTGAGTGTCACAGTGTTGTCAAGTGTAGTGGAATAAATTAAATTGTTTATCTGTCTGTTGTTGTTATGACTTACACTGCATAATACACATACCCTAGACACATAACGTAGTCATCACACTATCCCAGAATAATTCTGACTGAGGTATACATATGTGGCAGCAAGTAAGGTTATATATATAATACACTACTCTTATTAGATATATATACCTTCACAGCTGATCTCAGTCAGTACACTAAGTCCCCTATAAATATTTATAACATCCCACTTTACCACATATATTGGGGTCTCGCTCTTGGGATTTTGAATCTTTACCTATTAAAAATATTGGGGGTAATTCACTTCAGGGAATATAAGAATTAAAAGGTATCCTTGGGTGGAATTAAATAAGGTTGAGCTCACGGTGCCTGTGTTGTCCATTAGATATATATTTAGAGATTGAATTGTTGGTTAGACATTGTATAAATTTACCTGATAGACAATGGCGGACCTGGCCAAATTTCGATCTGCTGCTGTTCAGACTGCAAAAGAGTTAGGATTAGATGGGCAAGTTATGGTTGCCTATGTCACTACGGAATGTGACAAATTTATTGAACGCGAAGAAAGAAGGTTTGAAGCCGAAAGAAAGTTAGAGGCTGAAAGGGAAATTAAGAAGTTACAATTTGAGGCGGAGGCTGAGGCTAAGAAATTGGAAGCAGAAGAAAGAAGATTGACTGCAGAAAGAGAAGAGAAGAAATTAGCTGCAGAAAGGGAAGAGAAGAAATTAGCTGCAGAAAGGGAAGCAGAAGAAAGAAGATTGACTGCAGAAAGGGAAGAGAAGAAATTAGCTGCAGAAAGGGAAGCAGAAGATAAAAGATTACAAAGGGAACATGAGTTACGACTTAGGGAGTTTGAGTTTCAGGGCCATGCTCCTGAAAATGGTGCCAGTCCCTTTGCCTCTGATGCCACTGCTAGCCAAGGAGCCTCAACCTCAGCTATGAATTTTCATTTAGATCATTTTGTTGAGAAAGACGATGATATAGAGAGCTACCTAAATAGGTATGAACTATTAGCTACCACGTATGGGTTAGAGAGAGAAAGGTGGAGCTTAAAGTTATCTCAAGGACTTCGTGGGGCAGCTTATGAAGTTTTTGCAAAAATGAGCAGAGGTGATCAGGAAAATTATGACATGCTAAAGCAGGCTCTTTTGTTAAGATATGAAAAGAATGCAGAATTCTATAGGAAAAAATTTAGGAATGCTAAACTACTGTCAGGTGAAACCTATCACCAGTTCTCTGCACGAATAGAGACATACTTGGAGAAATGGACTTCTCTGGGGAAAACCCAAGATCTTAAGGAAATGGTCCTTATAGAGCAACTAAGAGAGTCCATGGCTCCAGACCTGAGAAAGTTTCTCATGGAACAAGGTGCAGAGAGGCTGGGTGAGTTGCTAAATGTTGCTGAAAGGTATCAAGCAGCTCAAGCAGAGGTAACAGGTAATAAAAAGAAACAAGTGGATAACTTTAGGGCACCACAGAACTTTAATCAATTTGATCCTAGAGATCAAAACAAAAGTAAGCACCAGTTTGATAGGCCACGGTATGAAAATAAAAATAAATTCCCACAATTCGATGAAAGGAAATATGATGAAAGAAAATCTTTCAACCAAGGAAAAAGGTGGTGTAAAAATTGTCAGATGGACAATCATGACACTGACCGTTGCAGAAGGAAACCTGTGTATATGGCCACCCTTCAGGTCAGGTCGACCTCAAGACAGGAGGAGGATATTATGTTAGATACCACTCCAGAAGAGATGAGGAAGGCACAGGCTGGGGATAAAACACTCAAGCCTTGTTTCAGAAAATTGTCAACTTGTCATACAACTCCAGGCAAGGGAGATTTTTACATGAAAAACAAGTTGATGTATAGGAAGACTGGAGCTAGATCCAAAGGTCAGGGACAACTGGTACTTCCTAAAAGATATAGGGCAGACTTAATAAGGAGCCTACATGTGAAACCAGATGGGGACCATGAGAAGATAGGTACCATCATTCAAAAGGTGGCTCACAATTATTATTGGCCCAAAGCAAGATGGGACATTGAGAATTTGGTAGAAAGGTGTAGCATAGCACATGAGGGAACACCCACAAGTGGGAACATGGATCAGGACCTGGACACGCCACGGGGCAAAATTAGGCCTGATAATAAAAAGAAAAATAGATTTGATAAAGTGGACCAAATGGAATGGGAAGCCCCTTTTCACGGACAAGCTTCACTTAACTGTTTTACAATGGCCACTATGCGGAGAGTGCAAAAGGATGTCTTACCCCAGGATAAGCCGACAATCCCTCAATCGGACTTAAACAAACTGGAGGAAGAGGATGTAGAGAGGAAATCTCTCATCAAGAATTTTAAGTGGGGAGAAAGCCCCAAAAGAAAAATTGGTAGCGGTCGTTTTGTGAATGATAATTCTGGGAGGAAAAATCATCACTATAAAGCTTCGAGTGGAAGAGACCATACCGGTGCATGGACAAATAGGTCCACAAAATTAAAGGTCCATATGTAGCTTTGTTAAGAACGTGGACTGATGAAAAGGCAGAGGAAAACATTACATCTTCATACCAATATGTGAATGAGCTGACCACTCGTTTAAAAACTGGCTGGAAACTTGCCAATGAAAATTTGAAACAAGCCAGGAAGAAACATGCTGCCTATTATAACAGGAAGGCGAAAGACAGAAATTTGGCTGTGGGAGAGAAAGTACTGCTTCTTTTGCCCGGGAGTCAGAATAAGTTACAAATTGGATGGCAGGGTCCATATACAGTTTTAGAGAAGGTATCTAGAACAAATTATAAGATAGATAAGAAGGGGAAAGAAAAAATCTATCATGTGAATCTCCTGAAGAAATATTTGGAAAGAGAACATCAGGAAGAGACACACTTGTTGACCTTGTCCATCGCCATGGAGATGAAAAAGGAACCACTTTCATCATTTGAATATCCATTACACCCCTGTGAGACAGCAGCGCAGGTGAAAATCAGTACACATTTAACGAAAACTCAGAAAGAGAGAGTGCAACAGGTTCTAAATAATCATGCAGAGGTGTTAACAGACCGACCAGGGCATACAAACCTATTGGAATATGATATGAAACTGATAGACCCCACACCTGTCTGTATGAAACCATATTCGATTCCGTTTGCTAAGGAGAAAGCTTTGAAGGAAGAGATAGACTATCTATTGAAGGAAGGAATTATTTCACACAGTGAATCTTCGTATAGTTCCGGTGTTGTACTCTTAAGGAAGCCCTCTGGAGAACATAGACTCTGTATAGATTACAGGAGACTGAATGCTATTACAGAAGGACAGGTGGATCCATTGCCGGATACAAATCAGCTGTTTGCCAGACTAAATAAAGCTAAATATTTCTCAAAAGTGGATCTGAGTAAAGGATACTATCAGATTCCAGTAAAGCCTGAGGTTAGACCATACCTAGCTTTTAGTACCTCAGAAGGACACTATGAGTTTAATAGATTGCCATTTGGATTGAAGAATGCGCCTAGTGTCTTCTCTAGAATGATGAGAAAATTGTTGGATGTAAACATTTCGGAGGAACGTAATGAATCCCTGAGTTGCCTCTTTGATTGAGGATATTCCGAATGTTTCATACAGGATAATAAGAAGATTATGGGATCCACTACGAAAACTCTGCTATCACCAGGTATATGTTATCTCCTCATAACGTACATTTTGAGGGAAATATAATGTTCTCTGGACATGTCATTGCGCAGACTCAGAGAAGAGAAATGGTGAATACGGGTTGCGAAGCAGCATTAAGACAAGCACTCACACTTGCGGCTGTTCAGTAACATAACCGAAATATATTATTGGTTGTAGAAGTCTGAGGCAGATTTCATGAGTAGTGCCTACTCTGAATGGACCCAACTACATAAAACCATGATAGCACCACAGCAGAGTAAAGTCAAGTTGACTTACATTTATCTATGTGTATATAGAATAAAGGACTGACATGGGATGTCTGTTTTAAGAGGGGAGGTGTCGTGAAATATTCTAATCCACATATATAAATTAAAAGGTAAATGCAAAGCCTAACAAATAAATTTAATAAAAGGAAGAAGAATGGTAAAGAACAGTGCTGTCACAATGACTGTACTCGAAATCCCCCTTGTTTTCTACTTCGTCGGCAAATTGTAACGCCTTCACGTTGATAGTAAAAGCCTACTGTATTATTACCCGCTTTCTTCAATGAAAAGTGTGCTGTATTTCTTGGAAAAACAGTGAGATACGCAAGCTGAACAATGACCTAATTTTAATATTTCATTCATTCCATTTTATACACGGCGTAACTAAAGACAGATGGACTAAAGGATAGAGAGAAGGGAGAGGCATAAAGCCGAACACGTGCAACACTAAACACGCGTCGCGCGATACACAATTACTACTATCACGCGTGTAAGGCCACATGCACTAACTTTTTCGGACGGACAGTGATAAATTCACTACCCTTCCCAGAGTTAGGTTTTTAAATCCTGAAAAACTCTTATTAGAAAAGATAACATTAGATGGGTTTACGTTTGAAAACATTACAGTACCCAGACAGCACATCTTCGAAACAGGAGGTAGAAGGAATTGCATATTTTGAACGCAGCATATTAGCTCTATTAAATATATATATTTGGGTTCCTTAGGGTTTGCTGACAAAGAATATGTACAACGTTATGCAAATAGTCTAGGAATTAACAAGTTATAGCCAAAATAAAATGATGGTGCTGTCAGACAACACCCAAAATCAGAATCGCTCAGTGGTAGATTTTTTAAACCACCATTGTACGGGAAATGGGCCACAAGTTACATTTGAACTGATTGGCTGGAATGATATGTAAGGCTAAACACGATTAGTCGGACTATAAATGCTATCCTTGGTTGTTAGGGGAGACGTAGGAAGTTAAAATTTTTTCAAACACTTGTCGAAACGTGGCTCCATTGGCCAGACTCGCTGATATACTCACTTAGGAGCGTTAGTTCGAGACCACTAGTTCAAATAAGCTTGATAAAGCAACAGTGCGTTGAAGCCAGCTCATATTTTTGCTAAATAAAAGCCTGGAACATAAGCAGATGGGAATTTGTGCCAGTATTTGTGCCAGAATTCATTGCTAGTCAACGTATCTGTGTATTTCCATGAATTGTGGTAAGCTTGAAACATTCAGTATCTTTTAATGAAAATTGAATGTGAATTGTTAATGTATGCCTGTATATATGTGTAGTTCAGTAGCAAACATGATGTAAAGCCTATAATGCTCCAGCCTGAACAGAAGGTGTCGGAGGAAAGTAAAACGGCATGGAATGGCCAAACAGTACACTGACACCTAGATTATTGATTAGAAAGAAATAATGCTGGAAGTGCAGAGGCGTAGTAACCATTAAGGAGGTTAATACTGGTATAAAGTATTTCAGATGAAGCTGACAGTTGGCCTAACGCTCTGAACTCAATGTTTGTGATGTATTGTGCTCAGTGTAGAACTAGAGTATCAATTAGTTATGAAGTAGAAGGTACATCCTTCTTGTTTTCAGGGACCGTGGTCTTGACGTTATTGAGCAGCACCTGGACAGAGCTTTGCTGAATCCAGAGTCGGACAGCATACTCCTTGGTCCATTTAGCTATCAGTGAGGTGTCTCCAGAGCCCAGGGGAGAAATCGAGCAGAGGAGTCTTTTCCTGCCGCCATCACGCAAGATAAGCTGATGTGGCCAGCTGAGCTCAACATTATGTACCCCCATCTTAAAATAACATTGTAACATAAACTTAAGAGGGGAAGTAAATTGTTTTAATATCAGGAACTGAGAACATCTCCAATACTAGTTCCAATAAAGACAAACTATTGAAGTCATGATGACAAATACCAACAGAGCTTGAACAAAACAAAACCAGTATTACTTCATATTACTACTACACAACTGACACACATTGGATACTTTTAATAATATATGTCACTACAATATTCATATTGATAAATTCTGTACATATAACTTGTAATTAAAATTGATTGTGATTCCTGGTTCCCTTTGTATTTGAATCAGGACACATATACATTCATGACAGCAATGAATACATATTGTTATTTGAAAAGTTATCAGTGACTCCTTTAAGATATCCTTGTAGAGTGTTTTATGTATGTGAGTGTCACAGTGTTGTCAAGTGTAGTGGAATAAATTAAATTGTTTATCTGTCTGTTGTTGTTATGACTTACACTGCATAATACACATACCCTAGACACATAACGTAGTCATCACACTATCCCAGAATAATTCTGACTGAGGTATACATATGTGGCAGCAAGTAAGGTTATATATAATACACTACTCTTATTAGATATATATACCTTCACAGCTGATCTCAGTCAGTACACTAAGTCCCCTATAAATATTTATAACATCCCACTTTACCACATATGACACGATTGAACCTGGAGACAATATGAGACAAGTGGCTAGCCTTTGGACATAAGGTCCACAAGCCTATGTGCCCATGATATGTGCATGTATATGAATGATACATGGATCAGTTCTGATTAGAATAGCGAGACAAGACAGGTGTCTGTCTATCTACATAACATTTCTAAATAATACATAAATAAATAGAATATATTTTATACATAATTGTGATGCTACCTTCGCCTTTCACATTCTGGAGTGCCAAGTCCATTATTCCAGTATAATAACATTTAATTGATCACTCCTACTGACATTTCATGATACACGTTGGTAGGCATCGAATCCTTTACACATTCACAACTTAATTTCAGTTCAGTCCTCTGGCCTGATCCTGATACAATTCCAAATAAATAATCTGCAATAAAACAAGTTATTTATTCATAAATTTACATACCCCCTCAAGGACAGATGTTAAGTACAGAACAGACTCAGTTTGGTAAAGTGGAGCTGCCGGGCCAACAGATGGCTAAGTTAGAAACTTGGCAAGCTTCCCTCTTCTTCAGTCTATCTGTCTTCTGCTGTGTGTGTGTAAGGTTTTAAAATTCCGCTGCTTGCCCTTTTACAGGGGGTGGGCGGGCGTACCAGAGAGCAATGCGGTGTCACAGTTTACTGACTGTGTATTTTGTGCAGACTCGAGTGAGGCTGTGTTAGCTGGGTCCAGAAATCTTCTTCAAGCTTGTCAACCCTGTTATCCATGACTTTTATTTATACCTCCTGTTACTTTCAATAACTTCTGCTTTCCTTTTATGTAAAGCTTTCTATAATTGGTTCAGACTTTGATTTATCTCAATTTTTTAAAGTCGATCGACACAGCAGTTTTCATCGTGCTGTTACCTTTACCTTCAATTATCTCCAAAAGTAATACACACAGCAACTTTTCCTCTGGAATGAATATAGCTGGTCTTATCCCTCAAAAAAACGAAATCACTGTCATTACTTTCTGTCTCTCCAGTCACTTGTACGACACACGAATCCATTTTGTTCCAACACACTTGCCTTTCCTCTGCAGAACTCCGTTGTAAAACCCGGTCTGTCTACATGCGAGCTGCGCGGCGTTTATTGGCTGCCTATTTTTCCTTTCATTCTATCATAACAAGGCATCGTGTTAACATCACACTACACATGAACAATAATACAGCTGTATACGTTATGTAAGAGCACATCTTCCTAATTATTACCTTTTAGCTCCCCCATGAGCATAGGCCATCAAAACACTTATACCAAATCCTTCTGTTCCGAGCCGTCAGCTCAAGGTCGTTCCATATTTTCCTCATCACTTTAATTTCTGTGTCCTGTTCTCTCCTCCATGCTTTTTTTTACCTGGGGATTCCAGAACAAGTACTGACTTGTAATGCTCTCAGAATGTTCCCTCAATGTTCCCTCGATGTTCCCTCAATGTTCCTTCAATGTGTGTTATATCCATCGCCAACGTCATCTTGTTCCACTTGTTCTTGTCTGGTTCTTATACCACATGCCCACCAAACATCACTTTGTCATATGCTCATTATGTCAGTGCTATACCATATGCCCACCAAACATCACTTTGTCATATGCCCATTATGCCAGTGCCATACCACATGCCCACCAAACTTCATTTTGTCATATGCCCATTATGTCAGTGCCATACCACATGCACACCAAGCTTCACTTTGTCATATGCACATTATGTCAGTGCCATACCACATGCCCACCAAACGTCACTTTGTCATATGCCCATTATGTCAGTGCCATACCACATGCCCACAAAACGTATTTAATATCCCCACCAAACTCCCGAAACCCCACTCATATTACATGTCCACCAAATTCCACTCATACCACATGTCCACTAAACCCCATTCGTACCACAAGTCCACCAAACCCCACTCATATTACATGTCCACCACACCCCACTCATACTACCTTTCCACCAAACCCCACTCATTCCAGATGTCCACAAAAACCCACTCATACCACATGTCCACCAAACCCCACTCATACCACATGCCCACAAAACTTATTTAATATCCCACCAAACTCCCGACACCCCACTCATACCACATACGCACCAAACCTCACTCATACCACATGTCCACCAAATCCCACTAATACCACATGTTCACCAAACGCCACTCATACCACATGTCCACCAAACTCCACTCATACCACATGTCCACCAAATCCCATTCATACCACATATCCACCAAACCCCACTCACACCAAATGTCCACCAAACCGCACTCACACCAAATGTCCACCAAACCCCACTCACACCACATGTCCACCAAACCCCACACATACCACATGTCCACTAAACCTCAATCATACCACATGTTCACCAAACCCCATTCATACTACATATTCACCAAACCCCACTCACACCAAATGTCCACCAAACCCCACTCATACCACATGTCCACCAAACCTGACTAATACCACATGTCCACCAAACCCCACTCATATCACATGTTCACCAAACCTCACTCATATCACATGTTCACCATACCCAACTCATAACCCATGCCCACCAAACCACATTCATACCCTACGCCCACCACACCACATTCATACCCTACTCCCACTCATACCCTACGCCCACCAAACCTCACTCATACCCCACGTCCACCATACCACACGCCCATGAATTTCCAATCATGCCACAAGCCAATCAAATCTATATTTCCCCATCGCTTCCCTTTCCACCTTTTCCTGCATGGTCCCATGTCATGCCTTGTGAGATATCCATTTTGTTTTTCCGTTAAGTTATTAATACGTGACCTTCGCCAGAAGACGGCAGTCACCTGAACGAAATTAAAAAATGAAATTACACACACTCAAGCACATGAAACATACTCATATATGTGCTGATACAAATGTATGTGTACACGCTTATTTCCAATCATGTAGAAGGGCCGCAGAAAAAAGGCAAGTTTTTCCCCCTTGGGATTACGATTATTTTCGTTATACCAATTTATACTTCACTCGATTTCGCATCCCCTAAGTTTTGCCGCCCTAGACAATTGCCAAGTTCGCCTAATGATAAAGCCGCCTCTGGGAGGAGGAAGCTATTGAATTCTGCAGGGATAGTCATCTTCTTCGTCGATCGCTTTAAAAAACACCACATCTATTGCTCTTATAGAGTTGGTAGCTCGTCTCAGGCTTCTGTCGTCACCAGTCTCTCCCTTAGCTGGATTCAAACAGAATATGCTGTTACTGTGCTCCTGTCATGGAGGCAATAGTCTTGGAGGACATGTTCTGCTGTTTGTTTTCCTCCCCACATGGGTACATACATATACCGCGGTGGTGAAGCTAGAAGATTTAAAAAAAAAAAAAAAAATTATCTTCCAAGAATTACATCTAAAAAATTGTAAAATCTTGAGTTCGAAATACCTTTTTGACAATTTTCACTTGGTTTCGAAATTATAAAAATTTTACAACACAGATTGTGAGATTAGCTGCTACACTGTGGTTTAGTAAGCACAAGTAGATGCCCTGAGCCACAAGCGTCCGTTTTCTTTCTTGTTTCTATGTGAAGAATAAATAAAGTATTTAACTTTACTGACAATTAAAATAAACCATAGGGACCTATCAGACGGTAGCAATTATCTGCGCTTTGCAATAAATCATATTGACCCACTAGATGTAAGACATTATATGCAATTTGCAACAAACCATGTGGACCCACTAGATGTTAGAAATTATATGCACTTTGCAACAAACCACAAGTACCTATTAGACGTTACAGAATTATCTGCGCTTTGCATTTTCATCTTTCGCATCTTGCATTATTTAGCTCGTTAAAAAAGTGGAACACGATCCATCCTTTACATTTCTACAGTAAATATTTGGATGTAAATTAAAAGTGGAATGTAATGATTCTTATTTTACGTTGCTTTGAAAAAAATCTTTCTTCTGATTAATGGCGTATTTGCATTTATTTTTAAATAATGATGATCATAGTAATACTAATTATTGCTTGAATGCTTTAGTGAAAATTAAAAAGGTCAGCTTTCTGATTGACATGTACTGACTATTTATTGTTGAATTTTTGTTTAAAACGAATACACGAGAGAAACTTACTTACTTACTTACTTAGTCGTTCCCCTTCTACCGTGAGGTGTAGAGGTTTGGAAGAGAGAGCGCCAGACTATTCTATCGGCTGTCTTCCTCCTGGCCTGGTTCCATTCTAGTCCTCGGTCCTTCAAAGATTGTCTAATGTTGTCCTCCCAGCGGACTCTGGGTCGTCCTCGGGGTCTGGATCCTTGGCTCTTTGTTTCCCATGCTTGTCGTGGTAGCCGATCTTCTCCCATTCTGCAGATATGGCCAAACCATCTTAGTTGGGACTGTTCTACTTGGGTCTGTAGGGGGTGGCATTTTAGGCCTTGACGTATCGTCTGGTTGCGTACCATGTCTCTTCTTGTTACTTCAACCACCTTCCTCAGATACCTCATTTCTGAGGTTTGGATCTGGCTTTTATGGGTTGTAGTCATTGCCCATGACTCGCATCCATATGTCAAGACTGGGACATAGGTAGAGCGGTATACAGCCATCTTGAGTACTTCGGTTTGCTCGGAATACGCACTGGACCTCATCCAATTGCGGCTCAGCTAGGCGTCGGAGTCTCTGCTCTAGGATTCTAGAGTAGATTTTCCAGGGACACTGAGAAGGGATATGCCTCTATGGTTTCCACACTGTCGATTGTCACCCTTTTTGAAAATTGGTGTTATGATGGCGATCTCCCAATCCTTTGGTATGGTCTTGTTGCACCATGCTGCCTGTAGGACCCTTAAGAGTAACAGGTCGCCTGATGCTCCCATGTACTTAACCATTTCTGGTGTTATACCATCATGCCCTGCTGCTTTGCCCATCTTGATTTTCTCCAGTGCTGCCTTCAGTTCTTCCATCTTTATGTCATCTTCATCACCATTGGTTTCCTCTTCTGTGCTAGTGGTTATCATTTCTGATGTTTGACCTTGCTCACCATCAAGGAGTTCTGAGAAATATTCTTTCCATCTTTCCATTACTTCCTTCGGGGCAGTAAGCAATTTGCCTTGCTTGTCCTTTATAAATTTGAGAGGGCATTGTTTTTCCTTCCTCATGTTCTTTAGGGTCTTATAGAACAATTTCTGGTTTTCTTGTGCATCTTTTTCGAGCTTTTCTCCAAATTCTTCCCAGGACTTCTGTTTTGCTGCTAGCACTTTGTTCTTTACTTCTGTTCTGAGTGTCACATATTCTCTATATTTTTCAATTTGTCCTGTTGTGTTTTTAGCTCCTAAGTATTGTTTCCATGCCATTTTCTTCTCTCTTATTTTCTCTTTGACTTCCTCTGTCCACCAAGGTGTCCTCTTTCTCTGGTTCCCAAGTCGGACTTCACCACATGCTTCTGCAGCAGCTGTCTTTATGATATCCTTGAATTTAATCCAGAGGGTTTCCTAGTCATCAGGTTGTTCTTCTGTGTTGCTCACCGCTGCAGCAATAAGCCCCTGATATCTGGTCTTAATTTCTGGCTCTCTCAGCTTGTAGGTCCTAATGCTCATTTCTCCTGCTCGTTTACTTGGTTTCTTGCGTGATGTTGAGCAGTTCCTAGGCTGAGCAACTCTTTCAGTTGTTCGTTTGATTGTTAGCAGGTAGTGATCACTTCCAATCTCTGGCCCCCTCCAGACTCTTGCATCTCGGACATATTTGAATGAGCTTCTCCGAACAATGGCATAGTCGATCACTGACTTCTCATTCTTTGTTGGTTCACATCTAGTGTATGCATGTATGCGCTTATGGGGGAACTTTGTGTTTGTAATGATCAGATTCTGCTCACTGCAGAATCTAAGGAGTCGCTTTCCATTGTCATTGAGAGTATCTTCTCCATATCTTCCGATAACTCCACCCCATCTAGCATGGTCATTTCCAACTCTGGCATTAAAATCTCCGAGCATGATAACTTCATCTAGGCAGTCATCCACTGTCCTTTGAAGCAGCTCGAAGAATTCCTCCTTGACCTCTGCTCTCTCATCCTCATTTGGCCCATACACTATGACCAGGTTGACTATGGTTTCTCCTTCTTTTAGTTTCACAACCATAATGCACTCTGAGACAAAGTTCCACCCCGTGATACTATCTTTTTGATTTTGGGCCACAATGCAACCCACACCCCCTTTAGCTCTTTCGGATATGGGTACACCACTGTAGAGCAGCGTGTTGCCATTGAGATCCATGACTCCTTGTCCTTTTTTCTTTGTTTCCGTTATAGCCAGGATTTCTAGTTTTGCTTTCCTCATCTCTTCCACCAGCTCCTCTTCCTTCCCATTTATACTTCTTGTGTTCCATGTTCCATAAGTCGTAGTCCGTAGTCCGTTCCAGTTCGTCGCCTTTAGAATCAGTCCGGTTTTCTCTCTTGTGTTACTCGTAATCGTGGTTTAAAGCAAACAGGTGATTGGCCTGTTGTGCCTTTGTATGGTGGAGGGGCTGCCTCCTTACGGCCTCCATGCAGGCCGCCCTCCTCCTTTTTCATCCGGGCTTGGGACCGGCATAGGCGGAGTTCACGAGAGAAACTTCTAAATGTAAAAAGCAGACAGGCATGGCGTACAACTTTCTAAAATATAAAATGGAGGCTTTATATCAAACAGATTACACCAATTGGTTTATCCTGCTTTATTTTTTATTCCAGATCCAGAATGGCTAATCCAGACTGTAGATCGCGACCTCAAACTAAAGGCTTAAACAGGAACTTGGGAAGGTCACGGTCTGCATGCAGCTTTAAAAATTCGCCGTATTATGAGAAATTCCTCTTCTTTGAAAAGCAGTCTAATAATATGGTGTGTTCAACTAATGTCAAAGAGAGTTTCAGTGTAACATCTGTAGCTGCGAAGAGCGGTAAGCAAGGGCTGCCAACATTATCAAGAGATTTCTATGTCGAAGGTAACACAAAATTAGGTAATTCACGGTCTCATCGTCAGACGCAGCAGAACTGTATGACCAGACAATCTGCAACTCCCAGAAGTAGTTCTACTTCCAGCACTTGCTTCCCATCTGGACGATTGAAAGAACCGATAACGTCAGATCAGCCATTTTGTCAGCTCGGTCAGTCCAAGTCCACAACGTGTTTATTCTCTCAAGTGAATATTCCTAATATACATAAATCAATGCAGCCATACGATGCTTCAGGGAGCTTTATCGCAGAAGGGCTGTCTGTCATCGAATCAGCACACCCACAACGAAAGTATTCCACTGAAACGTCAAAATCGGAGCCTTCTTTCTCCAACTCATCTGCTGTCGTTGGTGTTACACGATGTGTTTCATCTTCAAAGACAAATCAAACTTCTACAAAACCTGTTGTAATTTATTCAACTTCAGGCAGTCATTCACATTCTCTTCCGCGGTTATGTGGTAAATCGGCAACGCCACTTCATGATCAAGTTGTATCACGCAATTCAGTTCATGTCAAAAAGTTAGGACCCACAACACTTTCAAAATTTCAGAACCCATGTTTGACATCTGGTCAAAATTCGGAAATGTCTTTTGAAACTTATCCAAGCTGTACAACTTCTGTTGACCTTTGTTCGGAATATGTAATCAAAGAAGCTAATACTTTACCATCGGATTTATCATGTGAAACACTTGGGAACCCAACAAGAAAGACATCTACGGCGAGCATCATCTTAACAAAGCCAGTCATGACTGCTAAGAGCGGAGACAAAAATAGAAAAATCCACGTGATAAAGACGCGTCATTCAGTGCCACATACCGCGCCTTCTCCCAGGCTAGATGAGTGGCTGAGCTCTGTAATGAAACTGCAAATAGAACGTGGAAAACCCGAATCATGGGTTTTCCCTGAAGATGAACTTGGTGCTTCTAGCTTTCAAACATTATTGGATCCACCCCAGTCACTGAATACAGGTCTCATGAACACCTCTTGTACCTCTATGGATCATATGCCTTCCGTAGATAATACCAGTGCAGCGAAGTCTATATCCAGACGATGGTCTTCAACAGGTATAAACACTGATATCTCATTTATACCCAACATGGTGTATAAACCTTCTGATATTAAGAATACTTCCACCCTCTTACCTACTACCTCTCACGTCGGAGTGAACACCAAAGAACATGAGAATGAAATCGCTGCCTTGAATACGGCGTCTTGTACATACTGCGCATTCTGTTGCAGCTTCAATAAAAATCAACACTGCTGCTATAATACTTCTCAAATCCTGCAATCGAACAACAAAACTGTTAGTTATGAATCGAATACACATGCAGATAAACCATATGTTTGTACGGCTTTATCAGAAAGTAAAACTAAAACTTTCATCCAAGCCTACAATCCAAAGCTAAAACATTCAGCAAATTCGTCTCATGTGATTTTAAATCTCCAGGCAGCAAGTGGTATAGAAACTGAGAAGTCCGCCTCTGAAATTTTAGGCTCAGTAATAACTATCCGCATTATAGGTGAAGATGACAACCTTGTGGATTCTTCCAAGGTGTTACAAAACTCGGATCAGTTAGGCAACAAAGAAGTATCCTTGCGTGAAAAAGTTGCAGAAGATGTTGGGCACAGAGCAGACTCATCAGAAAGAGCCACAATCGCAAGAGGAGCTTCTCCACACTACATGTTCCCTCGTCGAAGTCTAAGATTGGAAGAAGATGATCAGTTGCGTGATCTATTCTCTCCTAGAAACAGCGTTGGTAGTATTAACAGCGATTTTAGTGCTTACTCCTATAAATCCAGCAACGCCGACTCTGCCGTCGACCTTTGCCCGCCAGATGATGATCACGAATTTGAATATATAGACTTCATTGCAAGGTATCAAGTTCGGAGATTTTCACATCCAAATGATGGACGTATCAGTGGAGATTCAGCAGTTGCAGATTCATTAGGTTCATTTTCTTTTGTTAGCAACACTGATTGTTTCTTAGACCCTCTTCATCACGATGTTTCATCCAACTTTTCACGCTTTTGTAAGATCCAAAAAGATTTTAACTGTGATTCAAGTGACTCTTTAGATCGCAAGATGCCAAAATCTCAAGACCAACTGTATGAGTTACCAGACTACAAATTAGTTGTGTCAGAGCAGCGTGAATGTTCTTCTAATGAATCTGTGACACAGCAGTTACTAAAAGATGTATCTAACTCCAGAGAACTTTTGATGTCGGCCTTAGACAATCTGAAAATTGGTTCGAAATATTCTGAATCTTCTAAAACGGCATCTGCAACGAATGTTGGATTCGATGATGACTCTCTTGATGCTCCATGTATACTTTCTTTCAACAAAGACGTATTCTCAACAGAAGAAAAATCTATCTCAGTTCCAGAGTCCATCAGTGCGTCAGATAATACACACAGGCGAAGCAAACATCAAGAACAAGACAATTTGCACCATGAACACCATAATCAGCAAGATCAACTTGAAAAACGGAAAAAAAATATACCAGAATTGGTCATCAGCGACCACAGCGATATACACAGAAGCCAAGGAAATAATATTTCTAGTTGCGGGCTGGGGGAAATGGGCATGGATATCGAGTCAACACTTACTACCAGACCTGCGAGTAGTTTGAGCTGTTCGGAGATAGATCTGCTGGACGTTGAGGGAAGAGGAATGCGGCGCGCAGGTTCAGTGACTTCCCTCTCCTCTGTAACATCCGCGTGTTCGACCTGTACCAGTGTATCAGATTCGGACACAGAAGTTCCACACCGGAAGGTAAGTACCATGTTGTTTATGATATTCCTGTTTTAGACGTCGTTCTGTCTTATCACCTTTTGATATTTATGTCATGTTTCGTTTGCTGTCGTTGGTGCTGTTATTAAAATATTGACCAAGCACACCGCCTCCTTGTTGCGTGATAAATTCTCGCAACATCATTTTATTACAATATCTATTTTATAACGCAAGGGCAACAACTGCTTGAAATTTATAGTTACTTTTCTCGGTAAGCATTTGTCTTCTCGCGTTGGTATCGAATGCAGTTAAGTTTGAGCTGTGGTCATTTTGCGCTGGACTGCGCATGACTTGTCTTGCTTCTTGGTCGATCGGTTTCCGCCCACCACTAGTGGAGTGAGCGATTTGGAATGGCGAAAGAGATGCCTCGTTGAAGAGGGGATCTCCGCTATTTTTTTGTTCTGTCAGGGATGTGTAGTCCTCTTTATGGATATTTCGTTTATTCGAGATAATACCTCTAGTGTATTTGCACATGCCGGGAGGCATAATATTTCTGTGTATTTCCGGAAGGCAAGGTAAATTGACTTTTTCATTAACTCTATCGATTTTTGGTCGTGAACGATTTCTGGTTCATAGCCTGTCTTCGAAAGTCGTCGTCACGAGATGTTTTCCTAGCTCACATGTCGCTGTATTGTGTTGCATCGGTTGATGCAGGTCCCAAGGACTATTACTTGCTACTTGGTTACCTGAACTAGGTTTGAAAAACCTTTGTTATCTAGAGGATATTTTTGAGGACATTATTTATACTTCGGCAGACGTGTCTGTCTTGCTGAAGTCAGACTAAGGAGAGTGAACTGATCTCATACATCTGGTTATCTCCTGGCTGTTATAGAAAAGGATGGAGTTTTCCACCTGACTACATTTACAGCACTATGAAATATAACATGCATCTGACTCATCATTGTAATGCTGTCTACCGTCTATTGCTGTATTGAATGTTGCTGTGAAAATGACTGTTTGATGTGCCTACATATTCGCGTAACCATTTTGTCACTGTGGCGTCCACAATAAATAATGAAGAAAAACGTCAACGGCTGTTACAAGAATCATTGACTTTATACGTCGTGAGTTTACTGACGTCCTATGTGGATTGCCCTGTTATTTTTGTATGAACATTGTTTTGACTGAACACATCTGCACACCACACAAAACCAGACATGCGGATACCATCCATCATCATATGGCATCACGCATCACTCCTGAACATGCTTTTGCGATGTAATTTAGAGATTTCGAGTTATTACTTATAAAGTTATTAGTAGTCTGCTGCTAGTTCTTATATATAATGTTATAAGTAATCTATCGCAGTATGCCACCAAGGGGAGATAACATTTTGGAAATGCTCTAAAGCCGTTTTCGATATGGAGAAGGCATTTGATCTAATCAATGTTTTTCTTTTTTTTAATGTATTATAGTTTTAGCAACCTTACATGAAGTTTATATTTGATGCTCTTCATTCAACATAGTTTGAGTATTTTTGCGTGACAACTTCATTGTTCATAGTTTTAGTATCCTTACGTGATGTTTTTCACTGATCATAGTTTTACTATCCGTATATGATGCTTAGTCGTTCATCTTCTACCCTGGGGTGTAGATGTTTGCCAGAGAGAACGCCACACCGTCCTATCGGCGTTATTCCTCCTGGCCTGATTCCAATCTAGTCCTCGGTCCTGCAGGGATTGTATAGTGTTGTTCTCCCAGCAAACTCTGGGTCGTCCTGGAGGTCTGGATCCCTGGCTCTTGGTTTACCATATTTGTCATGGGAGTCGATCTTCTTCCAATCTGCATACATGGCCAAACCATCGTAGTTGGGACTGTTCTACTTGGATCTGCAGGGGTTGGACTTTTAGGCCTTGCCGTAACGTCTGATTGCGGACAATATCTCTTTTTGTTAACTTAACCACCTTCCTCAGAGACCTCATTTCTGAAGGTTGGAGCTGGCCTTTATGGGTTCTAGTCATTGCCGACGACTAACATAGGAGGAGTGGTCTACGGCCAACTTTTTCCACTTGCCAATCTTTCTTTTGCTGAGGAATCATCGATTTATTGCCTGAAAAAAGTCTCCCAGCTGCTGCTCTTCAGGTAGCCAACTCTTCTTTGATGCCTTACTAGTCTATGATAGCTCCAGGGTATTTAAAGTGGTTGACCTACTCCACGATGCTTTCTTCCAGCATAATATGATGCCTTTTCCCTTTTCTTGAGATCACCTTGGTTTTTTTGTTTTGGAGCTGCTGATAACCATCCAGCTTCTTCAGTTCTTCATACCAGACTTGCAGGTTGGATTGAAGATGTGCCTCTGATTTAGCAATCAGGGCAACATCATCGGCAGATTGTAGAGTAACTTTTACCAGGGACATTAAGCAGGGATATGCCTCTATGATTTTAGCATTGATTTTTTCCAATGCTGCCTTCAGTTCTTCCATCTTGATGCCATCTTCACCACCATTAGTTTCCTCTTCTGTGATAGTGGTTATCATTTCTGAGGCTTGACCTTGCTCATAGTCATGGATCTCTGAGAAATATTCTTTCCATCATTTCCTTTGGAGCAGTAAGCAATTTGTCTTGTTTGTCATTTATACAAATAAGAGGGCACGTTTTTTCCTTCCATGTGTTCTTTAGGATCTTATAGAACAATTTCTGGCTTTCTTGAGCTTCTTTTTCTAGCGTTTCTCCAAATTCTTCCCAGGATGTCTGTTTTGCTGCTAGCACCTTGCTCTTTGCTTCTGTTCTGAGTATTGTGACAGCCTGTGGTTATTATGAATCATCTATGGCAATGTCTGTCCAGGTTTGCTTACCTCTGTGGTTAGTTATAATATGCTGTATACCACAACAGTCACACACACACACACACACACAGCACGTGATGCGATAACGCCATGGTAATTTGAATAGTGGTTTATTTACATATGAAAGGATCATTGCTGTCTGCTCTGACCTCCACATTTGGTCCATCATAGAATATATAATATATAAGTTCATTCTTTCCTCGCTCTCTCTCGCCCAGTATCGAATCTACACCTTCTGACCTTTTAACCATCAGTGATCATGCAGGTGCTATAGTCTCTAGTTCTGTTCTTTCTTCCTTATAATTTCTTATGTCTATTTGTTATCTATCATCTCAGTGTTCAGGTTATCTATTGGTAGACCAGGCCTCTCCGGGGATGTTGTTTTCCCTTTCATCACTGAAGAATAGGACAACTGTCTAAATGAAATAAAGTTCACTCTACGTACCTTTTCCTATCTGAATAATATCTAACTCACACGGTTTTCTCCTTCTAGACAAGAATTCTCACTGTTCAATAATTCGGGTTAATCATTACCCAACTACTTCTTGTCCATGAAATATTCATCCCTTAAACTATCTGAATACTGCCTTCAACGTGGCTCCTAGCGTACGTGCCATCTGCACACTGACTCACGCCTTCTGGACTGCCCGCTGAGAAAAGCGTGCATTCACTAAAATACCGTTCACCTCTGTCCTGCGCAACATTGTTCGCGCATCCCCTTTTTGTACTCTATCTTAACCGTCCCATTTCTAACTCTCCTTATTCCTTCCCTTTGACTGTAAATCGTTCTTTAACTGCCACATTATCTCCCTTTCTCCCTTAAAAATAAATTATTTATCCGTAGGAGAACAAATTTATTTTAATGACTACCAGCCATTATTGTACTTAACTATGTATCAAAACAAAAACAATATCCTTAGCAATGTGCTGTTACAACCCTAGCTCAGCACATTACCAATTACTATCTGACACTGAATTGCCATACTTCCGTCCACCCTTTACTAACTAGACTTCTGTCTTTGGTCTACTACGCGGAAATATCTTCAACTTCTTTGGTCTACCTATCTTAAACCGCGTTGTCGCTTTGACCTACTTGCGTGTTTTTCTGCCTCTGACCTGTCACTTGACTACCTTTTCCACAACACTGTCTCCTAGTGTGTGAATTTCTGTTATATATGTTCGGTGAGGGTTATCCTAAATAGACTCACATGTGTAGTCTGATAAACACCGCACTTAACGTTTTTATATGTTTTTCGTTCCCTCCCTGGAACTTCTCTTTGTGCTATCTCCTTTTTCCTTCTCCACAACACTGTCTCCCCATGTCTAAATTTCTATTGTATATGTTCGGTGAGGGTTACCCTCCATAGACTCACATTTGTAGTCTGGCAAACGCCGCACTTAACGTTTTTCGTTCCCTCCCTGGAACGTTCTCAACACAATTCTCTTCTCTTCGTGTATTACGGAGAAAAAAAAATATGATTTATCCCCAAAATCTTCATAAGACTCGGCCACTGCCGCAAAAATCTCTCTCTTCCATTTTCTCCACGGCTTCTCACTTCTACATAAGTTCCTTCTAAAACTATATCTTCTATATGTCCGTGCCATCCTTCCTGTGGCAACTCCATACTCCGTCACTTCTCCGTGACTCTCAATTTTCCCATACTTATTTATCCAAGTGATTCTCTTGTTTTCGTCATCTCCCATGGCCCTTAATACTCCCCGTCCAATATCTCAATTACTCACTCTTAATTTCGCCATCTCTTATGGCTCTTCTTCTTCCCACATAATATCCTCGTCATTTTTCATGACCTTTTATCCCTCATCTCCCCCTCTACTTCACTTAATATCTATATTTTCTTTTTCCTTTATTTCTCTTCTGACTCCGATGACGATTTGCCTGCTCTGCCTTTTCTATCCACCTTTTCCTGTTTGCATCATCTATCATTTTCGTCAGAACCTTATCAATTTCAATTCTTGTTTGTGGAAAGTTTGTATGATATTTTCCCTCTAGCACTCTCCAAACCATGCTTCTTGAGAAGTTAAAATCAGGCCGCTTTATGGTTTCTTCTATTACCTTTTTCAACTCATCCATGCTTGGTTCAACTATTTTGGTAATTTCCTTCGTCTTTATCTGATTTATACGTCCAAGATCACTATTCTCATTTTTCGGCCAATAAATTCTACGACCTTCGTCGTCCGTTATATGCTCGAGCTCATCCGACCTGTATCCAATTTCGTCGGGGCCCATAACTCTATCCTCCCCACTTGACGAATCGAATTCTGATTCTATGTCAAGCTGGTACTTTTCTTGTACTGTACTTACACCCTCCTGTTTCGTCTTTCTTTTCTCCGAGTCTTCAATTTGTCGTTTATACGCCTCCCTCCATTCAGTCTGCGTGATTGTCGCTGCATGTCGCATCCACATTTCTGCATTGTCCGCTATTATTTTCTCCAGATTGTATACTGACAACTCCCTTTCTCTACTACTATCTCCACATTTGCTCCCTTCTTCCTTACTTCTTCTACTATTCTCTCCTCTTCTATAAGTACTTTTGTGTCTGTGACTACCGTCACTCTCGTCAGATCCTACACTGTCTGAGTCAGTCTACACCAATTCTGACGACCATCTCCGTCTACTGCTATATTCTGCTTCATTATCTGTCTGTCGACTTTTTTCTCTGGTCGACTGCATCGGTTCATCCTTCTTATTGTTTACCTCGATGCTATCCCTATGCTGTGGTATCACTACTTCTTTAGCAGTTTGTAGGTTCATCCTTTTTACACTGAGTGGAATCTTAGACTTTCTCGTATTGTCTAATACCTGTGACCATGTTTCCTTTTCTCTCCTGACGTCTTTCTCATTGTGTGCTGGCCCCAAGTGTGACGCTACAGTATCTATCTCAGTTTGTGTTCCGGCACTAATCATCTGTGTTTCATGTGTTTCTGGTTCTTGTGTACCAACGCTGACCCTGTCTCTCTGTATGTTTTCCTGTTTCTGGACTGTTGTCCTAACTTGACTTGTCCATGGTCTATTCCTATTACCTTCTTCCTTTATTGTAATATTTTGCTGATCAGATCCTATTATGTTTCTCCACACTCCTAGCGGTTCTACCTTCATTTCCCAACCATTCTGTGTTCTTATATGGCACTTCTGTTGGTTTGCTCTGTTGATGTTATTTATTTCTATGGACTTCCCTTTTCTAACTTCTGCCACAAAATTTCTGACCGCCATTCTTATTCTTCTTTTATTAAGTGTGTTCCAGTGTGGTCGTACAGCAGCTGTTTCTGGGATTTTATTTGTGTCCTTGTTTTCTCTATCACAAGTGTGACAATGTCCTTTCCCTTTCGTATCGTGCGATTTAGACTCTGCTTGAAGATCTCTTTCATTAAGTAATGTGTCTAATTGCCTTCTGATAGAGTCTGTGATCAGATCAACAGATGAAAAAATCGCAATTTTAACTTTCTCCAATCTTCTGCTATTATTGACATTGCATATTTGTCAATGTCTGTAAGCCCCTTACGGCATGCATGTGGGTCACCTGAAAATAAGTCTGTATTACCTTTTATATTTGCGTCTTTAGCAGTGTCTACCTTGGCTAATGTGTCGGTAATCGTCTTTATGAGGGCCAAAGTCGGACTGTCTTGCATGTTATACTGTGTCTGTTCGGCTTGTGCCATCATCACAATCTGAAAAATAGTTACTTATTTCTACCGTTAACTTAAACTAACTTGCACCTGAAAATGAACAGAAATTTTTTCTATTAGTCTTGGATTTCCTGAAAAAAAAAATAATGTTACAGTTACAAAAAAAAAATTTAATGCATACTCTGTTATAAATCAATATTAGTGAGACACAATACTAATAATAAGAATAGTAATTAAACAACAGTAATAATAATAATAATATTACTATAATGTCTAATTAATAAGACAAGAATAATAATACAACAATGTCTAATTAAACTAATTAATTAAGATGTCTACGTTGGAGTACTCGTTTTGTCGCGATATTGCGCACGCGACCGACTTTTCTTTTTAACAAACACTATTGTTATATTTTTATACCATCCGGACTACACAGTTTTGCTACACACAAAGGCTTCTATCCGTGAATCGGTTACTGTACTGCACTCTATGACCTGTCTTAAGACTACATGCGCGAAGCACGTCGACCTGTCGTCTGCTGTGATAAGTGTCCCCGTGCTGAAAGATTTGAATGAAAACAATTTTTTTTTCTGACTTGACGTTACAGAACTTGTGAATATTATACCCGCTTTGTCTTTGCGACCCCTCTCGTGCAGAAGGCGTGAAGAAAAAAAATCTTGACCTGATTTCTGAGCTGGCGTCTTCGGTTGACCAGTTCGCAACCTGTCAGCTTCTGTTTACACTTTGACTGTCCTGTTTTTCTTCGTATGTTGTAAAACTGCAATTCTGCGTTGTTCTGCCGTCTGTGGTTCTTGAAGTCTGTCATCAACCAGTGCGTGTGTTGTACTTTGTCTTGGTGAATGACTGATTTCAATGCTGGCTGAGGTTGGTCTCTGCTCTTGAATTGTATAATGTGTGGCGTACTTTGCCTCGTTGTGGCAACTTATTCTCGTGTAGTTCGATTTGAAAGAAGAAAATTCTGACTTGGTTTTCGGGGTGGCGTCTTCGATTGGCTGGTTCCGATACTGTTCACTTTGTTCTGTGTTTACAACTTACACTGTTGTCACTCTGTTGTTTTTTTTTCATGTTATCGAAACGTAAATATGAAATTTTTTCTTCGTTGTACTCTTGCGTCTGTAGTTGGTTAGGTCTGCCACAGATACAAAAATGTATTATGGTGTCTTCTGTCGTCCGTGGTTGTTGAAATCTGTTACAGCGTCAAACGTCTCTATGTCTTCTGCCTGAAGCGAGGAGAGATGACAGCATAAAGAATAGTTTCTAAACTCCTGTTTATAAACAATGTGTGTGTGCTGCTGCTAGAGGTTGGTTACGGCACCAAAATCATAATAATGTGGCATGCGTCGTCATCAGGTTTCCACAGCACATCACGACATAGTCAAGTTGAAATAGTTTTTATTTACAAAATGAAAAGGATCATTGCTGTCTGCTCTGACCTCCACATTTGGTCCATCATAGAATATATAAGTTCATTCTTTCCTCACTCTCTCTCGCTCAGTCTCGAATCTACACCTTCTGACCTTTTAACCATCAGTGATCATGCAGGTGCTATAGTCTCTAGTTCTGTTCTTTCTTCCTTATAATTTCTTATGTCTATTTGTTATCTATCATCTCAGTGTTCAGGTTATCTATTGGTAGACCAGGCCTCTCCGGGGATGTTGTTTTCCCTTTCATCACTGAAGAATAGGACAACTGTCTAAATGAAATAAAGTTCACTCTACGTACCTTTTCCTATCTGAATAATATCTAACTCACACGGTTTTCTCCTTCTAGACAAGAATTCTCACTGTTCAATAATTCGGGTTAATCATTACCCAACTACTTCTTGTCCATGAAATATTCATCCCTTAAACTATCTGAATACTGCCTTCAACATGGCTCCTAGCGTACGTGCCATCTGCACACTGACTCATGCCTTCTGGACTGCCCGCTGAGAAAAGCGTGCATTCACTAAAATACCGTTCACCTCTGTCCTGCGCAACATTGTTTGCGCATCCCCTTTTTGTACTCTATCTTAACCGTCCCATTTCTAACTCTCCTTTTTCCTTTCCTTTGACTGTAAATCGTTCTCTAACTGCCACAGTATCATAGCTGCCTCCTTACGGCCTCCATGCATGCCACCCTCCTTTTTCAGCCAGGCTTAGGATCAGCCTAGGCATTTGTAGTGGTTTTTGATGTTATTGTGTGGTTGCTATGTTACCTAGTGTACTGGATGAGGTCAGCTATGAAGGCTCCTGAAGATAACAGTTTATGTGAGTACAGAATGCCTTTCTGCTACCACTTACGACCTCAAACAGACTTATTCTACTATTATGTATGTTAGCTACGTTTAATGTCTAGGGTAATGAAATGTGATGTGTAGGTAATAAAATACACAGACACACACATGTAAATACTAAGTCTAATAATAATAATAAGCTCTATGATCAAATCAACTAACACTGGCTTTAGAATTTAAATTTGACAGTTTTTTAAATTTATTTAGTCCTGAACCAAATGTTCTTCTGGTCAGGATGTATGAAACAATATGTATTTATAAAAAAAAATGCATATATATATTGAATAATCAAAATGAAATTTTTGTACATAGATATATTGTTACATTGGTTAATATTAACACTAACTACAGTGTCTTTGGAAAACTAGCACTGGATGTCTAGTCAGGGTGGTGTCATCATTCCCGATCTCTGTTTATAATGTTCATTGTCTTTGAAATATGGTATCGAGGTATGGTTTTTATACACCAGGATATTGTTTATTTAGTTTATTGTGGATAAGTTTGATGAATCTACAGCAGGCCAGGTATTCAACTTATCTGGCCTGTGACGATGCAGTAAAGAATTCAAGTGGCCCACTCCTCACAGTACTGGAGTAAAATGATAGGCTTCTTAGGCATCCACTCTTGGACCTCTACAAAGCATCTGGCACTAGCGTAGTGCCAGACCAGAAACTCTGAAACCAAAATTTGTGCCATGTGTCAACACACTGCTTACTGCACCAATTTTACACACAACAAAGCAGAGCAAAATTTACAAAGATCGGGTCAGATCTCTCTGACCAACTCAGCACATCTCACCCAGGTGGTATCAAATAGCACCAGTTTCCCATGACTGCATTGCATCCGAAATATGTTCAATAGTCTCCTCTTTCATCCAATAAGGTTGGTGATATGTTCCCACTGATCTCAAATATAGATCTGTCTTCTATAGTCTTAGATATGTTTTCCTATATTATTTGTTTGTCTCTAGGCCCTGGACTGTCGCTGGGGACCTAGAATAAACACTCACTTGTCGTAATCATTTTTCATGATATGGCAGTATCAATTACTCAAAATATTAAATGTTAAATAAAAGGGTTAATGAATTTTTCTCCTTACCACAATTCAAAATTGAAAACACAGTTACGTTGTTCTAGCAAAACTCAGCTGAGCTGCTGGCTATATTATGGCGTCCCACTGATAATATATATATTTCCTGGAAATCAACCTTCTAGCATTAACGAACTGTGTATATGGACAGTCTATTAAAAAATGGCACTAGCGGGCGTCTTTCTTTCTATAATATGAATGCTTCCATCCAATCAGCGGACTTCCCCTCTACCTTTCAAATATTCAAACTACAATGTCTAATTTAGGTCCAGTTTCAGTCTAGTGTGTAGTATTTTTCTGTCGGTCTGTCCGTCCCAACTTGGTTTTTCCCAAAATTACACTTGTTTTTGGACTAACTACAAGAAAAAACTACACAAATTTTGTCTCCCCCTACTTCTAAGATTCTATGCTAAGTTATTTTTAGCTTCTACCCTCCTATCCTGCCCCTAGTCCACATGTAATGTTTTTCTGCATTTTTAGTCTCAAGGACGTCAAAATGTAACTTTAGTGAAAATATGCACAAAAAACTGTCGGCTAGTCTGTATTGAACAATACAGTATTTCGTCAATATCTTCCGTGTTATCTGTCCGTCTGTGTAATTAAAAGTATATTATTTCTCTGGTAAAGATGGGCTATCAAACTAGCTATTTTTTATTCTCCTAAACTTATTATTAAGAAAAAACCTACTTTTTCAAGGTTAGTTTTGAAATTTGTTTTTGTACCTTCGTTCACGGCGTTTACCGCTATATTCAAACTAAAACGACTATTTACCGTAGAACGTCCAAGATACGTCTGTTTCTAACAAGAGCTAAGGTCGTTTTTTTGTCCATTTCCTTACATTGTGTCAACTAGTGGCGTAATTTTTTTCTTTAAAACTACAAATTGCGTCTTTCAGACTTTAGATTCAAACTCGTGTTCAGACCGTCACATTTTTTTCTTTTATCTCCGTTTTCCCCCCGTCTAAAAGGATAGGCGGTTAGTCTGCATGTTCTAACTAGTTAGTTTTCAATGGCGCTAGAAAACGCGGGCATGGGCGAGAATGTATCAGCGTATCTTACCTATATTTTTATCCCTACATGTTATTTTACCTGTTATCTTTATAAATGGAGGAATTTTAACGTTGCATCACTGTAATTTCACCACAGCATTTCGTATATGATGCCGCAATCAAGTATTGTTGAACAAAAATATTTAATGATGTCTTTCGGTTTCGGCTTCGTGTGAAGCAAATGCCACGTTAGCTAAACCTCACCTTTCTGTCCCCTACTATCCGTTCGAGTTTTCAATATCTTCTTTGTTCTTCTACGTTTTTCTATTATCTGTCTCCAGCTGTCTTCCAAGTGTGCGTATGTGAGTGTGTCTTCAAAATCTCCTTCTATTTCTTTCACGTGTGAAATCCCAAAACAAGAACTACCTTGTGATGCTAATAGCTGATTTCTTTATTGCGTGTTATATCTACACCAACATCTTTTTCATACCTTTTATTCCACTAATCATTCATTCATTTCATCCTTCAGCTCCCCAAGGAGCATTGGCCTTAAAAAATGCATGCCCATCTGTCACGTGACATCACGTCAAGGTCTTTCTCATCATTTTTATTTCTGTCTCTAGCTCTCTTTTCCACGTGTTTTTCAAACTATCGTGGATTACCGCTTATCGTGTATTACCGGAGCTTATCGTATATTACCGGAGTTTATCGTGTAGTACCAGAGCCCGGTGTGAGATGGTGAGATGCAGAAGGGTAGACGCTCCCATGGTGGCCAGAAAAAGCGCTTCAAAGACACGCTTAAGGCTTCATTAAAAACCTTTGACATAAACCCAGACACATGGGAAGCTGCTGCGCAAGACCGAACTGCCTGGCGCACATCTCTTCGTAAAGGTGCAGTGGCATGCGAATCTTCCAGAAGAGCAGCAGCGGAACAGCGGAGACAAGCTAGAAAAGATCGTGAAATAAAACCTTCACATGAAGCAAACATTCCCTGCCCACACTGTCCGAGATCTTTCCAGGCCCGCATCGGGCTCATCAGTCACCTTCGTACTCATAGACTATCCTAACATCCTAATAATTGGATGAACAGAGTGGTCTTCATCACTTGTGATGGACGAACAACAACCAGAGCCCGAATGGGGCGCAAAAATCAGCAACACTGTAACCTACCACGCATGTCAAGGAGGGTTGAACATCGGACTGGATACCCAGATAATGTAAGCCACAAAAACTACAACAATTCCACTAGTACGTTTACATAAAAGACTATGCTATGGTACTTACACAGAGAGAGAGAGAGAGAGAGAGAGAGAGAGAGAGAGAGAGAGAGAGAGAGAGAGAGAGAGAGAGAGAGAGAGAGAGAGAGAGAGAGAGAGAGAGAGAGAGAGAGAGAGAGAGAGAGAGAGAGAGAGAGAGAGAGAGAGAGAGAGAGAGATTTCAACAAGACAAAAATAGTTTGCTAACCTGGTGTTAATCTTGCTCTCTTCAACTGTTATAACTTACGTGGCCTTCTATCAGAGACAAACGATATTTCCCTCTTGGTTATCGTTGACAAGGAAAGATCAGGAACCTTACGCCCACAGAAATATGGTTCAAGTCCACTAATATAAGGCTATGCATGAGTCTGGCAACCTCATCATGTAAAGAAAATTGTGAAGATCAGATTTCTAGGCATGGGAAAAACAGAGAGACAGATGAATAAACAGCGTCCATACATCCTACAACGGACACGGGCTCACAGCAGCCAACGCGACACATTTGACTCAAGAACGTCACCTTCAGATCCATACTACGCTTCACAGCAATAATTGTTGGAAGAAGTACGTATGTCAGATTCTTCAGTGAAAGATGACAATTTAACAGCATATCGTTTTTTCTGTCCAAGAAGTGAGAATTATCAGCTTGAACATTCTTTACGTTCCGTGCTACGCGCTAAATCCCGACTGAGAGTTTCTAACGTCTGATTTGTAGGAACAGTGGTAAAGATCTACTGGTAAAGAGAGTCTACACCAACTTTTCGTTACGTGAATTGACATTAGTGTGTTGAGAATTTACTACCACAGATACGTGAATTTTGCAACCGTTGTTCAGAAATTAAAGTTAATTTAACCGGCTTAGTTAGTTTCGATAGGTCAGTTGTGGATTCATATTTCTTCTCCATCCACTCTTACTTAAAGGTGAATCCTTGGGGAGAATAGGAAAGGAAGGGGGGGGGGGGGGGGTTTTACGATAAAATTACAGGTTGTCCAATAAAGGATACTGCAATAGGGGAGTGAAGTGTTAGAGACTTCACTTATACGAGGCCTCAGCTTTATGAGGTGGGGGTGCCAATTCCCTTCCTCCTTGCCTTTGCCTTTCTAACACGAGTACCCATTTTTACAGCTGAGTAGACTGGAACATGACGCGACCTGATTTCGAACGCGGTAACATTACTTCAAGAAGCACGAGTTCTAACTATTCCGCCACCTTACGCTCGGGAGCATTTTATGTGAACTTAGTAAGTGAAGACAATAATATCAGAAATACGGTTTTTTCCCACTGTGGTCCCAGAAGTCGGGCAACTTTATTGATCGACCAGGTGAATTAACTCTCAGGTGAATTAATTCACAGGCTCAAAACATAAACGTTTCTCCACTTCGTTGTTGAAGTTTGCGTCATTAATAATATAGTATTTCCATTTCACCGAGTTTTTCTATGTACTAAGTTGTACTATTGGACGATTTTTTGAGTGCAGTATACATATGTACCGCCACATTATGATGGGGATTGCCAACGGAATGTGTCTAGAAGGTCTCCAGAAATGGGCTCGGTAAGAAAGAAAGATACATTCGAGATAAGGAGGAGAAGAAGAGAAGGCGAATACTCTCCACTAAATAGTGTTTTCTAATAATTCATGGAAAATTTTCTGTTTCCCTACGACATTAATTTCTGCCTCATATCTCGACAAAGAAAAAAGACCTCAGCCTCCTACATGATGGAATTTACAAATATGTAAATACTTAACACAGGCAACACGAGTGATACATTATGTAAGAAACAACACGAGTGATACATTATGTAAGAAAATAATAATCAATGCGGCTATACAGTTTATTACGAGTAGTTAAATACATACACATATACGGTTAGTAGTAAGTAAAAAGGATGATGGTGAAAGACAATTCACACATAGATGAATTTTTAAAATGCAGTTAATTAAATATGATAGTGAAATTATACACACAAAAAAAAAAAATGAAATGATGATGGGATATATTAAGTGTTTCCACACTTATGACATATCTACACTGTCCGTGAGTATTTCAAATGTCCTCCACTGCATGGTTATAAGCAGGTACGCACCGAATATCCAATGTAGATGTCTGTTCCACAGTGTAGGTTATTTCTAAGACAATTATTTATTGAAGAAAACGTTTGCACGCGTAGTAGTGAGAACTTATTAGATGTAATGTCCCTCAACGCTTGTAAATCTTTCTAGTGCCGACTCACTGTTGACATTTGTCTTAGGAAAATGTCTGCTGTCTGCTCTTGAAAAGGCCCTGACGAGACTGGATCTCTTCATGAAATGAAGCTAGACTGAGTGAATTTACAGCGTACAGTACACGAGGAGAGTAGATGAATTCACTTCATGCACTGAGGCATATATATATATATATATATATATATATATATATATATATATATATATATATATATATATATATATATATATATATATATATATGCGAATCAACTTCTTAGCACTTATCTTGATATCTGGATGAATCACGCGTGGTTATGTGATCTTGATATAGATAGACTCATCAACTTATGAGTATGTGATCTTGATTAAGGAAATACGCTTTCGAGTGACTTGAACTTGACAGATACAAGAATCAACTTGTGCGTACTTTAACTTGACTCAGGCGATAAGCTTTGTAGTGAGTTGAACTTTATATTTAAGAGAATCAACGTAAACACTTGATAAACAGATGACTAAAATGCTGCTCCACAAACGTGGAAGTAGCGATCTTCTTTATAACTTAGGAAGTGTCTTATGTCCTATGTTGTGAATTCTGCTATCCCGAGGTACGTTTTTTTGGCTTCTTTCCGATTAGGCGCCAAACAAATAATTGTAGACTTCATACGTTTTACATTCAATTCAATGTCTGTGATGAGTTGCCTCAGAATACACTGTTTGGACAGCTCCTCTCTTATCTTTGATTTGTGTCTCCTTCCCTTTACTTTTTTCTAGGGTCTACGAATAAAATTCTTTACTATGGCAGCGTCAGTCTTAAATTAGACAGCCCGTAGCACACTCCTTCCCGTATTTTTGCTTCTACTACACAGAAGCGACCATAATTCCTTTCATGCTGGAAGCGGTTATCTTCAAATGTCTTTTTGGCTCAGTGAAAAGCGAACGCCTTTTCGTGTCATCAGTTTGCTCGCTTCCCGGAACCCTTTGTGGCAGGGACACCAAGGAGAGGGCCTTTCACTACTTCGCTGATGACCCGTAGCAGAAATTTTTCATCTCGGGTTGCAGGGAAAACTCCTGGCTCTCCAAGATCTATGTCCCCGTCTTACTCGCCACTTGTTCGTCCAGATGTGGGGGGGGGTGTCTAAGGTAGAACTTGGATATATAATCTCGGCTCAAGCATTGTTAGTTGCTTCAGTTTTCAGAGAGCCAAAGGTCTTCTGTCTGCAGAATAGAATTATTGTTACTAAGCCTGAAATACCAGTTGCATATTAGATAGGAATATTTATTGTAATTTCGGTAAGCACTGTTCACTTTAAACTTGTAAATAGTCACGAGTTAATTGTTTTAAATTTAATTTTCCTTATGACGGGATGTTTTAATACTAATAAATTCCCACCAATTAAAGATGTTAATTTTTACGAAGGACGGTGTATAGTTGTGTTAATTAATTTATTTTTGTTCTACCACTTAATTAACTACATGTAAATTTTCAAAAGGATGTGTATACCTTCATACATACACCCCTTCTCTCCGATCTATATATATATAACAAAATTAGTGGCGAGAAACGGGAAAATAAGACAAGAAGAATGCTAAAAATAAAGTAAAACAGTCCTCGTCTGGTACGGGATTTGCCTCCCGTTTGCTCTGCAGTAGTGGTCCACCTGTGGCCAAAACTGAAAAGTATCTAAAATGGGTCTTCAGTGGTGTCTACGTTCACACAATACTATTCTTGGCAGATAGAAGGATAATGATGCTTCTATCTCAAGGGAGTATTCACAAGATAATTAATTGGGGACTGTTGGTTATTGTTCATTGCGTTCGCCTGTTAACAAAAACTTAACTTTCGGAGTACTGCAATGGTTGGTTTCTCGAGTCTTTCGTGAGGAGGGATCTTCTCTAGAGGCGTCCAGATGAACTCCACTCCTAATGTCAAGGTGGATGTCTTCACAACGGGTCCACTGTAGGTAGTCGGTGTCAAACCCAGCTCTTGAATCACAAGATTGTGGCGAAGACTCTTACATCAGACTGGTCTCATGTAAGTGTAACTTCGTACCACGAACTTTAGGAAAAATAAAAAGACAAATGCCTCTGCTAAGTACATTTCTGGGCTGAAGATTAACAGGCGCATTGTCTCGCTGTCCATCCACCAATGTTAGCCTCTCTGAATAATTAGATTATATGCATACACACAGCGCAACTCAGGGAAGATTATTAGAAATCACCAATATTCTTCTGGGTATTTTAATGTGAAAATATGTGCTTGGACAGCGCGAGTGCAGTAATTTTTGCCTGAACTAACATTATAAAAGTACACATATATCACAAAATGACACTATACACTTTATGCACATGTGATGCAATCATCACTCCTCACTGCTCCATTCGGAGTCTGGGATCACTTTCCTGAGCGAATTAGCATAAAGCAAACACCAATGCTTGCTGTAGTGGTTTATGAACATACTATTTTCATATGTTTAGGTTGCCAGCCTCCTATGCTTTGTATCACCACTTAGCAAGTACAGACATGTCAAATTCACATTGTAAAATAAATGTTCACAACTTACCTCAAATAACTTGGGAACACAATCTCATGGCACAGTAGAATGGACACAGCAACTTTGATTAGCTGCTTCGAATCTTTGGTCTGGGGTAGTTTCAGAATCCCTCTTGTGACTTTTGTTTCTGATTCCTTAAGTTCCCAGTCTTTGTATTTCAAATTGCGGGTTCTCTTTTAAGTTATAAATACGCTCAAATACTTAGATCTGTCACTTTTAATTTTGGAATTCTTTGTCCGATCCTTCTCTTTGGCTACTGGGAGTTGTTACTTGACGTTGTTTAAAATGCAGTCTGATTTGTGTCTCCGACTTTGTTAGATTATATCTGTCATTTCCACTCCTGTTCCATATGGTATTTTAGACAAACTTGCCAATGCGAACCATTGTTTATTCCTGTTCTCAAATCAAACCAGTCGTAAGTTGGGAACTGGGTGTGCCATGGTGTTAGCTAATCCTCTCCCCGAGTGTTAAAAGTTATCCTTTTAAAATTTAAACTTATGACTTGTCCTTTTTCAAAATAAAGTCATAATACTTCCGATTACGTTTGTACAAACTCACAAACACATCGGTGAACCTATTTCCTGGTTCATACCTTTCCCACCATAATCTCCCTAGACGGGTTATCTGTATTATTGATACAGAGATGTTCCAGCGGAAGTATTACCTCACTATCACATGTGTTTACGTACATCTCCCAGACGGATTTCTTAGGCAGACACTCTGGCTTTCTTTCCGTCGATCGTGCGATACCCCCATGTGTCAACAATGACCGTCTCTATCAAAGGTGGCTAGACGACTTAAGTGATAAAAGTATTATCAGCTGACCTGTCTAATTAGCGTTGTAATACTATGATTCACACGGTGAAACGTAAACAAGTCTGGGAGTGACTATGCAAAAATGTAGGTGCATAAAATATGCCAAATAATAGGATGATGAGTGAGGAAAATGATGAAATAAATTGATAATGCAGGAAAGAACGAAAATGTTGTAAAATGACACAACTGATTTCGTCACATCGTCTTAAGGACGGCCAATACGTTAACTCGTCAATCTTCCAGGGGTTGAGTCACAGGCTGTAATTTCCGTCTCCCTATAACTTATCCATGTGTTAGAGGTAAATAGGAAATACAGCGAATATGAAATATTTTCCTTCGGCGCAGTCTGTGGAATCAGTTGGGATATGGACTGGTCGGTATGCTAATAATTCACATTAAAATGGGTGTTGGGATTTGGTGATTCACCGCCCCTAACTCTTTGCTAGTAAAATTAGCCTCTAGTATCGTAAAAGACGTGACATTGCCGTATTTACGGGGATGTGTTGATTTTTAGGAAAGCAAAGACAATGGCCACTGGTGAGTGGCTAACGTTAGCCATAAGTTTTAATGAACCACACAAGTATGCGCACTGCTTTAAAGGGCAGAGTGGTAATATATGGCTGTCGTAATGAAGACAAAGCAATGATACTACATAGAGACGATGCAAAATAATAAAGCTTGGCGATACAATGACCCAATAAGATGTGGGTTACATGTAGAATAGAAGCGGTGAAATGGCGGCAGGCTGACAACAGGGGACTCTTGGGACTATCTGAAAAATGCAAATCATATCCCCTATCTGCCTAGACATAAAACAAAAAACTCTGCACCCCTACCCTAAAGCACTGGTCCGAGCCTACATCGCGCGTGACTCGCTCGGTTGGTTTATTCCGACCTTTATCAATCGAAATCGTTCGTTGAGCCAGTACTGCAAGTAAACACTCTGCGGCCTTGCGGGCTTAGAGATTCGCTTTAACAGTTATCTCGGAGAGGGGGAGGGAAGAGAGACATGACGTATACAGATATGTCCTCACGTTAAGGGGAAAAATATAAATATATACATGTTTAGGCTCAAGCCCCTTTTGCCGACACTTAATAAGTGTGACTATCTAGATCGCTATGGGCGAAACAAGAAAAATAATTATACAGACATGGAGTGGCCCTCCATGATTGAGAGAGAGGCCTAGAGAAAAACAAGGGGTTTTTACACACTACGACAAGATCTTAGGTATTCACTCCAAAGAATGAACTACTTCCCGCAGTAATTTACCCATTTGGTTTTATCGTTGTACAAACAGTAGTATGCCCATCAAAAGTTTATAATACATATAAAGATTTATCGTGATGATAGGAAAATGATTATAATCAATATCTTTATAGACGGTATACACATCCTTTTGAAAATTTACATGTAGTTAATTAAGTGGTAGAACAAAAATAAATTAATTAACACAACTATACACCGTCCTTCGTAAAAATTAACATCTTTAATTGGTGGGAATTTATTAGTATTAAAACATCCCGTCATAAGGAAAATTAAATTTAAAACAATTAACTCGTGACTATTTACAAGTTTAAAGTGAACAGTGCTTACCGAAATTACAATAAATATTCCTATCTAATATGCAACTGGTATTTCAGGCTTAGTAACAATAATTCTATTCTGCAGACAGAAGACCTTTGGCTCTCTGAAAACTGAAGCAACTAACAATGCTTGAGCCGAGATTATATATCCAAGTTCTACCTTAGACACCCCCCCCCCCCCCCCCCCCCCCCCCCCCCCCCCCCCCCCCCCCCCCCCACATCTGGACGAACAAGTGGCGAGTAAGACGGGGACATAGATCTTGGAGAGCCAGGAGTTTTCCCTGCAACCCGAGATGAAAAATTTCTGCTACGGGTCATCAGCGAAGTAGTGAAAGGCCCTCTCCTTGGTGTCCCTGCCACAAAGGGTTCCGGGAAGCGAGCAAACTGATGACACGAAAAGGCGTTCGCTTTTCACTGAGCCAAAAAGACATTTGAAGATAACCGCTTCCAGCATGAAAGGAATTATGGTCGCTTCTGTGTAGTAGAAGCAAAAATACGGGAAGGAGTGTGCTACGGGCTGTCTAATTTAAGACTGACGCTGCCATAGTAAAGAATTTTATTCGTAGACCCTAGAAAAAAGTAAAGGGAAGGAGACACAAATCAAAGATAAGAGAGGAGCTGTCCAAACAGTGTATTCTGAGGCAACTCATCACAGACATTGAATTGAATGTAAAACGTATGAAGTCTACAATTATTTGTTTGGCGCCTAATCGGAAAGAAGCCAAAAAACGTACCTCGGGATAGCAGAATTCACAACATAGGACATAAGACACTTCCTAAGTTATAAAGAAGATCTCTACTTCCACGTTTGTGGAGCAGCATTTTAGTCATCTGTTTATCAAGTGTTTACGTTGATTCTCTTAAATATAAAGTTCAACTCACTACAAAGCTTATCGCCTGAGTCAAGTTAAAGTACGCACAAGTTGATTCTTGTATCTGTCAAGTTCAAGTCACTCGAAAGCGTATTTCCTTAATCAAGATCACATACTCATAAGTTGATGAGTCTATCTATATCAAGATCACATAACCACGCGTGATTCATCCAGATATCAAGATAAGTGCTAAGAAGTTGATTCGCATATATATTGTTACGATCTTGAGTGAGGCAGGATTTGAGAAATTATATATATATATATATATATATATATATATATATATATATATATATATATATATATATATATATATATATATATATATATATATATATATATATATATATATATATATATAATCTATATTATAAAACGTCCTGACTTCAACGGAGAAATAGGTTATATTTTCTACTTCCTAATGTGTTAATTTTTGGGCAGTGTCATTGAGCTTCGCCTGCTGATCCATTATTTCGTCGTCCATATTGCCATGTCGCATCCGAAAGTGGCATGCGAAGGTCAGTGCTCGTCAATCCCACAAAAGTGGGTGGGTTCTCGTAACAAACTCTTCGCGTTATGCATGATATCAGGTGCTAAGAGAAACCTTGGCTTGGGATGGTTGCCTGATAGAGAAATTATCTATCTATTTGTGACAGTTACTTTTTTTTGCAAGCAACCGTGTTTCCTGGTGTCCAGACCTGCCGACGCTCTGTCTATTGTCTCATTGTTATAAGGCGGCTACCTTTATTGTCTCTGCACGTAAACAAATCTAAGCTCCTCTCTCGCCGTCAAACAGAATTCAGTCTGGTAACAAGAACTCCTTTGTGCCTCGCAAGTCCTTTGTTTTCAATCTTTCCGGCTGGCCTGCTAGTGGGTCAAAAATGTGCTGCCACCGGTAGTTCAAACAAGAGATTAAGCTATTAAGCGCATTTTGCCCATTGCCTATGTGTTGCAATAGCCAACGCGGACTATAGGATCTAACGAAGCCAGGAGTTCGTCAATATGGGAAGTCTTAAAGTTACACTTAAGAAAAAGCCGTGATTAGGAACGATTACTTTAAAAATGATGAAAGAGCAAAAACCGGGAGAGAAGTAAAATAAGAATGGTGATGAAAAAGGTAAAAGACGAATAAAATAGGACCACTTTATCATATTCGTATCGTGTTGAACATTTTACTACTCAAATGTATTACCTTTTTGTTCTTATCAAGGTAATAAGTTTTGTTGAGCCTTTTTGTCTATCTTGTCTTATCTAGTAGCCTGTTATCACCGAGGCGTTTATTCTGTTTAATAATAGTAATGCGTTTCACTGAGGCTGTCTTATGCTCTATCACAGTACTGATTTTCGCTGTCTTTTCTTTTATCTCAGTAATGAGTTTCATTGAGGCTTTTCTTCTGTTTTATCATGGTAATGAATTTCACTGAGGCTTTTCTTGTCTTTTATCGTAGTAATGAGTTTCACTGACGATTCACATCTGTTTCATCATAGTATTTTTTTTAACCAATCGGTCTAAATGTTACTGTTACATGTTTACTACTTCCGCTAATAATATACTACTCGTCAAAAGTCAAGGGCCACTTAGAAAAACCTTGGTTAAAACCATAAAACAAATCTGATATAAACGTAATTGGTATCAGTCAAAACGGCATTTATTGAATACCAAATTGACATGTCACGTAAAGAAATGGAAACACACATTCAAACGCAATGAAGCTGTGAAGTGTGCCACCCACCTTTTCAAAAGTCACACAATAGATATTGGACAAATAGACATTTCAAAATCGGGTATGACCACCGTTTGCAGCAAGGCGTTCAAGACAGCGTAGACGCATCGAGTCCACAAGAGTCCGAAGAGTATCCTGAGGAAAATCTTGCCATTCCTGAAGCAGAAATGCAGTCAGCTGTGCAACATCCATTGGCAGGGGGTGATTTGTTGACAATCTTCGACCAAGGACATCCCAAAGGTGCTCAATCGGAGAAAGGTCAGGTGAATGAGCTGGCCACGCCACATATATTTATATCTCAGTCAGAATTATTCTGGAGTAGTGTGATGATTACGTTATATGTCTAGGGTATGTGTATGATGAAGTGTAAGTCATAACAACAACAGACAGATAAACAATTTAATTTATTCCACCACACTTGACAACACTGTGACACTCACATACATATAACACTCTAAAGGATATCTTAAAGGAGTCACTGATAACTTTTCAAATAACAATATGTATTCATTGCTGTCATGAATGTATATGTGTCCTGATTCAAATACAAAGGGAACCAGGAATCACAATCAATTTTAATTACAAGTTATATGTACAGAATTTCTCAATATGAATCTTGTAGTGACATATATGTTTAATAGTATCCTATGTGTGTCAGTGGTGTAGTAGTAATATGAGGTAATACTGGTTTTGTTTTGTTCAAGCTCTGTTGGTATTTGTCATCATGACTTCAATAGTTTGTCTTTATTGGAACTAGTATTGGAGATGTTCTCAGTTCCTGATATTAAAACACTTAAATTCCCCTCTTAATGTTATTTTTACAAGGTCATTTTAAGATGGGGTACATAATGTTGAGCTCAGCTGGCCACATCAGCTTATCTTGCGTGATGGCGGCAGGAAAAGACTCCTCTGCTCGATTTCTCCCCTGGGCTCTGGAGACACCTCACTGATAGCTAAATGGACCAAGGAGTATGCTGTCCGACTCTGGATTCAGCAAAGCTCTGACCAGGTGCTGCTCAATAACGTTAAGACCACAGTCCCACAATTCATGGAAATACACAGATACGTTGACTAGCAATGAATTCTGGCACAAATTCCCATCTGCTTATGTTCCAGGCTTTTATTTAGCAAAAATATGAGCTGGCTTCAACGCACTGTTGCTTCATCAAGCTTATTTGAACTAGTGGTCTCGAACTAACGCTCTGAATTGTGTATATTCGCAGCTCTAGCCAATGAAACCCTGTCCACACATCTTTTCAAAAAATACTCCTACTCCCGTTTCCCCTGACAACGACAGATAGTATTTATAGCCCGACCAATCGTGTTTAGTCTTATATTTGTTGCGCTCCAATCAATTAGGAGTTTACATGGTAGGCTATTTCCGTAACGTAAGGTTTTTTCAAACACGTTATAAAAAAAAATTTTATGAGCAGAAATGATTTCATGCTGTCAGGCATCCCCACTATTTTATTTTGGTTATAATTTGGTAATTCCTAGACTATTTGCGTAACGTTTTACATATTCTTTGTCAGCAAGCCCTAAGGAACCCAAATATACAAATTTAAAAGAGCTACGTGGCTGCGTTCAAAATATGCAATTTCTTCTACCTCCTGTTTCGAAGATGTGCTGTCTGGGTACTGTAATGTTTTCAAACGTAAACCCATCTAATGTCATCTTTTCTAATAAGCGTTTTCCAGGTTTTTTAAAACCTAACTCTGGGAAGGGTAGTGAATTTTATCACTGTCGATTTGAAATAAAGTTAGTGCATGTGGCCTTACACGCGTGATGGCAGCAATTGTGTATCGCGCGACGCGTGTTTAGTGTTGCACGTGTTCGGCTTTCTGCCTCTCCCTTCTCTCTATCCTTTAGTCCATCTGTTCGTTCGTTTTAGGTAACGTAGTATAATTAATGTTAGGATTAATTTAGGTCATTACGCAGTGTGCCTCTCAATGTTTTTCTTAGAAATGCAATACCCGTTTTAATGTGTTGTGGAAACGCTTGTATTTATGCAGTGGCTTATATTTAACGTGGAAACGTTACAATTTGCAGACGAAGCATAAAACAAAGGGGGATTTCGAGTACATTCTTTGTGACAGCACTGTTATTTTACCATTGCTCTTTTCTTTATTAGAATTTATATGTTAGGCTTTATATTTACCTTTTAATTTATATATGTGGATTAGAATATTTCACGACACCTCCCCTCTTAAAACAGACATCCCATGTCAGTCCTTTATTCTATATACACATAGATAAATGTAAGTCAACTTGACTTTACTCTGCTGTGGTGCTATCATGGTTTTATGTAGTTGGGTCCATTCAGAGTAGGCACTACTCATGAAATCTGCCTCAGACTTCTACAACCAATAATATATTTCGGTTATGTTACTGAACAGCCGCAAGTGTGAGTGCTTGTCTTAATGCTGCTTCGCAACCCGTATTCACCATTTCTCTTCTCTGAGTCTGCGCAATGACATGTCCAGAGAACATTATATTTCCCTCAAAATGTACGTTATGAGGAGATAACATATACCTGGTGATAGCAGAGTTTTCGTAGTGGATCCCATAATCTTCTTATTATCCTGTATGAAACATTCGGAATATCCTCAATCAAAGAGGCAACTCAGGGATTCATTACGTTCCTCCGAAATGTTTACATCCAACAATTTTCTCATCATTCTAGAGAAGACACTAGGCGCATTCTTCAATCCAAATGGCAATCTATTAAACTCATAGTGTCCTTCTGAGGTACTAAAAGCTAGGTATGGTCTAACCTCAGGCTTTACTGGAATCTGATAGTATCCTTTACTCAGATCCACTTTTGAGAAATATTTAGCTTTATTTAGTCTGGCAAACAGCTGATTTGTATCCGGCAATGGATCCACCTGTCCTTCTGTAATAGCATTCAGTCTCCTGTAATCTATACAGAGTCTATGTTCTCCAGAGGGCTTCCTTAAGAGTACAACACCGGAACTATACGAAGATTCACTGTGCGAAATAATTCCTTCCTTCAACAGATAGTCTATCTCTTCCTTCAAAGCTTTCTCCTTAGCAAACGGAATCGAATATGGTTTCATACAGACAGGTGTGGGGTCTATCAGTTTCATATCATATTCCAATAGGTTTGTATGCCCTGGTCGGTCTGTTAACACCTCTGCATGATTATTTAGAACCTGTTGCACTCTCTCTTTCTGAGTTTTCGTTAAATGTGTACTGATTTTCACCTGTGCTGCTGTCTCACAGGGGTGTAATGGATATTCAAATGATGAAAGTGGTTCCTTTTTCATCTCCATGGCGATGGACAAGGTCAACAAGTGTGTCTCTTCCTGATGTTCTCTTTCCAAATATTTCTTCAGGAGATTCACATGATAGATTTTTTCTTTCCCTTCTTATCTATCTTATAATTTGTTCTAGACACCTTCTCTAGAACTGTATATGGACCCTGCCATCCAATCTGTAACTTATTCTGACTCCCGGGCAAAAGAAGCAGTACTTTCTCTCCCACAGCCAAATTTCTGTCTTTCGCCTTCCTGTTATAATAGGCAGCATGTTTCTTCCTGGCTTGTTTCAAATTTTCATTGGCAAGTTTCCAGCCAGTTTTTAAACGAGTGGTCAGCTCATTCACATATTGGTATGAAGATGTAATGTTTTCCTCTGCCTTTTCATCAGTCCACGTTCTTAACAAAGCTACATATGGACCTTTAATTTTGTGGACCTATTTGTCCATGCACCGGTATGGTCTCTTCCACTCGAAGCTCTATAGTGATGATTTTTCTTCCCAGAATTATCATGCACAAAACGACCGCTACCAATTTTTCTTTTGGGGCTTTCTCCCCACTTAAAATTCTTGATGAGAGATTTCCTCTCTACATCCTCTTCCTCCAGTTTGTTTAAGTCCGATTGAGGGATTTTCGGCTTATCCTGGGGTAAGACATCTTTTTGCACTCTCCGCATAGTGGCCATTGTAAAACAGTTAAGTGAAGCTTGTCCGTGAAAAGGGGCTTCCCATTCCATTTGGTCCACTTTATCAAATCTATTTTTCTTTTTATTATCAGGCCTAATTTTGCCCCGTGGCGTGTCCAGGTCCTGATCAATGTTCCCACTTGTGGGTGTTCCCTCATGTGCTATGCTACACCTTTCTACAAAATTCTCAATGTCCCATCTTGCTTTGGGCCAATAATAATTGTGAGCCACCTTTTGAATGATGGTACCTATCTTCTCATGGTCCCCATCTGGTTTCACATGTAGGCTCCTTATTAAGTCTGCCCTATATCTTTTAGGAAGTACCAGTTGTCCCTGACCTTTGGATCTAGCTCCAGTCTTCCTATACATCAACTTGTTTTTCATGTAAAAATCTCCCTTGCCTGGAGTTGTATGACAAGTTGACAATTTTCTGAAACAAGGCTTGAGTGTTTTATCCCCAGCCTGTGCCTTCCTCATCTCTTCTGGAGTGGTATCCAACATAATATCCCCTCCTGTCTTGAGGTCGACCTGACCTGAAGGGTTGCCATATACACAGGTTTCCTTCTGCAACGGTCAGTGTCATGATTGTCCATCTGACAATTCTTACACCACCTTTTTCCTTGGTTGAAAGCTTTTCTTTCATCATATTTCCTTTCATCGAATTGTGGGAATTTATTTTTATTTTCATACCGTGGCCTATCAAATTGGTGCTTACCTTTGTTTTGATCCCTAGGATCAAATTTATTAAAGTTCTGTGGTGCCCTAAAGTTATCCACTTGTTTCTTTTTATTACCTGTTACCTCTGCTTGAGCTGCTTGATACCTTTCAGCAACATTTAGCAACTCACCCAGCCTCTCTGCACCTTGTTCCATGAGAAACTTTCTCAGGTCTGGAGCCATGGACTCTCTTAATTGCTCTATAAGGACCATTTCCTTAAGATCTTGGGTTTTCCCCAGAGAAGTCCATTTCTCCAAGTATGTCTCTATTCGTGCAGAGAACTGGTGATAGGTTTCACCTGACAGTAGTTTAGCATTCCTAAATTTTTTCCTATAAAATTCTGCATTCTTTTCATATCTTAACAAAAGAGCCTGCTTTAGCATGTCATAATTTTCCTGATCACCTCTGCTCATTTTTGCAAAAACTTCATAAGCTGCCCCACGAAGTCCCTGAGATAACTTTAAGCTCCACCTTTCTCTCTCTAACCCATATGTGGTAGCTAATAGTTCATACCTATTTAGATAGCTCTCTATATCATCGTCTTTCTCAACAAAATGATCTAAATGGAAATTCATAGCTGAGGTTGAGGCTCCCTGGCTAGCAGTGGCATCAGAGGCAAAGGGACTGGCACCATTTTCAGGAGCATGGCCTTGAAACTCAAACTCCCTTAGTCGTAACTCATGTTCCCTTTGTAATCTCTTATCTTCTGCTTCCCTTTCTGCAGCTAATTTCTTGTCTTCCCTTTCTGCAGCTAATTTCTTCTCTTCCCTTTCTGCAGCTAATTTCTTCTCTTCCCTTTCTGCAGCTAATTTCTTCTCTCCCCTTTCTGCAGCTAATTTCTTCTCTTCCCTTTCTGCAGCTAATTTCTTCTCTTCCCTTTCTGCAGCTTGTCTTCTTTCCTCGGCTTCCAATGCTTTTGCCTCTTTGTCAGCCTCAATCTGCAACCTCTTAGTCTCAGCCTCAGCCTCAAATTGTAACTTCTTAATTTCCCTTTCAGCCTCTAACTTTCTTTCGGCTTCAAACCTTCTTTCTTCGCGTTCAATAAATTTGTCACATTCCGTAGTGACATAGGCAACCATAACTTGCCCATCTAATCCTAACTCTTTTGCAGTCTGAACAGCAGCAGATCGAAATTTGGCTAGGTCCGCCATTGTCTATCAGGTAAGTTTATAAAATGTCTAACTAACAATTCAATCTCTAAATATATATCTAATGGACAACACAGGCACCGAGAGCTCAACCTTATTTAATTCCACCCAAGGATACCTTTTAATTCTTATTTTCCCTGAAGTGAATTACCCCCAATATTTTTAATAGGTAAAGATTCAAAATCCCGGACGAGCGAGACCCCAATATATGTGGTGAAGTGGGATGTTATAAATATTTATAGGGGACTTAGTGTACTGACTGAGATCAGCTGTGAAGGTATCTATATCTAATAGGAGTAGTGTATTATAGATAACCTTACTTGCTGCCACATATATTTATATCTCAGTCAGAATTATTCTGGAGTAGTGTGATGATTACGTTATATGTCTAGGGTATGTGTATGATGAAGTGTAAGTCATAACAACAACAGACAGATAAACAATTTAATTTATTCCACCACACTTGACAACACTGTGACACTCACATACATATAACACTCTAAAGGATATCTTAAAGGAGTCACTGATAACTTTTCAAATAACAATATGTATTCATTGCTGTCATGAATGTATATGTGTCCTGATTCAAATACAAAGGGAACCAGGAATCACAATCAATTTTAATTACAAGTTATATGTACAGAATTTCTCAATATGAATCTTGTAGTGACATATATGTTTAATAGTATCCTATGTGTGTCAGTGGTGTAGTAGTAATATGAGGTAATACTGGTTTTGTTTTGTTCAAGCTCTGTTGGTATTTGTCATCATGACTTCAATAGTTTGTCTTTATTGGAACTAGTATTGGAGATGTTCTCAGTTCCTGATATTAAAACACTTAAATTCCCCTCTTAATGTTATTTTTACAAGGTCATTTTAAGATGGGGGTACATAATGTTGAGCTCAGCTGGCCACATCAGCTTATCTTGCGTGATGGCGGCAGGAAAAGACTCCTCTGCTCGATTTCTCCCCTGGGCTCTGGAGACACCCCACTGATAGCTAAATGGACCAAGGAGTATGCTGTCCGACTCTGGATTCAGCAAAGCTCTGACCAGGTGCTGCTCAATAACGTTAAGACCACAGTCCCACAATTCATGGAAATACACAGATACGTTGACTAGCAATGAATTCTGGCACAAATACTGGCACAAATTCCCATCTGCTTATGTTCCAGGCTTTTATTTAGCAAAAATATGAGCTGGCTTCAACGCACTGTTGCTTCATCAAGCTTATTTGAACTAGTGGTCTCGAACTAACGCTCTGAATTGTGTATATTCGCAGCTCTAACCAATGAAACCCTGTCCACACATCTTTTCAAAAAATACTCCTACTCCCGTTTCCCCTGACAACGACAGATAGTATTTATAGCCCGACCAATCGTGTTTAGTCTTATATTTGTTGCGCTCCAATCAATTAGGAGTTTACATGGTAGGCTATTTCCGTAACGTAAGGTTTTTTCAAACACGTTATAAAAAAAATTTTTATGAGCAGAAATGATTTCATGCTGTCAGGCATCCCCACTATTTTATTTTGGTTATAATTTGGTAATTCCTAGACTATTTGCGTAACGTTTTACATATTCTTTGTCAGCAAGCCCTAAGGATTCCAAATATACAAATTTAAAAGAGCTACGTGGCTGCGTTCAAAATATGCAATTTCTTCTACCTCCTGTTTCGAAGATGTGTTGTCTGGGTACTGTAATGTTTTCAAACGTAAACCCATCTAATGTCATCTTTTCTAATAAGCGTTTTCCAGGTTTTTTAAAACCTAACTCTGGGACGGGTAGTGAATTTTATCACTGTCGATTTGAGTTAGTGCATGTGGCCTTACACGCGTGATGGCAGCAATTGTGTATCGCGCGACGCGTGTTTAGTGTTGCACGTGTTCGGCTTTCTGCCTCTCCCTTCTCTCTATCCTTTAGTCCATCTGTTCGTTCGTTTTAGGTAACGTAGTATAATTAATGTTAGGATTAATTTAGGTCATTACGCAGTGTGCCTCTCAATGTTTTTCTTAGAAATGCAATACCCGTTTTAATGTGTTGTGGAAACGCTTGTATTTATGCAGTGGCTTATATTTAACGTGGAAACGTTACAATTTGCAGACGAAGCATAAAACAAAGGGGGATTTCGAGTACATTCTTTGTGACAGCACTGTTATTTTACCATTGCTCTTTTCTTTATTAGAATTTATATGTTAGGCTTTATATTTACCTTTTAATTTATATATGTGGATTAGAATATTTCACGACACACACGAGCTCGATGGGGTCGAGCGTTATCATCTTGGAGGATGGCATTACCACCTATGGCCTCCAGAGCAGGCTGAACAATTGGTCTCAAGATTTCGTTCTGGTATCTTGGGCCGGTCAAGTTGCCTTGGATGATGTAGAGTGGGGTCCTGCCGTGTCTGTAGAAGCCTCCCCAGACCATGGCAGAACCACTACCATAACGATCCACCTCTCGAATTGTGTCATCAGTAAATCGCTCTCCTGGTCGTCTCCAAACTCGAATCCTGCCATCATTGAATGACACAGTGAAGCGAGATTTACCAGTGAAGAGAACTTGACTCCATTGTTGCCTTGTCCATCGGATGTGCTCGCGACACCAAGCAACACGGGCTCTGCGATGAGCAGTAGTAAGAGGGATTCTGACTGCAAGACGTCGAGCAGCCAGTCCAAATTCACGTAAACGTCTGCGAATGGTGCTTTGACTGACATTAACGTTTACAGTTTGTCTCAGCTGACATCTTAGAGTGGAACAAGTCACTGTTCGATGGCGCAGGGCTGACAACAAGAGGTACCGGTCATCATGTCTATTGGTGCATCTAGGGCGACCTGGCCGGTGGCGATCCTTCACACTTCCTGTGGCCTGAAATCTCTCCAAAATTCTTTGGATAGTAGAGCGTGACACTGCAAGCCGTCTAGCAACCTCACGGACAGATAAACCACTTTCAACCCACGCTATAGCCCTCATTCTTTGTAAGGTGTCAAGACTTCTTCTCGGTGGCATGGTTTTTGCAAGTGATGAAACTACCCTAAGTCTGCTGATTGTAAAACAAATTACCATAAAATCTCGCGTATAATACGCACTCGTGTATAATACGCATGCTTGATTTAGCCCAAAATTTTCTGGTAAAATGGAAATTCGTGTATAATACGCACCATAATTTATCAAGATTTTGTTTTATGAAACATTTGTTAAAAAACTGAAAAAAGATGGAAGATGCTGCGCGATAGTAGTTTTTCGACGAACTGAAAGATCATGTCGCTTCATAAAACGAACTGCCCATCCATATGACGCTTTAAATGCTGTTGTGCCTGTACGAGATTTTTTACGTTCCAGAGCTTTAAGTCGGATTTCAATGCATGAAACATCGATGTCTTGTTGCCTTCTATCCACTACCCACTCCAATAATGTTTTTTTCTAGGTCTAGAAGATCTGGTGGTGACCCACGATTCGCCTTTTTCTTACTAGGCAACACTTGCAGCGCCTCTTTGTTTTTTCGTCATAATCGAATGGAAAAATGTCGACTTGCTGCCCGATTGCCGTTAGATTCTGCATATTTTACCACTAAGAGCTTTTCTGCTGCAGTACAACATTTTCTCGAATTCATTTTTAGGGCTCAAAATAATCAAATGACAAACTTCACAACCAAGCTTAATATCAAAACAGACTGAAGACCAAGAGTGCGAAATGCGTTTTGCAACAATGTCTGACACATAAGAAAACACATGGCACATTCAATTTTGCGCCATTTTCACTGTCAAATTGTGACAAAAACTTGACAGACTTTCCAATGTAGGTTACTTTCGATATCGAAAATTACGTATTTTTTAGTACTCGCGTATAATACGCAGCCGAGTTTTAGCGGGCAAAAAGGAGTAAAAATTGTGCGTATTATACGCGAGGTAAGAGTGAACTCTGTTCACGAAAAGTCGCCATTGCACGTGGAATGTAAATCAGCACGATTACTTCACCTGTATGGTTGTACGGAAGTTTGAAAAAACAGATTAAAAATGTGAATTTATGGTCAGCAAACCGAATTGCACGTGATCACCATGGTTGTCGGTGAGTTGTTTTTATGCTTAACGTGCATAGAGGACTGTCAGAGGAAGATATTTCACCCATTTTTACTAAAAACTTCCTTCATTTAATCATTCTATGCGCTTATATAAAAGTGTATTGAAAATAATAGGGTGGCCCTTGACTTTTGACGAGTAGTATATTTGCCTCACTGACCTCATTCTCTAGAATTGTGATCACGTTAATAACTTATAAGGATCTCTGAACGAAAATGAGATGTCTAGTAAAAGCCCATAATTAAGATAAACAAATAATGGACAAATATAGCCTGTAAAAACCCCGTAATAATAAGTTTATATCATCATCATCATCTTACCATCATCAACATTATCATCATCATCATCATTTTCTTTTGAGCTCATTACGGAGCATGAGGCCACCACCGTAGCTGAGCACTTTGCAGGTAGCCTGGACCAAGCATTCATATGCACGTGCAGCAATGCCAATTTGTTTTACATGATGAGGTGGCCAGCTCCCATGCAGAACATTATATTAGTCCCCCTTGTACGACATTCCCGATTGTGCAGCAGTTATGTATTTGTCTTTGGCTCTTCAGAGACCAATGAGAAGTCCACGGGGTTACGAAGCGATAATAAATAGGCTTACTGATAAAGGGCATTTATTACGTTGATAAGACTGGATATATGGTCTCGCCGTTGTTGCTGTAAGGTTTGTTGTACAATGAAGAGAAACAAAGGTCAACTCGACCTACGCAGTGGTGTATAGGTTTGGAGTGAGGATATAAAGGTTCGCGAATGATGGCAATGTTCTGTAGAGTTGACAAAGGAACATTCTCACTCACACATGGCTGGAAGTCAGAGACGTTGATAAACTACTGTGGTCGTTTTCGTACAGTTTAATTTGACACACACTCGGACAGCACAGGTACAGTTACTGTAAACAGGTTGGCACAAATCATCACACAGTTGATCAATGGTCTACAAGATTATGTGGGCATTCATGTTGAATAAAAGTACAATGTAATGTCAATAGACCAGCACTCAGAGTTCCAGTGCATATATAATTCTCAGGCCTTACTGACAAATCGCGTCAGTGAATACATAATGTTTAATAATGATTCCTAGACCGAACCTCTTCTAGCGAAGATTCCTTTAGGCAAAGTTCAACAAATATCTCTGGTAACAATGTTAAACCACAAGTAGTGGGTACTCTTTTACAGCAGTAATCTCTTGATCATCACCTGATAATAAAGGGGGTCCTTGTTCTCTGATTGATGATCGACAAAAAGAAGGATTCCAAAAATGGCTTCTTCAGTGAGTTTTCGCTCACCCAGGATGCAAACTATGAAATCAAGGCGCTGATCGTTCATAGATATCCTCATAGAGCTGTATATATATTCTTCCATCAATAATGCTGGTTTCACCATATCATTTAGTGCTGCTAGGTATACATGTCATCGTCATTTGTTTAATAATCATCTGGACGTACGATAATACCACTGTCCATCTCTAACACGATGGCTTAGGAAAAGTTCAGAAGAAATGCGACTTTACCTTGTCATCGAAAATCACCCTAGCACAAGCACCTGCCATTCCTTGGCAATAAGAATAAACACTGGGGAGAATCCTAATACAAGATAAGTACAAATAGACTATCTCGTTCCCCAACTAACACAGAGATAAATCTTCGGACTTCAGTCCGGTATACCATTCATCAGGACGACATGACACACGGCTTCGTCTTTTCGTCTCAATCGACGCATGCGCAGAACACACAACCCCTCACCTCAGTGTTCAGCTTAAAGAATATAGTCCGACCTAGACATGAAAAGATATAAAGACCAAAGACTAACTCGCCTTAAATAGACAAGGAATAAACCTAGACTCGGACCATAAACATTCCTGCATAAACCTAAGCAAGAACAATCTGTTTCTGGCCATACCAGACACAAAATATGACATAAGTCTAGATTCATACGCCAAGTTCGATATTCAGGAAAGATACAAGAACAGATAACTCACAGAATGAATACACATCGACTAATCTGAGTTCTGTCCCTTAGACTAAAAATCGTGAATTCAAAGATAAATATATTTTTATCAGACAAATAAATACATTATAATAACTACATACATTATGCCCAGTAATCTGTTGGTAACCGACTACCGCAACCCCCGGGGGAAAAAAATAGAAATTTTTTTTTTTCACCTGAGAGCAACATACAATAGGCTCACAACGCACGAATAATGCGCAGATGACAAAAAACAGCCATTTATAATGACAAATTAAGGTAAAGTCGAAGCATAGATCGACTTGTGAGAATATATCTCAACATCTCAGAGAAAGCATTTCTCTAAGTATAAATATTTCCAGGGAGGTGCCACCAACATATACTACAATTCGGGCAATTACACAATGTATACAATAATTTCAATCACAATTTTATATTAAGTACCATAAATTCATGATTAACAAGGAAGAATCATCAAAAGACCAGCGGTATATATACGTTGATGAACCGCTAAGTGTTTATACAATCACCATATCATATATTACAAATGTGTGTATATTTTGATATAGAAAAAATAACTGTTGTAAAGTTAGACACACTAAGAAGTCCAAGATTTAACAGTTAAGTGGAATCATGTGGGCATCTAGACAGAATGTCCGCCATCACATTTTCTGAGCCACGGATAGCTCGCACCGAAAAATGAAAAGGTTGAAGAGCAATGGCGTATCGAGTTGATCTCGAGCTCTTCAAGTTCTTAATTTTAATAGCCGTAAGAGCTTTCTGGTCAGTTTCCACTATGAAATGCGCACCAAGAAGGAATCTTTGAAGTTTGAGAATTGACCAAACCATCGCCAATAATTCACGGTCTAAAACCGAGTAATTCCTTTCTGCAGCATTAAGTTTTCTAGAGATATACATTACAGGATGCAGAGTTCCAGAGTACTCTTGCATTAGTGCCGCTCCGATCCCAGTGGATGAAGCGTCACTACGAAGAACAAATGTCTTATCTGTAGTAGGTAACACTAAAATAGGTGGTGTTGAAAACATAGTTTTGATCTTATCCAAAGAGGATTGGCATTCCTGTGACCAGTGGACCATATTAGGCGACCCTTTCTTTAGTAGTGTAGAAAGAGGTGCCATGATAGAGGATAGATTCAGAATGAATCTTCCATAAAATTGAATAAGACCTAAGAGACTTCGCACTTGCTTTTTAGTCTTAGGAATAGAGATGTTAAGTATCTTAGTAATATTATGGTCCTCTGTCTTTAGGAAACCATGACCAACTCGATGGCCTAGGAAAGAAATTTCGCTAAAACCAATGCAGGCTTTAGAGGGTTTCGCTGTCAGGTTATACTCGCGTAGAGTAGATAGTAATTCAACTAACCCCGAATAGTGATCTTCCCAACTATCGCTGAAAAGACAGATGTCGTCTAGGTACGCGATGACATCTGACCGATAAGATATGATTCGACGCATCATGCGTACGAATGTAGCTGGTGCGTTCATAAGGCCGAAAGGCATGAAATTCCATTGAAAAAGGCCTCTAGGTGTAGAAAAAGCCGTAATTGGTTTGGCGCGTTCAGATAAAGGAACTTGCCAATATCCTTTAGACAAATCTAGTTTAGTGAAAAAATGAGATTTAGAAAGCCTAGTAAGTAGCTCTTCTAGTAAAGGCATAGGTTCAGCATCAAACTTCGTAACTTGATTCAATTTGCGATAGTCAACGCAAAGACGTATGTTATTGTCTTTTTTTCGAACAATAACCATCGGCGAAGAATATGCAGAAGTGGATGGTTCAATTATTTTTAAATCTATCATCTCATCCAACTCCTTCTCAACCTGTGCTTGAAAATGTATAGGGATAGGATAAGGTCTGACCCTAATAGGATTATGGTCAGTTAGAATAATGTCATGTTCAATAACATGAGTTTGTCCAGGGATGTCGGTAAGGACATCCTGAAATGTTTTTAACATAGCCGAAACTTGTCGCTGTTCTCCTAGAGATAAATCAGGAGAAACAGTAACGTTTTTCCATGATTCACTAGAATGAAGTGGAATCATCGGAAGCGGAAGATTTGATCTTAAATGGACCAATGATGTCTATCGCCATTTTCTGAAATGGTCGAATAGGAATGTCTGCAGCCTGAATAGGTGCAGCATGGCGTGGACCTTTGGATTTGACTTCTTGACATACTATACAAGATCGACAATAAATCCGTATGTCTTTGTTCACAAAAGGCCAAAAGAAAGCCGCAAGAACTCTTGACTTTGTACGGGAAAAACCCATATGTCCAGCACACTGAGAGTCGTGAGCGTGCTGCAAAATTTTAACTCTCAAATTCTTGGGAACAAGAATCTGAGAATGACTTGACTTAGTGGAGTCTTGCACCATACGTACAAGTACGCCATTCTTCATTGTAATCCAAGATTTACGCTTTGTATCTTTATTCGGATCACCTTTTGTTGCAAGAGTGAAGAATTTCTTTAGAGTCGGATCATCTTCTTGCTGTTTTATAAACGAGTCACGAGAAATTACCAAGGGATCATCTTGGTTATGCACTTCATTATCTTCAGTAGATGAAGTTTGAGGCATATTAAGAGCCTGAGCTCTAGTGACTACAGCATTAGCAGTTTGCATATTTTGTTTTTCCCAAACGGAAATTTGTTGTGGAGTGCATTCTTTGACTCCGTGAATACGACCGATGATAAGATCAGCGATCGGATTCGGCAGAAGACATGCGTGTACATCTCCTGTAAAGAAAGGAGTAGCAATCCTAATGATAGCAGTAGAGTATTTTTCTAAGGTGCCGCCAAACGTTACACATTTGACTACTTTTCCAGTGGCACGAGAAGGATCTACAAGCGACTGCCTAACACCAATTGTGGTGCACCAGAATCAAAAAGAACTGAGACTGGATTGTCATTTACTAAACCTTTATGTAAGACAAGAGAACCTCTTCCATCATGCGCAACTGACGCAGGAAGAGCAGGAAGAGGATGGCCACAACTTAAAGTGGACACCGTGGTTGGTTCAAATAATGTTTTGCATTGGGGGCACTGAGATGCTCTCCCAAAATCATAAGCGGAACATGCCATATTATTAGCGTCATTATTATCTTTAGTCTGTTTATAGGCTTCATGTGACTCTTGCTGTGCAGAGTTTGCTTGATAATGTGATTTATGTTTTTTGTATTGTGATCTACCTCGATTATTATTGCCTCTGTAATCATTATTGTTTCCTCTATTGTAACCCCTATTTGGGTTTGAGTCATAGTTCTCATGGTTACCATTATCATATTCATTATAATGAGTATCTCTATAACTATGATCTTGTTGTCTCTATGATGGATGACTTGGATAGTTTCTATAATGACTTCCTCTGCGGAAGTTCCTTTAATTATGACCACCCCTGAATCGAGGGCTGTCAGCTCGTCTCCAGTTCTTCGCAGAAGAACCCTGAAATGATTGGTTACCTTGGTTTTGATAACTATTATGGTTACCCTTTTTATCAAACCTGTTTTGAGGTCCCTGAAATTTGTTTGAATAATTAGGGTTGTATGGTGTTGCTGATGCAACTGGCATACTTTCTTTAACCTTAGTGACGTATTGGGTACAATATTTTTCCATTTCTTTTAGTGTCTTGGGTTTACGCTCATGTAGGAATTCAAGGAATGGTTTATTAACACTTGACATAATCTTGTCTCTGAGCAGCAAAGCCATAAGGGCTTCATAGGTCTTTTCTGTTTTGGACAACTCTGATGTGCATGTTCTCTCATTGCTTTTCTCTCCTCAGCTTCTCTGTCTAATCTCTTTTGTTCAGCCTCAGCTTCTCTTTCTAATCTTTTTTCTTCAGCTTCTAATTTTTTTTCTTCTATTTGAAGCTTTCTGTCCTCAGCAGCAGCTTTTCTCTCCTCAGCAGCAGCTTTTCTCTCCTCAGCTTGCATCTGCAATCTTAAATTCTCAGCATCTATCTTCTTTTGTTCAACTTCTGCTTTCCATTTATTTTCCTCTTTTTGCTTCTTTTCTTCTGACTTTAATACCATTGCAAATTGAGCAGTTGCAAACTCCTCTAATTCCTTACCAGACTTATCAAGGGATTTCCCTTGTGCAATAAAGTATTCCAATGTAGACATGATGTCTAATAATGATAGCAATCACTTGAAACAATAATGTAATCTATTTCCAAGTAAACAGGAACAAGTTCTAAATGAACTTGATTAATTAGCTCACAATCCCAATCTCTGTTGGAAACAAGCCTTTAAATAAGGTCTTGTATAATCAACTGTGTACCTTTATTAACAGCAATTAGTCATCAGTTGATTATTTCTCATAAGTTCACTACACAGCTAGTAGTGTATGATCAAGTATATTTTATAGTACATGTCAACCAACAACATACATAAAGTACAAATAAGAAAGACAATATGAAAACATTTGCAGAAATCAAATAAATCAAATAGGAAAATAAATGAAAATAATCACAGAATCTGTGATGACAACTGCAAAGGGATAACAAAACAAATGACGTCACAGTGTATAAATATCAAGTTGTATAGAACTAAAAGACAGGAAAGATTAGATCAACAAATACACACAAATCAAAACAAAACTAAAGAACAGGAAAATATCACAAAAACGACGAAGAAAAAAAAACGCGTCTTCACAACTAACAGAAATAGCAACAAATTGTCGCTAGAAAATTTTCAATTAAGAAAATTCGCACCTACTGAACGCTATTATAAAACCTCTATGACGTGGTATCCTTTATAATAGTCACCTTACCCAACCTCCCACAGACATATAAACAAATATCACATATAAACATGTAAACATTTAAACATAAATACATATATATCATATAAATGCAATGTAATGTGTTGCAGATAGAATGTGTTGTGTAGAAGGCTCAGTTATACAGAATTATGGTACAGTTTCTATCAAAATTAACTACCACTTTAATCAATAATAGATTCTGGCCTTAAATGTTACAAAGCTCAACACAATCTAGAGAAGTGCAGGAAAATCCACCGTTTACTGTTCCTAAGAATAACAAGTAGGACTTCTCGCTTCAGTAATTCTTGCTAACACAATTAATTTGCTTGCGAACGTTCTGTGTAATGCTGTGATGTCCAACGAAAAAAATGTCAACAAGTGCTGACCTAGTTACAGTATTTGCTCGATCGGACAGGTCACGCTGACATCGACTGTAGAGTTGTACTGTAAACTTGTCCACTTGTGTTAATGTGTGTCGTATCAGGCCACAGGAAACGGTCTGGTATCAGTTGGTGTTGACTTCTGGTCATGTCCACTGTGCAGGTTTAACCCAGAAATCTGGCCTACCACGTTGATAAAGGGCATTTATTACGTTGATAAGACTGGATATATGGTCTCGCCGTTGTTGCTGTAAGGTTTGTTGTACAATGAAGACAAACAAAGGTCAACTCGACCTACGCAGTGGTATATAGGTTTGGAGTGAGGATATAAAGGTTCGCGAATGATGGCAATGTTCTGTAGAGTTGACAAAGGAACATTCTCACTCACACATGGCTGGAAGTCAGAGACGTTGATAAACTACTGTGGTCGTTTTCGTACAGTTTAATTTGACACACACTCGGACAGCACAGGTACAGTTACTGTAAACAGGTTGGCACAAATCATCACACAGTTGATCAATGGTCTACAAGATTATGTGGGCATTCATGTTGAATAAAAGTACAATGTAATGTCAATAGACCAGCACTCAGAGTTCCAGTGCATATATAATTCTCAGGCCTTACTGACAAATCGCGTCAGTGAATACATAATGTTTAATAATGATTCCTAGACCGAACCTCTTCTAGCGAAGATTCCTTTAGGCAAAGTTCAACAAATATCTCTGGTAACAATGTTAAACCACAAGTAGTGGGTACTCTTTTACAGCAGTAATCTCTTGATCATCACCTGATAATAAAGGGGGTCCTTGTTCTCTGATTGATGATCGACAAAAAGAAGGATTCCAAAAATGGCTTCTTCAGTGAGTTTTCGCTCACCCAGGATGCAAACTATGAAATCAAGGCGCTGATCGTTCATAGATATCCTCATAGAGCTGTATATATATTCTTCCATCAATAATGCTGGTTTCACCATATCATTTAGTGCTGCTAGGTATACATGTCATCGTCATTTGTTTAATAATCATCTGGACGTACGATAATACCACTGTCCATCTCTAACACGATGGCTTAGGAAAAGTTCAGAAGAAATGCGACTTTACCTTGTCATCGAAAATCACCCTAGCACAAGCACCTGCCATTCCTTGGCAATAAGAATAAACACTGGGGAGAATCCTAATACAAGATAAGTACAAATAGACTATCTCGTTCCCCAACTAACACAGAGATAAATCTTCGGACTTCAGTCCGGTATACCATTCATCAGGACGACATGACACACGGCTTCGTCTTTTCGTCTCAATCGACGCATGCGCAGAACACACAACCCCTCACCTCAGTGTTCAGCTTAAAGAATATAGTCCGACCTAGACATGAAAAGATATAAAGACCAAAGACTAACTCGCCTTAAATAGACAAGGAATAAACCTAGACTCGGACCATAAACATTCCTGCATAAACCTAAGCAAGAACAATCTGTTTCTGGCCATACCAGACACAAAATATGACATAAGTCTAGATTCATACGCCAAGTTCGATATTCAGGAAAGATACAAGAACAGATAACTCACAGAATGAATACACATCGACTAATCTGAGTTCTGTCCCTTAGACTAAAAATCGTGAATTCAAAGATAAATATATTTTTATCAGACAAATAAATACATTATAATAACTACATACATTATGCCCAGTAATCTGTTGGTAACACTTACCATACGTCCCGCTTTGACAGGAACTGTCCCGGTTTGAAGGTATGGTCCCGGCGTCCCGGTCAGTTTGTCATTTTGCCCCGGTTATTTGGAAAAAATTTAAATCATATTTTATTTCACAAAAACACTGTCCAGTGCTGATAAAACAGTTCTTTGATAATGATTGCGGTGAAATGTATTTGTGGTTTGTGCAAGGGCAACTCACATTGTTTAAAACAAATCTACCTACATTATGGAAAGTACAAAAGCAAGTGCAACTGATATTTTCAGTGAACTTAGAAAGTTGAAAAAAAATCTTGAGGAAAGGCGTGATAATAAATTTATACCTCAAGAAGCAAAAAAAAAAAAACTTTTTAGAATACTGGAAAATAATGGAAGTATTAATATTAATACAGTCCTACAAGAGTTTACAAAATTTTATGACCGATGTCTTTCTTACATTGAGCTATGGGAAAAAAGTTTTGGTGGAGCAGAATCTTTTATTTGGATAAACAACAATGAATTAACATGGTCTGAAATTGAAGCATCAGGTGAACAAATTAATTAAACTCTTGCAAATAAACTTGGATGAACTGTTTGATGAAGTGGTGATTGCAAAAGGTTTTTTGGTCTGCAAACTATGACATTTGGAAAAATACAAGTTGCGAAGAAAAATGGACACAACTATTCAGTCATTTCAAAGAAAAGAACATTTCCTTGCCCAATCTTGTCCAAATTATAGAATACATTTTCAGTCTGCCAGGCACATCTGCACCTGTTGAAAGGATATTCTCAATAATGAATAACCTATGGTCTGAAGAAAGAGGTAGAATGGCTGAATCAACTGTAAAAGCTTATTTGCGCTGCAAAGTTAATTGTGTACTAATTTGTAGTGAATTTTTCGACGCGATTAAAAATAACAAAGAATTTTTAAAGAAAGTTCAGGCTAGTGATAAATATTAATAACTTTTTAATAATAAGTTATGTTCAGTTAAGAGTAATTAAAAATTATTATTACATAATTGTTGTTTTTTGTTAACCACTCCATTACTTAGCCTTTTTGAATCATAAGTACTTAGCTGAATATACTTCTCTCTTTCTAAAATCACATAGAAGGCGCTCACTTTCTGTTTCGAGCAAACTCTCGAAATGGTCCCGAAATTGTCCCAGTTTGAGAAAAAAATATTATGGTAATTTGCTGCAAACTCTCGAAATTGTCCCGGTTTGAGAAATAAATATTATGGTAAGTCTAATAATAAATTACACAAAAATCATGATTCATGAAATAATGAAAGTCTAGAAGCAAAAAGTCTTATTTTGACTTTATTTCGTGAAACATTCCGCGAGTTCATTGTGATCAAAATAATCTTCAGTTACCGCCAGAAGTGAATCTTGTTAATTTATGTCAGTAAGAGTGATCAAATGTAACGTCATCTAATTTAATATGTCGTTTGTGGGCCACTCATTTTGTAATACAGCAGGATTTGAAAGGATTCGTGTCTCTGATGTTTAAGAAGCAACGACAAAGGGCTTTTTTCTATTTCGTTTTTTGGTTCTGGTTTGTTCTTTATGAGTTACTTTTTTTTTTCATTATGATTGGGTTTTTTTTTTTTTTAAAGTTATTTCTTTCGGTCGCGTGTTATTTTGCGCTGCTTGTTCTATTTTCTAATTCTTTTATACATCGGTTACTTTGTTTTTATTTTTTATTTTAATTGTCATTTTATGTTTTTGTTTTATTCCACGACAGCACATATAATCCTGAGTTTAAAATAGAAAATTATAATCCTGAGTTTAAAATCTAAAAAGTATAATCTTAAGTTTAAAATCTAAACAGCATTATATAAGAGTTTCCAGCAAATCTCCAGTCATGCCTTTCGTGATTTCCTGTCACTGAATGGCCAATTTAATCTCGTAATAATTCCGCAATGTAGGCGATATTTTGAATTGTTGGATGTCCGTGTATTTGCGTGCCCTCAAGGGAAAATTTTTTTTTTTTTATTTTTATTATTTTGTGCGACATTAGTTAACTAGACCCTAGCTAATGTCTGACATTCCGTACTAAGCTCTTAGTAATGTGGGTGAAAATGACTGGGGTAAAAAAAAAAAAAGGGAAATGGAAGCAAAAACGTTTAGGTACCCGCGCACTTTTATCAACACATCAGAAATTTTTTTTTTTTTCAAAAATTCTGTGCGCGTAAATTGCCAGCTCGTGTGACATATGTGAAATTAATTAGTTAAACAATGTTAAGAAAAGCATGAGATATCGATTTTGAAAAAATGTATTATAACAAGTCGCTTTAGCTTTCAGCTAGTAATGTCTAACGGCTAACAGAAAAATACGGCAAATTATTGATCTAGCGAAGTGGTTCCCAGCCTGGGAATCATGTACCCCTGGTGGGTATGGAAGTTTGTCCAGGGAATACGGCAACAATTTGGTAAATAACTATATTATTCTACTGAACTGTTCCAAAAGTAGTAGTGAAAAAAAATGGTGGATTGGAGACAGAAGGACGAGTGCTGTTATCAAACAAATCCAAAGCAAGCAATAAACTGGGGGCTGAACATGATATGCAAGTATCTCTTTCAAAAAAAGGTATCAAGTATATAACTATTGGATGACAACAAACAGAATCAAGGGCCTCACTAAACTAGTTGACAGTGTTCTTAAAAACATCTAATAGCTTTATGATAATAACAATATTTATACCCAAATAATTTTTTAATTAATCTGTTAATTTAATTTTTTTTATGTGCGTGTGCATGGTAAGCGTTATAATTTATTTTCGCTCATATTACATCCGGGGTACGAACGAACGAACGAACGAACTTTATTTTCAAAGGGTTGAGAATAGGGCACGCAGGCCCGTCTAACATTCTGCCCTTCCTTTCGCTCACCTTTCATACCGTATCCTTTCAATAGCACATGTATTTTTAGCATTATTTAAGCATACAACATTATGGAGGTAAAATAATAACATACATTTGTAACATCCAGACATAATCAAATTTAAGGGGGGGATTATTAATTAAAATACATTAACAAAAATTAATACCCTAAAAAAAAATTTTTTTTAAACAAACAAACTAACAAACACAATCTAAACCATTCATACAGTAAATAAGACATCATTTGAAACGTAATCAGATAATGGTGGCATATAATAAGAACTCGTGACATTTTTGAAATCTGCTGAATTAGCTGGGAATTCATGTGTTGTCAGCGCATACGGAAAATGTTCTCACAGGTGAGCAACTTTGAGTCCCAAGCAGATACTGCCACAGGGAGTGAATTGTCGACGCCTCCACTACACGAGATCCAGTTTTATGACCTATGCTCCTTAGGGAGGTAAAGGGTATTGACTGATAGATGAGAATCGTACATATAGGCCCGTCTTGCATTTTGCCTTTCCTCTTACTCATCTTTATTGCTAGGTATCCAGACATTCTCCAACATACTTAATGTATTCGTTCAACGGCGATGCAACATTATAAATAGTATAAAAGCATACATTTACAGTATCTGATTACAATTAAGAAGTAAGGTATATTAAAATGAAAAACTAGATCATCAGACCCTCCATACAGTATATTAGATAATAATAATTCGAAACATAATCCCTTAGGGCGGCATATAATCCGCACTCATAATGTATTTGAACAGCCTACGATTATATGAGTAGGGACTGTGCATGTTTTTCAGGTCATGTGGAAGATTGTTCCAAAGATGAGCAGCTGAGTAAGCCAAGCTCTTCTTGTACAAATATAGCCTCGGCTTGGGTACCTCTAACTGGTTTAAGCGCTGACTACGTTTTTCATTGAATTTTAAAAGTGGCCACAGATACGTTGGAGCATTAAGGAGAAGGTTTACTGAAAGCCAAGGGGGTTCGGGCATAGAAAAAGGTTGGGAACACCCGATGCAGCGATAAGTAAAGAAGTGTTCATGAAAAGAATGACGACATCGGTTAAAACAAAAGTAGCACGAAAATGTTCTGGGGAAGTTTAACCTGAAGCTGTTCCATGAAATTCTGCAATACTTTGAAGCATATATAAAGTAACTATTTTATTATTTACAGCATTTTAACCCCCGGTTAAAATTACAGTAATGTTTCAATATTTCAAGGAGATGTAATTTCTACTGGAAGTTGTTATTGCCCAATCGTTGACAATATAGCTTAGTGGTTCTCACCTTTTTCACGACCACGACCCAAAAGTCACAAATGGTGAAACTGGCGACTTTTTTCTTCTTCGGTCCTTGGCCGCTGACTGACAAAGCAATCAGTAACCATCACGCCTTGTGGCGTCTTGTAAGGCAGCAACAAACTGTCTGCACTATGCTCAGTCAGCAGCCATCATTCGTGTGGTGCCCTAGCTCTCGATCGTGCTTTGCAAATCTTCCTCCACAGTTCTCCATCATGCAGCTTTCGGTCGGCCTCGCTTTCGCTTTCATTCTGGAATCCATAGCATGACAGTTCTGGTAACGGTGTCAGGGTCACTTCTGAGGACGTAGCCAACCCATTTCAAGCGTCTACCCGCTGTAATGGTGTCAGGGTCACTTCTGAGGACGTAGGCAACCCATTTCAAGCGTCTACCCGCTGTAATGGTGTCAGGGTCACTTCTGAGGACGTAGGCAACCCATTTCAAGCGTCTACCCGCTGTAATGGTGTCAGGGTCACTTCTGAGGACGTAGCCAACCCATTTCAAGCGTCAACCCGCTGTAATGGTGTCAGGGTCACTTCTGTGGACGCAGCCAACCCATTTCAAGCGTCTACCCGCTGTAATGGTGCTCATGTCTTCTTTGTGGCTCCGAGTGAGCAGTTCTTGGTTGATGATGCTATTCGTCCAGAAAATTCGAAGAATTTTCCTTAGGCAGGCTGTGTGGAAAGAGAACAGTTTGAACCTTGAAGTTGGCGACTCATATACCCAAATCGAAAAGTAAAAATTAATTATAGGAATTCAGCCAAAGGCATGCCCCTCAAAACGTCGATCAAGGGAAAATTAAGGGACGCGACCCATCGCAATATTTCCCGTGACCCAGTTTTGGGTAGCGACACATATGTTGAGAGTCACTGATCTAACATAATATTTAGCAGAAACCACGATTTCCGAATTCAATTTACCGTGACTTACATCACAGTGACGTGGATAAGTCATGACGTGATGTTAACATTGCTAGTTCGCGCTTTCGTGTTCTCGTTTTTCATAAACGTTAACATTATATCGCGGCTCACGAAATGAATTATCATGCACATAAGAGTCTTCAAACGGGATTTGCCGAAGGCAATTTCTGTATGTTAAAAATGAAGTGCATCGTAAAGTTTGAATACCCGATGACAATATTGTATTTTCACTTTATTGTATAGGTAGAAATAATGTTACTATCGTTGCCAGGAGAATATTAAGACACATATTGTAGACAGGAGTTGATAATTTGTTCTGGAATCCCAAAGGTAAAGAAATATAGAGAGGCCACAAACGCATGTAGAAGGGAACTGGCGGCAGACATTAACGGTATAAAGACGACATGGAAAGACTTTGAACGGATGGCACAAGATAGGAGTGCTTGGCTTGAAAAGGTTAAAGGTTGTGCACCATTCGGAGCTCAAAGGTAATACATTAATAAAATAATTATGAACGTCCGATTGCCAGAGTGGTTAGAGCACTGGTCTCTCGCGGCAAAACTGCCGTGTTCGATTCACGGTATCGACACGCTACAGTCTACTCGGCTGTAACTGGGTATTTGACTTTGCTCTTGAGTCAGGGAAGCAAAAGGCAGCAAAGAATGGAACTGTTCACCCCACCTCTCGATGCTGGACCTAGTATAGTGAAGTCTTTACCGTTGTCTCCCCTATGGCAGTATATGCTATAGAATTTCCTTTACCTAATAATTATATTCTGTCTATCCGGGATGCTTGATGGAGTAGAAAATAAATAACAATAAAATATTAAAGGGGGCTGTTGTAAAATTAGAAGATAAATAAAAGAAGAAAGAAAATAGAGAACGTACAGAATCAGTTTGACAGTTGAAGGATACATCAAATAACACGGGACGTTTCGGGGTTTATGCTTCGTCAGCAACAGTCACAAACAGTAGATAAAGCTAGGAAATATAGATAGTTTAAGAGTAACAGGCACGGCAGGCACATTTGAAAATAAATAGAAATAATAACATATAAATGAACAATGAAAGTGATAAGATGAGCTGCACAGAAAGATTACACGAAACAAAGGAAAAGAACATGATGTAAAACAGGAAAAGTAACAATAAATAAGTAAGTACAAATATAGGACAAGAAATAGCGAAATATCAATGCAAAGAATATAATCACTGGTAAATTTTCAAATATATATGTATTAATTACTGTCACTAATATATATATCCTGATTCAACTACAAAGTGAACCAGGAATCACAATCAAATGAAATCACAATTTATATGTACAGAATTTAAAAATATGAACCTTGTAGTGACATATTTTATTAATATTATCCTATGTGAGTCAGTTGTGTAGTAGTACTATGAGGTAATACTGGTTTTGTTTTTCAAGCTATGTTGTTATTTGTCATCATGACTTCAAGTGTTTGTTTATCTGGGAAATAGTATGGGGGAAAAGTTCACAGTTCCTGTCAATTTAAACAAGATATGGTCCCTCTTTTTTTTATTAAAATGTCAATTTTTGAGGGGGCACATAATGTTGAGCTCCACTGGCCACATAGTCTTAACTTTCGTGAAGGCGGCAGGAAAAGACTCCTCGGCTCGATTGCTCCCCTGTTCTGGAGACACCTCACTAGTCGCTATCTGGACCCAGGAGTATGCTGTCAGCCTCTAGATTCAGCAAAGCTCCGACCAGGTGCTGCTCAATAACTTTAGGACCACAGTCCCTGAAACAAGAAGGTTGTACCTCCTACTTCATAACTAATTTATAATCTATTTACAGACTGAACACAATACATAACAAACACTGAGTTCAGAGCGGTAGGCCAACTGTCAGCTTCATCTGAAATAATTTACACCAGTATATTCCTCCCTAATGGTTACTACGCCTCTGCAATTCCAGCATTATTTCTTTCTAGACAATAAGATAGGTGTCAGTGTACTGTTTGGCAATTCCATGCAGTATTACTTTCCTCCGACACCTTCTGTTCAGGTTGGAGCACTATATAGGCCTTGCCTCATGTTCGCTACTGAACCACACACATATACAGACAAAAATTATCAATTTACATTCAATTTTCATTTAAAAAGATATTGAATATATCAAGCTTACCACAACTCATGGAATAATACACAGTTACGTTGACTGGCAATGAATATAGCACAATTTCGATCTGCCGATGTCCCAGGCTTTTATTTAGAAAAATATGCACTGGCGCTCAACGCACTGGTTCTTTAGTAAGCTTATTTGAAAATGTGGTGGTGACCTGACGCTCCTAATTGCCTATATTGGCGGGTCTAACCAATCGAGCCATGTTTACACAAGCGTTTGAAAAAAAGTACTCCTACTCACGTTTCCCTAACAAAGAATCAATAATTATAGCCCGACTAATCGTGTTTAGCCTTACATTTATTGCGCTCCAATCAAATCGGATTTAACATGGAGACCCATTTCCCGTACAATGGTGGTGTCCAAATCTGCCACTGAGCGATTCTGATTCTGGTGTTGTCTGACACCCTCACTATTTCTTTTGGCTATAATTTGTTAATTCCTAGACTATTTGCCTAACGTTTAACATATTCTTTGTCAGCAAGTCCTAAGGAACCCAAATATACAAATTTAATGGGGCTAAGGGGCTGCGTTCAAAATATGTATTTTCTTCTAGGATAGTCGTGCTGTTGCCACCTCCTCACTTCCAAACTTTATGGTGTCTGGTGTACTGTCATGTTTTCAGACATAAAACAGTATAATGTCATGTTTCCTAATAAGCGTTTTGTAAGTTTTTAAAACCTAACTCTCGTATGGGTAGTTTTTTTTTTCACTGTCGATTTGAAAAAAGCTAGTGCTTGTGGCCTTACACGCGTGATGTCATTAATTGTATAGCGAGACGCGTGTTTAGTGGTGTATGCGTCCCGGCTTTCAGCCCTCCCTTTCTTTCTATCCTAAGTCCATCTGTCTTTCGTTTTTGGTAACGTAGTGTATAAAATGACATGAATGGAATTTTAAATCTAGGTCAGCTTGCGTATCTCAAGGTTTTTCTTAGAAAGGCAGTACACGTTTCATTGAAGAAAGCGTGCAGCGATGCAGTAGGATTTTACTATCAACTTGAAACGTTACAATTTGCAGACGAAGTAGAAAACAAGGGGGATTTCGAGTACAGTCATTGTGACAGCACTGTTCTTTACCATTCTTCTTTCCTTTTATTGAAGTTATTTGTTAGGCTTTATATTTACTTTTTACTTTATATATATGGATTAGAATTTCACACGACAAATTTTCCCCGCTTAAAACAGACGTTATATGTCAGTCTATAATTCTATATACACATAGAGAAATTTATTATTATTCCTGGGGCTTAGGGTGATTCTCATCACACGGATGGCGGCTTAAAAAATCCGCTCCCAGATTTGTTTTTCCACTTATATACTCTATGCTAAACTCAAATGGCTGCATCAGTAATGACCAACGGAGTAATCTAGAATTTCCATGTCTAGCCTGCGCTAGAAACGACAAAGGTTTGTGATCCGTTTGCAACTTAAATGCTTTCCCATACAGATAAATATTGAATTTCTTTATCGCCCATATTACTGCAAGACATTCTTTTTCGCTAGTTGAGTAATTGGTTTCAGCTTTATTCAACTTTCTGCTAGCATATGCTTCTTCTTCTTCCGTCCTTAGCCACTGACCGTCAAAGCAGTCAGTGGCCATTACGCCTAGTGGCGTCTTAGGGCAACAGCAGATAGGTTTTCTTTGCCATTGTTTCCCATCACGCCTATTGGCGTCTTTAGGGCAACGGCAAATCAATCCATTTGCTGTTGTTTCCGTAATCGAAGTGACTGGCAAACGGGTGATCAGCCCGTTGGTACTAGCATATGCCACTGGGCTTAATTCCCCATCCAATGCATCTGATTTCTGTAGCAGAGTCGCACCTAACCCGATATTACTGGCATCCGTCCTTACTATGAATTCTTGACTTAAGTCAGGTAATTTCAAAATAGGTTTACTTGTGAGCTTTCCCTTCAATTCTTGGTAAGCCATTTCACATTGTGTTGTCCATGTAATTTGATCTGGATGTCCTTTACGTGTCAAATCAGTTAACGGTGCACATATGGAATTAAAGTTTTTGATATACTTTTGGTAGAAACCACATAATGAGACAAAGGATCTCACGTCTTTCTTGGTTTGTGGTCTCGGGGCTTTCTTTAGTTTCTCTAAATTCTTTGGGTCAGGGGTCATGTTTCCCTGATAAACTGTGTGTCCCAAGAATTCTAATTCTTTACATCCAACGCAACATTTGGTTGGTCGGGCTGTTAAATTCGCTTCCTTAAGTCGATTAAACAGCATGTTCAGAGAGTCAATGTGCTCCTCAAATGTTTCTGTTGCTATAAGGATATCATCCATGAAATTTGTGATACATGGATTATTCAGAGGGTCCAATAATTTTCTCATCATTCTAGAGAAGACACTAGGTGCATTCTTCAATCCAAATGGCAATCTGTTAAACTCATAGTGTCCCTCTGAGGTACTAAAAGCTAGGTATGGTCTAACCTCAGGCTTTACTGGAATCTGATAGTATCCCTTACTCAGATCCACTTTTGAGAAATATTTAGCTTTATTTAGCCTGGCAAACAACTGATTTGTATCCGGCAATGGATCCACCTGTCCTTCTGTAATAGCATTCAGTCTCCTGTAATCTATACAGAGTCTATGTTCTCCAGAGGGTTTCCTTAAGAGTACAACACCGGAACTATACGAAGATTCACTGTGTGAAATAATTCCTTCCTTCAACAAATAGTCTATCTCTTCCTTCAAAGCTTTCTCCTTAGCAAAAGGAATCGAATAGGGTTTCATACATACAGGTGTGGGGTCTATCAGCTTCATATCATATTCCAATAGGTTTGTATGCCCTGGTCGGTCTGTTAACACCTCTGTATGAGTATCTAGAACCTGTTGCACTCTCTCTTTCTGAGTTTTCGTTAAATGTGTACTGATTTTCACCTGTGCCGCTGTCTCACAGGGGTGTAATGGATATTCAAATGATGAAAGTGGTTCCTTTTTCATCTCCATGGCAATGGACAAGGTCAAAAAGTGTGTCTCTTCCTGATTTTCTCTTTCCAAATATTTCTTCAGGAGATTCACATGATAGATTTTTTCTTTCCCCTTCTTATCTATCTTATAATTGGTTCTAGACACCTTCTCTAGAACTGTATATGGACCTTGCCATCCAATTTGTAACTTATTCTGACTACCGGGCAGAAGAAGCAGTACCTTCTCTCCCACAGCCAAATCTCTGTCTTTAGCTTTCCTGTTATAATAGGCAGCATGTTTCTTCCTGGCTTGTTTCAAATTTTCATTGGCAAGTTTCCAGCCAGTTTTTAAACGAGTGGTCAGCTCATTCACATATTGGTATGAGGATGTAATATTTTCCTCTGCTTTTTCATCAGTCCACGTTCTTAACAGCGCTTCCAGTGGACCTTTTATTGGCCTTCCAAATAATAATGTTGCCGGGGCCATTCCGGTTGAACTATGGGGTACCTCCCGATAAGCAAAGAGGGCGGCGTGAAGGTACTGATCCCATGTATCTGGTTTTTCGTGTGCCAACTTTCTAAGGATTGACATCAACGTGCCATTAAATCTTTCCACTTGGCCGTTCCCTTGGGGGTGGTACACACTACAATGGAAGTGTTTGGCCTGGAAGATCCTGAAAACTTCTTCTGTTAGTTTCCCCTTGAACTGAGAGCCATTATCAGTCAAGATTTGATTGGGAAAGCCTAACCTTGTGAAAATTGTGAGCAATGCCTCTGCCACATGTTTAGAATCAATCGATGACAGGGCTACCCCCTCTCCCCACATAGAACAAGTGTCCACCAGAGTCAGAATGTAGCTGTTCCTTCTCTTGGTTCGGGTGAGAGGTCCCACAAGATCCACGGCAACTCTCTCAAAGGGTGTTCCCACTATGGGCATTTCTCCCAGAGTTGCTGGTGCAGTCCAATGTTTAGGTGCTACTCGTTGGCACTCTGACAGGATTTTACATATCGTTTGATATCTTCAGTTATTCCTGGCCAGAAATAGTGACAAGCTATACGCTGTCCTGTTGCGCTGATCCCCATATGACCACTGAAGGGAATCGCATGCCCTAGTTCCAACACTCTAGTCCTATATGAAGTGGGAAGGACCAGCTGTCCGTGACCATTGGATTCAGATCCAGCCTTCCTATAAATCAGTTTGTTCTTCATATAAAATTCTCCCTTGCCTGGAGGTGTATGAGATTTGGGCAACTTCTTGAAACACGGCTTGAGTGTTTTGTCCTCAGCCTGTGCCTTCCTCATCTCATCTGGATGAGTATTTATTGGATTATCCTCCTCCTTTTTAGACTGTGATCTGGTCTGCACTGTTGCCAATATCACAGGTCTCTTGGGATTCCCCAAGAAGACATATCTACACCCCAATATCAGAGGGTAGATTGGCTCATTTATCACTGCTGCTTTTATGATTCCTTCCACATATCGCGTTTTCACCTTTATCCGGGCGACGGGAAGTGTCATGGTAGCTACATCCTTGGTTGCAGTTTGAATCTCCACTGTTTCTGTGGTGTATTGATCTGCCTGCACCAGGTGAGAACTCACAACGGAATCGTAATCTAAACCGGTATCATATAAACACCTTATAGTGACACCATTACAGATGACATCTTCACACACTGGGGGGTGGTATGGTTCCTGTAGTTCTGCAGGTTTGACCTTTTTTTCCTTTTTCCCAGATGTCATAGCAGCACAATGAGGAGGTTTCCTTCTACAATGGTCAGTGTCATGATTGTTCATCTTACAATTTTTACACCACCTTTTCCCTTGGTTGAAAGATTTTCTTTCATCATATTTCCTTTCATCGAATTGTGGGGTTTTATTTTTATTGTCATACCGTGGCCTATCAAATTGGTGCTTACCTTTGTTTTGATCTCTAGGATCAAATTTATTAAAGTTCTGTGGTGCCCTAAAATTATCCACCTGTTTCTTTTAATTACCTGATACCTCTGCCTGAGCTGCTTGATACCTTTCCGCAACATTTAGCAACTCACCCAGCCTCTCTGCACCATGTTCCATGAGAAACTTTCTCAGGTCTGGAGCCATGGACTCTCTTAATTGTTCTATAAGAACCATTTCCTTAAGATCTTGGGTTTTCCCCAGAGAAGTCCATTTCTCCAAGTATGTCTCTAACCGTGCAGAGAACTGGTGATAGGTTTCACCTGACAGTAGTTTAGCATTCCTAAATTTTTTCCTATAAAATTCTGCGTTCTTTTCATATCTTAACAAAAGAGCCTGCTTTAGCATGTCATAATTTTCCTGATCACCTCTGATTATTTTGGCAAAAACTTCATAAGCTGCCCCACGAAGCCCTTGAGATAACTTTAAGCTCCACCTTTCTCTTTCTAACCCATACGTGGTAGCTAATAGTTCATATCTATTTAGATAGCTCTCAATATCATCGTCTTTCTCAACAAAATGATCTAAATGAAAATTCATAGCTGAGGTTGAGGCTCCCTGGCTAGCAGTGGCATCAGAGGTAAAGGGACTGGCACCATTTTCAGGAGCATGGCCTTGAAACTCAAACTCCCTTAGTCGTAACTCATGTTCCCTTTGTAATCTTTTATCTTCTGCTTCCCATTCTGCAGTCAATCTTCTTTCCTCTCTTTCTGCTTCCCTCTCTGCAGTCAATCTTTTTTCTTCTGCTTCCAATTTCTTAGCCTCAGCCTCAATCTGCAACCTCTTAGTCTCAGCCTCAGCCTGCAGCCTCTTAGTCTCAGCATCAGCCTCAAACTGTAACTTCTTTATTTCATTTTCAGCCTCTAACTTTCTTTCGGCCTCTTTTTCTAATCTTCTTTCTTCCCGTTCAATATATTTGTCACATTCAGCAGTGACATAAGCAATCATAATTTGCCCGTCCATTCCTAACTCTTTCGCAGTCTGTACAGCAGCAGATCGAAATTTGGCCAGGTCCGCCATTTTCTAACAGGTAAATTTATGTAATGTCTAACTAAACAATATAATCTGATATTACTTATCCAAAGACACCACAGGCACTGAGAGCTCAACGTTATTTATTTTCACCCAAGGATACCTTTTAATTCTTATTATTCCCAATATCTATAACAGGAGAAAGTTCAATATCCCTGGAGCGAGACCCCAATATATGTGGTAAAGTGGGATGTTATAAATATTTATAGGGACTTAGTGTACTGACTGAGATCAGCTGTGAAGGTATCTGTATCTAATAGGTGTAGTGTTTTACAGATAACCTTACTTGCTACCACATTATACCTCAGTCAGAATTATTCTGGAATATTGTGATGACTACGTTAAATGTCTAGGGTTATGTAAATGATGAAGTGTAAGTCACAACAACAACAGACAGATAAACAATTTAATTTATTCCACCACACTTGACAACACTGTGACACTCACACACATTTAACACTCTATAAGACTATCTTAAATGAGTCACTGGTAAATTTTCAAATATACATGTATTAATTACTGTCACTAATATATATATCCTGATTCAACTACAAAGTGAACCAGGAATCACAATCAAATGAAATCACAATTTATATGTACAGAATTTAAAAATATGAACCTTGTAGTGACATATTTTATTAATATTATCCTATGTGAGTCAGTTGTGTAGTAGTACTATGAGGTAATACTGGTTTTGTTTTTCAAGCTATGTTGTTATTTGTCATCATGACTTCAAGTGTTTGTTTATCTGGGAAATAGTATGGGGGAAAAGTTCACAGTTCCTGTCAATTTAAACAAGATATGGTCCCTCTTTTTTTTATTAAAATGTCAATTTTTGAGGGGGCACATAATGTTGAGCTCCACGGGCCACATAGTCTTAACTTTCGTGATGGCGGCAGGAAAAGACTCCTCTGCACGATTGCTCCCCTGTGTTCTGGAGACACCTCACTAGTCGCTATCTGGACCCAGGAGTATGCTGTCAGCCTCTAGATTCAGCAAAGCTCCGACCAGGTGCTGCTCAATAACTTTAGGACCACAGTCCCTGAAACAAGAAGGTTGTACCTCCTACTTCATAACTAATTTATAATCTATTTACAGACTGAACACAATACATAACAAACACTGAGTTCAGAGCGTAGGCCAACTGTCAGCTTCATCTGAAATAATTTACACCAGTATATTCCTCCCTAATGGTTACTACGCCTCTGCAATTCCAGCATTATTTCTTTCTAGACAATAAGATAGGTGTCAGTGTACTGTTTGGCAATTCCATGCAGTTTTACTTTCCTCCGACACCTTCTGTTCAGGTTGGAGCACTATATAGGCCTTGCCTCATGTTCGCTACTGAACCACACACATATACAGACATAAATTATCAATTTACATTCAATTTTCATTAAAAAAGATATTGAATATATCAAGCTTACCACAATTCATGGAATAATACACAGTTACGTTGACTGGCAATGAATATAGCACAATTTCGATCTGCCGATGTCCCAGGCTTTTATTTAGAAAAATATGCACTGGCGCTCAACGCACTGGTTCTTTAGTAAGTTTATTTGAAAATGTGGTGGTGACCTGACGCTCCTAATTGCCTATATTGGCGGGTCTAACCAATCGAGCCATGTTTACACAAGCGTTTGAAAAAAAGTACTCCTACTCACGTTTCCCTAACAACAAAGAATCAATAATTATAGCCCGACTAATCGTGTTTAGCCTTACATTTATTGCGCTCCAATCAAATCGGATTTAACATGGAGACCCATTTCCCGTACAATGGTGGTGTCCAAATCTGCCACTGAGCGATTCTGATTCTGGTGTTGTCTGACACCCTCACTATTTCTTTTGGCTATAATTTGTTAATTCCTAGACTATTTGCGTAACGTTTAACATATTCTTTGTCAGCAATTCCTAAGGAACCCAAATATACAAATTTAATGGGGCTAAGGGGCTGCGTTCAAAATATGTATTTTCTTCTAGGATAGTCGTGCTGTTGCCACCTCCTCACTTCCAAACTTTATGGTGTCTGGTGTACTGTCATGTTTTCAGACATAAAACAGTATAATGTCATGTTTCCTAATAAGCGTTTTGTAAGTTTTTAAAACCTAACTCTCGTATGGGTAGTTTTTTTTTTCACTGTCGATTTGAAAAAAGCTAGTGCTTGTGGCCTTACACGCGTGATGTCATTAATTGTATAGCGAGACGCGTGTTTAGTGGTGTATGCGTCCCGGCTTTCAGCCCTCCCTTTCTTTCTATCCTAAGTCCATCTGTCTTTTGTTTTTGGTAACGTAGTGTATAAAATGACATGAATGGAATTTTAAATCTAGGTCAGCTTGCGTATCTCAAGGTTTTTCTTAGAAAGGCAGTACACGTTTCATTGAAGAAAGCGTGCAGCGATGCAGTAGGCTTTTACTATCAACGTGAAACGTTACAATTTGCAGACGAAGTAGAAAACAAGGGGGATTTCGAGTACAGTCATTGTGACAGCACTGTTCTTTACCATTCTTCTTTCCTTTTATTGAAGTTATTTGTTAGGCTTTTGTTGTAGCCGTTTATGGTAATGGTGTTGGTCTTCACAACGCGAATGGTAAACTGAACGAAAATGTCAACAAAACTGTTCTGTAAAACGGACTACAACAGGTAGTGTTTGAACTGATCACTCGATGGTAAACTGGGCAGTACATAAGTCAGTGATTGCTGGACATATAGTTTATTGACATGGCACATACGAAGAAACGATACGATCATAGTTATAGGTTATAGGTACAAAATGTCATACTTTGAAGTTGCTGATCATTCTTAGTTATTCTTCAAGTGATTAAGTCTTATCAACACCCACAACAATCTATTCAGCTATTGAATTCGGAATCGGCTAACCTCTCTTTACATTCATGCCACGACTTTGGCATTGAAGCATGTACGGCATTTAAAACATGTGCATAAGGTAAACAATATAACTTCTTCTACTCGTAGGAATTCTCCGTCTACGATCCAAATCTTAAAGGCAAGCGACTCTGTAGATCCATTCTAGGAATGATAAAATTCCCGCTAGATTAGTAGTAGAGCGGCCTTTTTATGCAGCATTAAAATAAGAAGTGGGCGATAACTTACGTGACATAACTGCGATTGGCTTCGACCTGAAGACCAATACAAATCACAATAATAAATGGCTTCCTTCAACATGCCATTGGATACACAATATCAAATTACAATCATGGACACAAGCCAGTTCCATGTTTCCACTTCAAAACCTGACGTCACAAACTACTCAACTAGGTTACACGTGCGTCCAAAGCAACTCACACAGCATTGTGCACGTCAGTGCGTGAATCAATCGAACGCACAAATAATATAACTACATAAAACTGGTGCGTACATTTGGCAGGACCGAAGACTACCCCCTTAGGTAATAAATGTACGTAACAGCTCCCTTATTACCTCCCCTTAAAAAAATTAATCCCATTAATTTTTTTCGAACTAATTACTCGAGAGAGGTGAGTCAAAACTACAACAAGATTTATGACATGCATAAAATTATCATATTAAGAAAATTTAAAATAAATCAATATAACTAAATGATAGTATGCATTAAAGCACACATCCACCATCGACCTACTTTGGAACGATGTGGTAATATTCGAAATAAAAAGAAGTTGAAAATGAAAATGAAAATGAAAAATCAACAAAAAAGATGATAATAAAATTCAACTAAGTTTTTCAAAAGAAAATCGAAACATATGATTTCAAAAAATGAAAATGAACAGCAACACTGATGATAATCAATGATAAAAGAATCAGTGAAACAGAAAATTTTGAAATACAATGTGCAAAAATGAAGCAATGCAAAATTAAACACTTTAAGAAGCAACGCACCTACTGTTATCTAGCACTAGTAAGTTTGACTAGTTATCTAAAAGTGAAATATCATGTAGTGGGATACGTGACTACACGTATTGCGAGACACTAATAACGTTAGTAGATGTGTGATTCATAATCAATCAAATTGATTAAATTGAATTAATCTAATTCTAGTACTTAATTACACATAAATAAATAACTAGTAATTTATTCTAAGTAATTCTAATTTCAGTCATTGTGAATATTCGTTCAGAACTATTTAGAGTCAACAAGAATATGTTCCTAATGTTCCATGCACGAAATAAGTTTACGAACACGATATGTAGTGTAATATGTTCCATAACACTAACGAATGTCTATTTGTTGCTTTTTTCCAATGTTTCCATACTACAAAAAAAAAATGTTACTTTAATATCACTGTTCCCGTTCTAATAAAACGTTACTTCACAAGAAATAATGTTATAATCCATATGTAAGTATGTTCTGAAAGTTATATTTATACGAATACTGCAAAACTATACATAGTCTTCACAGATGTACAATTAATGACACTGTACAAAGTTATTCATGTTTCGGTGAGGACGTTTCTCCATCTAAAAGTAGTTTAGTTTCACCAAGTTCACTAGGGCATCTTGAAAGACAGTCTGCAAATACATTCTGCACTCCAGGAATAGCTCGTATCTCAAAATGGAACGGTTGAAGAGCTATAGCGTAACGCGCTGACTTTGATGACTTAACGTTCCCTGTATTCAATGCGGTAAGAGCTTTCTGGTCAGACTCCACCACAAAGTGTGATCCGAGGAGAAAACGATCCAGTTTTGTGATTGCCCAGACAAGAGCAAGGAGCTCTTTGTCTAGAACGGAGTAATTTATCTCGCTCGTTGTAAGCTTTCTGGATACGTACATAACGGGAAATAAGGTGCCTCCGTATTCCTGCATCAAAACTGCCGCAATAGCGTAGGAAGAAGCATCACTGCGAAGAACAAAGGTGAGATCTTTGTTAGGCAACCTTAAAAAAGGCTTATTTGAAAAAATTTGTTTTATATAGTCTAACGCCGTTTGGTGATCCTGCGACCACTTTATTACATTAGGTGTGCCCTTCTTCAGTAAAGACGAAAGAGGTGCAGTTATAGTAGACAAATGAGGGATGAATTTAGAATAGAACTGTATTAGTCCTAGGAGTGACCTCACTTGTTTTTTTGTCTTAGGTGCTGAGATGTTTAAAATTTTAGAGACGTTACTGTCTTCTGTATACATTAAACCGCGACCTATACGGTGACCAAGAAATGAGATGTCATGAAAACCGACAAAAGCCTTTGAAGGTTTCGCTGTTAAGTTATAATCCTGTAAGGTAGAAAGTAAAGATTTTAAACCCTGAATATGTTCATCCCAAGAGTCACTAAAAAGACAGATGTCATCTATATAAGTAATGACATCGGGACGATGAGACAATATGCGGCGCATCATGCGTACAAAGGTAGCTGGCGCATTCATTAACCCGAAAGGCATAAAATTCCATTGAAAAAGACCCCGTGGTGTCGAGAAAGCGGTGAATGGCTTTGCTTTCGTAGTGAGTGGCACTTGCCAATAACCCTTTGAAAGGTCAAATTTCGAAAAGAATGTAGCATGAGATAATTTCTCTAATAAGTCGTCTAAAATAGGTAATGGTTCCGCATCGAATTTTGTAACTTTGTTTAACTTCCTGTAATCTACGCAAAGACGTATATTGTTGTCTTTCTTCCTAATGATTACCATAGAAGAAGAATATGGTGATGAAGATGGTTCAATTATATTTAATTGGAGCATATCATCCAATTCCTTATCAACCTTATCACGAAAGTGTAAAGGAATAGGATATGGGCGAACTCGAATCGGTGTATCGTCAGTCAGAATAATGTCATGTTGGATGACTGACGTATGACCTGGGATGTCAGTGAGGACATCCTCATACGTGTGTAGAATTTTAGAGACTTGCTGACGTTGATCATCAGTAAGAGTAGATGAGATAGTAACATCATTCCATTTTTCAGTGGCATGGAGTGGTACAACTGGTATTGGTAGTTGTACATCATCGAAAGAAGATTCCTCTTCTTGGATGACTGACAAACTAGAATAGTGTTGAATAGGTGGTGTAGGATCGTCAGTTGCTTGGAACACCGATTGTAGATAATCAGGACGTGAGTAATACTCCTTCAACATGTTAATGTGGAAGGTTTTATGTTTACCATTAACATCAACGATGTAGTCGACATCGGATATTCTTGAGATGATCCTGAAAGGACCTCTCCAGGTAATTAAAAGACGATTGTTATGCGCAGGGAGTAATACAAAAGCTTCATCACCAGGTATGAGCTGGCGAAGACGTCTATATTTGTTTGCAGATAGACGAGCTTTTTCTTTGGCATGTTCGGATGATGCAGTAGCTAGTCTACAAGCATCTATGATTTTCTTTCTAAGAGAGATCACATACTCACAAGAGGATTGAGTTTCCTCTTCAATATTCTCATCCACCAATAAGTCGTGGATTAACGACATCGGACCACGTGGTTGCATGCCAAAAACAAGCTGGAACGGGGAAAACCCCGTTGCTTGATTTTGTACCTCGCGATACGCAAAGAGACAAGCGGGTAGGACCCGATCCCAGTCTTGGGGATGGTCTTGAGTCATCTTACCCAACAACTGCTTGAGTGTCCTATTGAGACGCTCAATTAACCCATTTGACATCGGATGATAAATAGAACTAAGAGATCTGTCTATACCTAATGTCTTCATAACTTGAGACATGGATTCAGAAATGAACTGAACCCCATGATCCGACAAGATTTTCCGTGGAAAACCAATGCGTGAGAAGATTAACATCAATGCCTCTGCTACACTGGCAGATGAAGTGTTCTTGAGAGGGATGGCCTCAGGCCAACGAGTGCACATATCAATGCACGTAAGAATATGCGTATGCCCTCTAGCAGATGGAAGCATTGGACCAATAATGTCAATGGCCATTTTATCAAATGGTCTAATCGGGATGTCCGCAGCTTGAATAGGAGCCGCATGACATGGACCCCGTACCTTAACTTCTTGACATATCAAACAGGACCGACAATAGAGAGTAACATCTCTATGGACGCCTGGCCAGTAGAATGCCGAAAGCACTCTGGATTTGGTACGCGAAAAACCCATATGGCCCGCACATTGCGAGTCATGAGCATGTCGTAATATACGAGATCTCATACAGGATGGGACAAGAATCTGAGAACATAAGGATAAATCCTTTTCCCGTATTACTCTAACCAAAATCCCATTTTTAAGTATAAAGTCATGTCTAGATTTTGCAAGTTTGTTGCTTGTATTCTTTTTGTTAACATACTGAAAGAATTTTTTTAATGAATTATCATTCTTTTGCAATGTTGCAAACAACTCCCGTGAAATAGGAGCATCATCATTACCAGTGGTATGAACAGTAGGTTCAATAGGTGTATCATGCGACATATTAGTAGCTTGCGCTCTAGTCACTACTGCATTTGCAGTTTGAATATGTCGCTCTTCCCATTCAGCTATTTGCTGAGGTGTACACTCTTTAATACCATGTATGCGACCCAGTATTACATCACAAATTGGGTTAGGCAGAAGACATGCTTGGATCTTTCCTGTAAAGAAAGGTGTGTTAAGATCAATAATAGCAGTGGGAAATGTTTCAATAGTGCCACCAAATGTTACACATTTGACAACCCGGCCCGTAGCACAACTTGGGTTGATCAGCGAAGTCCGGACACCGATTGTTGTACAACCTGAGTCAAATAGGAGAGAGCATGAAATATTATTGACAAATCCCTTGTGAAACTTAAGAGAGCCCTGTCCCTGGTGTACTGGCGCAGCAGTGGCTGTACAGACTGCAGGCAGGCTAGGCAAGGTATGTCCGCAACGCAGCGTCGTGATCGCCTTAGGCTGGAAAAGAGTCGAGCATTCTGGACAGTCTTTCACCTGGGTACAATCGAGAGAACAAGACATAGCATTGTGAGTTTCAGCTACTTTACCCTGTTCAATGTTAGCCTGTGTATCATTAAAAGCAACATTAGAATGTCTACCTGTATTATTCGACGATCTATCTCGTCGGCGCGATCGATTGTGATTTTTGTCATTAAAATTGCCATAATTGTCGTTTCTGCTAGAGTTAAAATTTGGATTAGTCCGATAATTTGTAGAATGATCGTTATGATGTTGGTTAAATGGTTTATTTCCAAAAAATTGTCTGTTTTGCGGACCCTGAGACCTTGATCTCCAGTTTTGTTTATTATAATGTCCTTGATTATTTTTAAAATAATTGTTACCAAAATCTCGCGATCTGTGAGTTTGGTTCCAAGAAACATTAAATGGAGCAGATTGTTGAAATTGCTTCCCTTTGTAAAAGTTATCATTGTTGAAATTATGATTATTTCCCTTATTGACATACCTATCAGCACTAAAAGAACGATTGCGTGAAAAATTGTTTTGTTGTGCTGCAAAAGCAACAGGCAATTCACTCTTAATCTGCGCGTTACTTAGATCCATGTTTGGGTGAGCAGTGCAAAAATTTTTTGCATGTTCTTCTAAATTTTTCATAGATAAAGGTTTCCGTTCGTGTAAAAATGCGAGAAATGTAGGGTTTACCGAGGAAAGTACCTTATCGCGCATCAGTAAATCAAAGAGACCTTCATACGACTTTTCAATTTTGGATAATTCGATCCATCTTTCTAATGTTAGTCGTATCTGTGACAGAAAATCACTAAAATTTCTGGCAGATTGAGGTAGTAATGTGTGAAATCTCAAACGATATTCGTTTTCTGTCATTTGGAATTTTTGCAGAAGTGCTGCTCTAAGAGCATTGTAGTCATTTTTCTCACCAATGCTGGTGGTATGATAAACTGCTAATGCATCTCCTGTAAGTAATCTGGATAAATATGTACAGTATAGCGCTTTATCCACGTTATAAGACCCACAAGTGGCCTCAAACCTATCCAGGAAGAATATTACGTCATCAGACGGGGGATTAAATTTTGGCAATTTAAGGTTAATCTCCTTAAAATGATCCTGTCTGGATGAAGTGTGGCTTTCAAAAGTTCTCTGAGAATTAGATTCCTGAGTTAACCTAATTCTCTCATATTCTGACTCTGCTAATTTCAGTTCATGCTGTCGTTTTTTATCATTCTCTTCCATCTCAAGCTGAAGTCGTTTTGTGTTTTGTTCAGCTATTAATCTCCTTTCTTCTATTTCTTTTTGTTTCTGTTCCATTTCCTTGTGTTTAACTTCCATTTCTTTTCTAAGTCTTTCTTCAGACTCCTTTTGCTTCTGTTCTGCTTCTCGCTGAAATCGTTTCTCTTCTAATTCAGCGGCCAATCTCATTTTTTTCTCATTTTCCTCAGATTCAATCCGTTTTTGATCTGCCTCAAATTGAAGTTTTTCTAGTCTTAAAGTTTCTAACTTTCTCTGTTCGGCTTCTATTTCTTGAGCTTTCCTATATGCTGCAAGTGCAAATGTTTTTGCTTCATCAGGAGCCATCTGAAGAGCTTTTGCTTGCTTAATGAAATAGTCTAAGGTAGCCATTTCAATATTATTATGTAATAATACTACTTAAAAGTGTTACTACAACTAGTGTTCTTCGTTCCTGTTCTAGAACGGTAAAATCAATTTATATAATAGGCAATAATATTAATAATTAATAATGTAATTTATAACATGTAATGGTGTGAAAGCAGTAATGTGACAGACAATAGCACAATAATGACACGACAAGATATTCAAAACAAACGAAGACGTTCGCAGAAATCCAATTAAAATAAAATGAGAAACTAAAATGGAATGTCGTAAAGAATTACGATGATAACTGCGATTAAATAATGCACAAGACAATGGACAACACAGTGTAAAAAACATAGGTTTTGTAAAAAACTAAACGACAGGAAAGGTGAGATGGACAATAATCACATACAAAATACATTATGAAACTAAGGTACAAGTAAAAATAGCTACCAAAAACAACAAGTAAACGTGACACTACAGCTAAAACAGACAGGTGTCACAGACCACCAGACACAGTGGACCTAGAATCCTTCTACGCTCACGCGTAGGAACATTCCACTGCGGGAAGTCTGCAAAATAATGTCCTACAGAACGTCTGACGAAGAGCCCGAATTGACTTCGAGATGGATCTCGTTCGTCAGATCTACCTCCCAACCTCCCGCGAAGAATACACAACATATAACACATAACACGGAAAATATATAAGTAGACATAATCAATTAAGGCACAGCTAATAGTAATAAAGTGTATAACGGATACAAGTTATACTTAGCTCGCGTGCAGGTAAAATCAAAGTGCCTTGTCCCCGTGTATGTACGTTAGAGGATGCAATACTTCGCTCTGCGTATATCAAACTAGCTCGCACGTAGTACTGACGAAGAGGTGAGTAAGGCAGTCAGTCACTGTACAACCCGAAGTGAAGGTTGATAGATGACCTTGAGAATCTTGTAACGGTCAGTTGATTACGATTCATGTTGACAACAAGTTCCAACTTGACGATGATGTCGCCTTGAAAGTACACATTCTATTTTCAAACGATTAATTTGCTTGAGTAAGATCCGTTGAAATACTGAATTTCAAACCACGCTGGCGCACCAATCACTGTTGTAGCCGTTTATGGTAATGGTGTTGGTCTTCACAACGCGAATGGTAAACTGAACGAAAATGTCAACAAAACTGTTCTGTAAAACGGACTACAACAGGTAGTGTTTGAACTGATCACTCGATGGTAAACTGGGCAGTACATAAGTCAGTGATTGCTGGACATATAGTTTATTGACATGGCACATACGAAGAAACGATACGATCATAGTTATAGGTTATAGGTACAAAATGTCATACTTTGAAGTTGCTGATCATTCTTAGTTATTCTTCAAGTGATTAAGTCTTATCAACACCCACAACAATCTATTCAGCTATTGAATTCGGAATCGGCTAACCTCTCTTTACATTCATGCCACGACTTTGGCATTGAAGCATGTACGGCATTTAAAACATGTGCATAAGGTAAACAATATAACTTCTTCTACTCGTAGGAATTCTCCGTCTACGATCCAAATCTTAAAGGCAAGCGACTCTGTAGATCCATTCCAGGAATGATAAAATTCCCGCTAGATTAGTAGTAGAGCGGCCTTTTTATGCAGCATTAAAATAAGAAGTGGGCGATAACTTACGTGACATAACTGCGATTGGCTTCGACCTGAAGACCAATACAAATCACAATAATAAATGGCTTCCTTCAACATGCCATTGGATACACAATATCAAATTACAATCATGGACACAAGCCAGTTCCATGTTTCCACTTCAAAACCTGACGTCACAAACTACTCAACTAGGTTACACGTGCGTCCAAAGCAACTCACACAGCATTGTGCACGTCAGTGCGTGAATCAATCGAACGCACAAATAATATAACTACATAAAACTGGTGCGTACATTTGGCAGGACCGAAGACTACCCCCTTAGGTAATAAATGTACGTAACAGCTCTATATTTACTTTTTAATTTATATATGTGGATTAGAATTTCACACGACACTGGGCCATAATAAAGCCCAAGAGTATTTGTGTTTTATATTTGTTTTCGCTTCTTCAAGAGCAACTATCGCGTGTGTTACTTTCGTGACTCAATTACTACGCGCGCGCACTATGCCGTGCATGATTTGGTCAAGCCGCCTATGTAAAGAGAGCGCGGGCCAGCAAAAGATCCCTGATACACTACTACCGGCGAGTCCTTTTCAGGGAAAGTCCTTTTCAGAGCAAGTCCTTTTCAGGGCTTCAGGCTAGCAGACGGATAATGTTAGTCCTTTTCAGGAATTAGTATCTATCGACGCTAGACGGACTAGCAATCTTGTGGAATTGCACGAGAGTTCACATACAATCGGTGCTTCGCTGAAAGACTGAGGAAGTACGTGCAGCGTTTATGTGGATAATGTTAGTCCTTTTTAGGACTTAGTATCTATCAACGCTGACCGGGCTTCGGTTAACATTCTTATTTTTGAATGGCAAATGCGCTCTGATATTACCAAATAGGTTGAAAGGAACGTGCCTCGCCACAAGAAGGCTGAAACCAAACCAAACAAGCGAAAGATCCTTTTCGCAAGAGCAGCCTAGAGAGAACAAGCGACGAGATAAGCGCGGCTGGTAGAAGAGCTGAACAAAGACATGGGAACACGTGAGCTATAATTGTTAGCGTATTTTGTAGAGATATTAGTATTAGTTTTCTGTAGTTTTAATTATGAGTTTCAGCGTGGCCCAGTTCTACTGTTTGATAACATAGATAAATCTGTGTTTCCTAAGGATATTTCTTTAGGACATTATAATAAGTTTTAAGGTTATAGAGTGGTACAAGGAATGTGAATAGGTTTTACTGGTCGTGTTAGTAAATCCAGTTCACTGATGTAGGAATATAGTAGGAACCTGTTTCATTCATGAGACCGGGCAGAAAAGCGATCTATTACTGAAATTTAGATAGTATTAACTTTATGGCAAGATGGCAGCCGGGAGCCACGTGTTGATGTACATAAAGATGGCGTCTGTGAAGCGGCATGGACATTTTTAGTTACTACGTGTTGGGGAGATAGGCCTAATGATGTTCAGCCATTTATTATTTTGTAGCGCAGTGGACTAATTATAACGGTTGCTAGCTTTGTTAGCCAAAGAGTAATTTTATTTTGTTCTTTGATACGAAGGTAATTTAGTTAGTGTATCTCACGATAATTGATTATAATTCTACTGTATATTTTTAGTGGGTTATTTTAAGGTGAGAATAGTTATATCTGGTTGTGTACATAGTTTTGGTGTTAAATGCCCTTTGAGAGGGGCATTTAGAATGCAAACATGTAGAAAAAAGAGATGAAAAAATGAAACAAAGTTGAGAAGAGCGACATACAGATATGAAGAAAGAAATAAACAACCCATCCAACACCAAGAAAAAGTACAATAAATTTGCATGGGACAATACGGAACAAGAATGAAAGAAATATCAACACACAAACTGAAGAAATAACAAAAATGGAAAAGAGATAATGAAATAGCAAAAAGCGCGGGGCGCTGATTCTGCATGAAATGAACTTCTGCTTTATACTACATTAGACATTTATGGATAAAATATATGATAAGCGCTTACGCGCCCCAAAGCTTTTTGTCATTTTGATGTTACATTTTTTGACTGCAAGCTATAAAATCCTTGAAAATCATTTTTGGGTATTTAGTGCATTAAAAGAGTTTGTTTAAAATATTTTTTATTTCTCGCATGGCGATTTGGTCATTTGTTCATAGAGATCATCATCTACACCCGTGTAATGCACTTAGCATTTATGTTTACTGCCTGAACTTTATGTATGCGGCTACACAATACTATAACTTGAAAGCGGAACTTCGAGTGAAAAGGCCCTTGAGTATATGAGTGAGATTCATCTTTGTTTCATAGATCTGGAAAAAGCGTTTGACAGGGTCCCCTGGAGCAAACTTTGGGACTGTTTGGCAAGGAAGAATATTCCAACACCTCTGATTCATGCTATACAGAGCTTCTACAAGTCTTGCAGAAATTATGTGAGGACAGCAAACCATAAGTCAGAAGAGTTCAGGACCACCACTGGTGTAAGACAAGGTGATATCCTATCACCTTACCTCTTCATACTCCTTATGGACGATGTCATCAAGGCATGTAAGGAGAGAACAAGAAAGTATTCAGTGGGGTACTGGAAGATGAGACAGGTCTATATTTCAGAGCTGGCATTTGCTGATGATGTTGCCCTGATTGCTAAATCAGAGGCACATCTCCAATCCAACCTGCAAGTCTGGAAGGAAGAGCTGGAGAAGAGAGGGATGGTTATAAGCAGCTCTAAAACAAAATCCATGGTGATATCACGAGAAGAAAGAAGACATCAGATTAAGCTGGGAGAACAGGTCCTGGAGCAGGTCGACCACTTTAAATACCTCGGAGCTATTATAGACCGCAAGGGAGGCATCAAAGAAGAGTTGGCCACTCGAAAAGCAGCAGCTGGGAGACTTTTTCAGGCCATAAATCGAGGATTCCTCAGCAAGAGAGAGGTTGGTAAGAAAACAAAGATGGCTGTATACCGCTCCACCTATGTCCCAGTCTTGACATATGGATGCGAGTCATGGGCAATGACTACAACCCATAAAAGCCAGATCCAAACCTCAGAAATGAGGTATCTGAGGAAGGTGGTTGAAGTAACAAGAAGAGACATGGTACGCAACCAGACGATACGTCAAGGCCTTAAATCCTACCCCCTGCAGACCCAAGTAGAACAGTCCCAATTAAGATGGTTTGGCCATGTCTGCAGAATGGGAGAAGATCGGCTACCACGACAAGCATGGGAAACAAAGAGCCAAGGATCCAGACCCCGAGGACGACCCAGAGTCCGCTGGGAGGACAACATTAGACAATCTTTGAAGGACCGAGGACTAGAATGGAACCAGGCCTGAAGGAAGACAGCCGATAGGATAGTCTGGCGCTCTCTCTTCCAAACCTCTACACCTCACGGTAGAAGGGGAATGACTAAGTAAGTAAGAAAGCGGAACTTCACCTTAAGAGTCCAAATTTGAGACAGAAAAATTACCTCGACTTGTAAAAACAATTCTAGTTAACAGGACCATTTTTTTACATAAAGGTAAAGATAGTCCCACAGCATATACAGCCGTAGGGGAGTGAAGTGTTAGAGACTTCACCATACTAGGTCCAGCATCGAGAGTTGGGGGTGACCAGTTTCCTTCCTCTCTGCCTTTTCCATCCCTAACTCAAGTACATCAAGGTAATGGAGACTAATATCCCATACGTCCATATTTACTTCGTGTTAAGCGAAAATCGACTTCAGCGAGTTCGAGTTAAATGACTGCACTGTATATCTATTAGTTTGTAAGTTTATGCCATTTATTTGTAAATTACGCATACATTTCTTAAAATATTTTGGTTACGAGTAAAGTACAGAGGCTCACAAAATCCCCAAGCCTGAGCCCAATTTTCTTCTCGGCGACCCTACAAACATAATTTGTGGGATACAAGAATCAATTATATGCGACGATTTAGTATTGTTTGAATGATCCCCTAGTCTCATCGTAAGGATCGACTAATATAAGGTTGTGTATGGGACTGGCTACCTCTACACGTAAAACAAAATGCTAAGGAAACCACTACCGAAGAATCCATAACCCTTTAGTGCAGACATCCTGCAAGGAGAGCAGCTGCAATGGTGGGCGCCATGCTCCATAGGCAGTGAAAAAGTAAAGTATGATGGTGATAAATGTAGGAGTTGCAGTGTAATGCTTAAACAATATCTGAAAAACGACAGGTTTACGTCTGGTAAGGAATGCGTGCCACCATTTTTTGTCATTGATAACTTCATATAAAATATAATATTTCCCATTTGGCTTAATTTTATTATACGCTCTCCGTGAGATTTGGATATATAGAAGAATGGGGCACGTCTCATGGAAAGAGAAGAAAACAAATAAAGAGGTCCTAGAAAAAAAAACTAGGAATGAAAAGAATGAAGGAGTTCAAAAGACAGCTAAAATATTTTGGCCATGTAAAAATACATAACATATTACTAAAGACAATAATAGAAGGCAGAGTTGAAGGCAAACACACAAGAGTAAGACATCGCTAAAAGTGGGAAGATAACAAACATCAAGAGATGGACAGGAAAAAGTCCATCAGAGTTTAACTATCAAGACAAGGGACAAAAGACGTTGGAGATCTATTGCAGCCGACTTTCGTTGTGATGATGGCAGCTGATTATGATGATTATACCTCCCTAAATCAGGGGTCGGCCACTGATAGATCGTGTTCTACTGATGGATTACATAGAATCATTTGGTAGAACTCTACACCACGGAAGGGGAACACATTTTTTTAATCTTCGTTAATTTCGGACAAGCACTCATCCGTGGCACTTAAAAGGTACTTGATTAAAGGTACTTTTACCGCATTCACGGTTAAACCCCACAAGCTAGCTTAATATCATACATTTTATTCGTGAACTGCTTAGTACTTGTAAAAGATGATCCCACAGCAAGCTCTGCCCTAGTTAGATTCTAACGTTTCATATTTCCTTGATCACCTAGCAGAGTTTTATAATTTATGATTGTTGTTGTTGTTGTTATTTCTGTCTTGGGTTGTTCTTTTCTTGTTTCTTCTCTTCTCTTCTTTTCTTTTCTTAATCTTCATTACTTTCGTCATAAAACTGATTATATCTTTTTGGATTTCTTTCATCCTGAGGAAAGGCTTGTTGGCTGATGGTAATATTGTTGTGATTCTACACGGTTGTTCTCCCAGTTGCTTACAAGGCCACGTTTACGAGGACCTCATCCGCCACCCCCTTTCTTTTTCGCTCTTTACAGTCTTCACAGAATAACGGCTACCCGGGTTTGTTTGTAATGCAGGAGCGGATCTGTACTAGCGGTATCATAAATGTACGCCCAATCCGTGAACTAAGCGTATTTGATTTGAAGCATGTTAATTCATTTTGAAACAATATAATATATCATTAGAATGTATTATAACAAAGTGTCTTATCTAGGAGGGAGGTTGGGGCTCCCAATATTCACCCTGACAAAAATTCCTTCGAATTCCACTGACTGAGTGACATAATATTCCGTCACATTTGGAACATGTTAAAAGTCTTCATTGTGTGAAGTTGTTTTATATTGTTTAATTATTTTAATAATCTTCCTTATTTAAGGCCCCTGGTTTTATACGACATTAGGATCTCCTTATTAAGCTGAGACCATAAGCAATCTCACAATTCGCTTCGGTTGCAACTGCTGTTGTTGCCATTAAGTTCGTTAATCTGTGCTGTATATAACTTGAAAACATTCGCCTCCGCCCATGACATTCCGCAACAGCTGCAAACTTTACCGGCCTCTAATTTCACAACGGTCCGGGGACATTCAGCTTTTTAGGTTACATTTGACGTCACTACAATACAGAACTCTATGACCGACTGGAACCCACTGGTTTTAATTGCATATCTCACGCTCGTGCAGTGGGTCCCAACCTGGAGGACGTATGCCCCCTGGGATACGAGAAACTTGTAAAGGGGGTACGAGGAATTAGATAACAAGTATATTATCCTATTGAAATATTAAAAAAAAAAATCCGTATATAACAGATTATCTCCATGAATCAGGATTGACAGTCCAGGTAGTTATAACTCAAATCCACACCAAGAAAGAAATTGAAGCCTAAACATGGGCGTAATTATAGTTTTTGTCACCCGAGGCGGATCTTTCCTTTGAAAATTCCCCCCCCCCCCCCCCCCATAAACATACAGAACAATATATTAAGCTTGCAAATGGATTTTTAAACAGTAGAATCAAAATCCATAATTCTCGCCGTTTGTTCGCCGGTCACATCTAAGGGATGCAACTGTGGTTGAAAGTTAGACATTAATTGTATCGTTTCCCTTATATGTACTGTCCCGAAAATAGTAACACTCAGGGAAGAAAAGTCTAGAAGTGTAGAACCCAGTTTCATTCCGGAAACGGATTTAACTCATCATTTTGTTTTCGGACACGGTCAGCTCACCCGAGGAACAAATCATGAAAACTTGAAAGTTTTTGTTGAAAACACTTTTTATCAGGGAACATTCTTTGAAACAAATCCACGCACTTTCACAAAAAATGTTGTCATCAAAGAACTTTTATATTGAATTTAAAAATATTTTAAAAATATATTACAGTTTTTAATTTACTTCCGTCATTATTGACACCTCACGGTAGAAGGGGAACGACTAAGTAAGTAAGTATTATTGACGCGTTATTGCTAGTTCTGTAATAATTGTGTCCGATGGCATGTATCTACTCGCTATCATCCGGGACGGACCGCCCCCTCGTGCCCATTTAGTTAGGGGCTGAACATGGTATGCTGGTATAACTTTCAAAAAGTGCACCAAAAATAAAGCGGTTGAGTAGATACACACTGAAGGGCCTCACTAATTTAATTGACTATGTTCTCATAAACATTTAACAACTGTATTACACGTATAGGTGTTATGTATCTAATACAATTTTCTAATTGAGCAATTAATTAATGTTTATTTATTGTCTTATGTGCATATGATTAGTAAACTCTAGAATTTATTTTACTTCCATATTGCATAGGGGTTATGGAGAGGTTTACTAAAACTATAGGGGGTACGGAGACAGAAAAAAGGTTGGCAACCCCTGCTCTTGTGTATATTAGTTCGTGGAACAGGGCATATTGTTCTCACAGTGTTATCTGCTGTGACGTTCGAACCTATTACGTTCTCATAAAGGGACCTTCTCGTACTTCTAAAATGGGTCAGTCTGACATCTCCAGGTCTCCTAGCCAGTGTTTCTCAGCTTTTATAAAAGTGGACATCCTTCTTCAAAGTCCGACACAAAATTAAGAATTTTCAACCAAAATGGCAAGTCAGTATGACTGAAATGTGGAGAATAACAACAGAAACAGTCAAGAAGTTACATAAATCATTCATGTGTAGCTGTTGTTGTTTAACTAGGGCTGCTGAGCTTTTCGCCCTTTTGTAGCCAATACCAAGTTGAAGACTCCTTGATATTATCTACCCTGTAGATCTAGGCTTTTCCTGTGGCTTTTTTGGCATTGCAAAACATGTTTAAAGAGTTGAAATCATGAGCTCCATTTTCTCCAGCTTGGCTTGCATTTAAAGGATCGTCACATCGGGTCCCAAGCTAGGAGTAAGAAGTGCGTGGCATACTATGCATTCCCCGCCATCCAAGGGGGCTCTCCAACTATGCAGAGCTAAAATACTGTACTCCGGTTCTAGGCTCCCCCAAAGAATAGTCACGTCCTGCACAGAGCCACGTCTCAGTTTCCCCTTCCTATCACTGGGTCCACAGTGAGATCCTTCTGCATGCAGTCAACCAAGTCAAAGCCAAAGAATTACACCTGGTGCTCAAGTGACTTCTCCAAGCTTAGAGTGCAATGTTGGGATCTCAACAAGTTTCACCACAGGGGGAATCCCTGGAAGTGGTCGGATAATTTCAAGAGTCAATGAGGATTTAATTAGCCTCACAGACATAGATTCACGTACATTAATCGTGGGTCAAAGGTCGTAGGTCAAAGGTAGCAGACACGGCCTTGGGGGAATGAAGTGTTAGATAATTCAAATACTAGGTCCAGCTTTTTGAGATGGGGTGATCATTTCCTTCCTCGCTGCCTTTGCCTCCGCTAATTCAAGAGCAGAGTCAGGGAGACATTAACAGCTAGGTAGACTGAAGCATGATGACATTAGGTTTCGAAACCGGATCCCGGTAACTTTGTTGCGACAGATCAACGCACTAACCACGTGACTAATCTGACGTTTGATAAATGGGCGTGTTTGAGCAGAATAAAAGGATTGAAACAGTGCGACAGGGTGACCAATGCGGAATTAATAACAAGAACTAAATTTATGAAATGAAGAGCAGCAACTGGGAGACTTTTTCAGGCCATAAATCGAAGATTCCTCAGCAAAAGAGAAGTTGCCAAGAAAACGAAGATGGATGTATACCGTTCCGCCTATGTCTCAGTCTTGACGTATAGATGCGAGTCATTGGCAATGACTATAACCCACAAAAGTCAAATCCAAACCTCAGAAGTGAGATATCTGAGAAACGTGGTTGAAGTAACAAGAAGAGACATGGTCCGTAACCAGACGATACGTCAAGGCCTAAAAACCCAACCCTTGCAGACCCAAGTAGAACAGTCCCAACTAAAATGGTTTGGCCATTTCTGCAGAATGGAATAAGATCGGAAATTATGGGAGGTTAAGAGCCAGGAATCCAAACCCCCAGCACGACCTAGAGTCCGCTGGGAGGACAACAATAATTAATCTCTGAAGGACCGAGGACTAAAATAGAACCAATGCGGGAGGAAGACAGCCGATAGGATAGTATGGCGCTCTCTCTTCCAAACTTCTACATCTCACAGTAGAAGAGGAACGATTAAGTAAGTATTAAATGTAAGAATGGAATATTTATTTCGCCAGGGTAAAGAAATAAGCATTCATTTTTTAACCAGACAAGTGCCAGGAGACTCTGGCGATCGATAGGACACACTTAGGGGAAACTTGCTGATAGAATTACAAGGCAGGGTTTGTTCTGGAATCCTCAGAGTATGAGAGATAGTCCCGAAAAAACACGCGGAGAAGAGAGCTGGAGACAGAAAAGAGGAAGACATAGAAAGACCACACGCTGGTGCGGCGGTACAGGAGGACATGGCTTGAGTTTGTTGAAGGCGTATGCTCCTTAAGGGAGTTGAAGATAAATAAATGAATGATGATTGAATGAATACATGTACTTATTGCAATGCTAGTCGGCTCGTGTCGGCGATTATCTCTCTGTACAACTTCTAGAGTGCCTTCAGTCTACACTGTTATTGATTTTTGTCATGGCATAACGTAAAAGTGTCCCGTATTACTCGCTTTGTCACCCTGTCTTTTCGTATTTTTCTGTCAACCTTTCCTGTTGTCACAAGATGTTACATATTTTATCTTCGCATACCATGCCTACATAATGCAAATTACTTCCTTCTTAACTGTGCAATGCGCTTACCTTGCTTAATAAAATAAAATATAAAAAAATAAAAAAAAAAAAAATAAAAATAAAAAATAAATATATAAAATAAAAATAAAAAAAAAATAAAATAAAAAAAAAAAAAAAAAAAATTATTAAAGAAAAAATAAAAATTATAATATAAAATTAATATAAAAAAAAAAAGAATATATAAAAATAATATAAAAATAAAAAAGAACAATGTGTTGTTTGTTGGGTTAGTAAAGAAGTATAATAATTTAAAAAAAAATTTATATTTAAAAAAAAAAAAAAACACAAAAAAAAAAAAAAAAAAAAATTTTTGTGGTAAATTTAATTTTAAAAAAATAATTATAAATAAAATATTAATAATTTTTAAAAAAAATTAAAATAAAAAATTATATTCCCATATCTATTTTTAATTGTTTGTCGTATTCTCAACCTATTTCTGTAAAAACCACATCTTTGTGGCCCCTAGGGATTTTCCTGTTCAACGCAGTAAACAAATATACACTGAAGCACATTAAAACGCACCACTATTATTGATGCGTGATGCCATATGATGATGGATGGCATCCGCATGTCTGGTTTTGTGTAGTGTGTAGATGTGTTCAGTCAAAACAATGTTCATGCAACAATAACAGGGCAATCCACATAGGACGTCAGTAAACTCACGACGTATAAAGTCAATGAGTCTTGAAACAGCCGTTGACGTTTTTCTTCATTATTTATTGTGGACGCCACAGTGACAAAATGGTTACGCAAATGTGTAGGCACATCAAACAGTCATTATCACAGCAACATTCAATACAGCAATAAACGGTAGACAGCATTATAATGATGAGTCAGATGCATGTTATATTTCATAGTGCTGTAAATGTAGTCAGGTGGAAAACTCCATCCTTTTCTATAACAGCCAGGAGATAACCAGATGTATGAGATCAGTTCACTCTCCTTAGTTTGACTTCAGCAAGACAGACACGTCTGCCGAAGTATAAATAATGTCCTCAAAAATATCCTCTAGATAATAAAGGTTTTCCAAACCTAGTTCATTTAACAAAGTAGCAAGTAATGGTCCTTGGTACCTGCATCAACCGATGCAGTACAATGCAGCGACATGTGAGCTAGGAAAACATCTCGTGACGACGACTTTCGCAGACAGGCTATGAATCGAAATCGCTCACGACCCAAAATCAATAGAGTTAATGAAAGAGTCAATTTACCTTGCTTTCATGAAATACACAGAAATATCACGCCTCCCGACATGTGGGAAACACTAGAGGTATTATCTCGAATAAACGAAATATCCATTAAGAGGACTACACATCCCTGACAGAACAAAAATAGCGGAGATCCCCTCTTCAACGAGGCATCTCTTTCGCCATTCCAAATCGCTCACTCCCACTAGTGGTGGGCGGAAACCGATCGACAAAGAAGCAAGACAAGTCATGCGCAGTCCAGCGCAAAACGACCACAGCTCAAACTTAACTGCATTCGATACCAACGCGAGAAGACAAATGCTTACCGAGAAAAGTGACTATAAATTCCAAGCAGTTGTTGCCCTTGCGTTATAAAACAGATATTGAAATAAAACGATGTTGCGAGAATTTATCACGCAACATATCACCACCTCCTCCCGATAAAAAAAAAAATGTGGAACATATTTTTTTTTTCCAATATCAATGAGCAAGCGATAAGCGGCTCAAAACGCACGAATTATGCGCTGATAATTAACTAAATTGCCAAACAATAGGCTAATTATAGAGTGTCTGGTGAGGATATACCTCAACAGAAAAATAAATATGTCTCAAAAAATATTCACATCGGGGAGGTGTCACCAACACACATGACGTTAGCATGTAAACACAATATACGTATGCAAGTTACCATAATCATCATTAAACAGCATACTCTAATATTGTCTTTAAAAATGGATGTACAAATCTGATAGGAAAATTTAAATAGTACATTATTTGACATGTAATGACATAAGTACATAGTAAAGTTAAACTACATGACGATCCAGGACATATGCTCTGGTATTCCGAGGGTAAGTACACAATCTAGAACTCGTAAGGTAAGTCCTCAGCTCAACAATGACATTCTGAGAAAGTACAAGCAATATAATGCTAATTAATAACTAATATGCTTCATAAGGTACAATACATTATTAATAATTGTGGCTGTTTAGTAAACTAACGGCCCTTATATTAACTACTCAGTCCTCCTCTATCATCTTAAAAAACGAACAGAAGAAGATGACAACAAAGCACGATAGTGTGTACATATAAAGTAAGTACAGATGTGCTAATCTATTGTAGAAATATAGGTGTGTTATGACTCTGTAATATATGGAAATATAGGACAGAAGTATTAGTTGGAGTCATGTGGGCATCTAGACAAAATGTCAGCCATCACATTATCCGCACCACGGATAGCTCGTACCGTGAAGTGAAAAGGTTGAAGAGCTATAGCATATCGAGTGGATCTCGAACTCTTCAAATTCTTAGTCTGAATAGCTGTAAGAGCTTTCTGATCAGTCTCTAGAATGAAATGTGCGCCCAGGAGGAATCTTTGTAGCTTTAGAATTGACCAAACCATCGCTAACAACTCACGGTCTAAAACCGAGTAGTTCCTCTCTGCCGCATTTAGTTTTCTAGAAATGTACATAACAGGATGCAGAGTATTTGCATATTCTTGCATCAGTGCTGCTCCAATCCCAGTGGATGAAGCCATCACTCCGAAGAACAAAAGTCCTATCAAGAGTAGGTAATCTTAAGATGGGAGGAGAAGAAAATATATTCTTGATTTGGTCTAGTGAAGATTGGCATTCTTCAGACCAACGGACCAGATTAGGCGAACCTTTCTTCAACAATGTTGATAGAGGTGCCATGATCGAAGATAAATTTGGAATAAATCTCCCATAAAATTGAATTAAACCTAAGAGACTCCTAACTTGTTTCTTCGTTTTAGGAACAGAGATGTTCAGTATTTTGGAAGTATTGTGGTCTTCTGTCTTCAAGAGACCATGACCAACACGATGACCCAGGAAAGAGATTTCACCAAAACCAACAAAAGCTTTAGAAGGATTTGCTGTCAAATTATTCTCACGTAGAGTGGACAGTAAGTCATATAACCCTAAATAGTGATCTTCCCAGGTATCACTGAAGAGACAGATGTCATCTAAGTATGCGATGACATCCGAACGATGTGACAGAATTCGACGCATCATGCGAACGAAAGTGGCAGGGGCGTTCATGAGACCAAAAGGCATAACATTCCATTGAAATAGACCCCTAGGTGTAGAAAAAGCAGTAAGAGGTTTGGCATGCTCTGCTAAAGGCACTTGCCAATAACCTTTAGACAAGTCAAGTTTAGTGAAGAATCTAGAATTAGAAAGTCTAATCAGTAGATCTTCTAACAAAGGCATCGGTTCAGCGTCGAACTTTGTGACCTGATTCAATTTGCGATAATCAACGCAAATTCGTATGTTCTTATCCTTCTTCCGGACAATAACCATGGAAGAAGAATATGGTGAAGTCGATGGTTCCATTATATTTAATTGAATCATTTCATCCAATTCCTTTTCCACTTGCGACTGAAAGTGTATAGGAATAGGATACGGCCTAACCCTAATTGGATTATTGTCGGTAAGAATTATGTCATGTTCTATGACATCTGTGTGTCCAGGAATGTCAGTGAGAACATCCTGAAATGTTTGTAACATCGACGAGACTTGTCGATGTTCGTCACCAGAAAGATTAGGAGAAACAGAAACGTTTTTCCAAGATTCCGTGGAATGTAATGGAACCACTGGAAGGGGAAGGTTGACATCAGAGAAGGTAGCTTCCTCATCCTGAATGACAGACAGGGATGAATAATGACCGTGAGGTGCAGGAGCATCATCCGTTGCCTGGAAAATAGGCAGCAAATAGTCCGGACGTTCGTGAAATTCCGAAAGCATGTTTATGTGGAAAGTTTTATGCTTTCCATCAATATCGACCACATAGTCAACATCGGAAATCCGAGAGACTATTGCATACGGACCTTTCCATGCAATAAGAAGTCTATTTTCCCTACTGGGGAGTAGGACGAATGCTTTGTCACCTGGACAAAGTTGTCGTAGACATCTATTCTTGTTAGCAAACTGCCTTGCCTTCTCTTTAGCAATTTCTGATGAAGCAGTTGCTAGCTTACATGCCTCAATGATCTTTTGTCTAAGAGCAATGACATACTCATATGAGGATTGAGTTTCATCGCTAATATCATCGGCAGTGATGAGATCGTGTAATAAAGACATAGGGCCGCGTGGACGCGCGCCAAAGACAAGTTCGAAGGGAGAAAATCCTGTGTGTTCATTAGGGACTTCTCTATAGGCAAAGAGAGCCGCGGGTAAAACCCTGTCCCAATCTTGAGGATGATCTTCAGTTATCTTACCAAGCAAAGTCTTGAGCGTTCTATTCAGACGCTCAACTAACCCATTAGACATAGGATGGTAGATACTACTGAGAGATCGTTCAATATGTAAGGTAGACATTACCTGTGACATAGTGTCAGATATGAGTTGAGTGCCATGGTCTGACAATATTTCTCTGGGGAACCCCAAGCGAGAAAATATCAACCAAAGAGCATCTGCGATATCTGTAGTAGATATGCTCTTAAGAGGAATAGCCTCTGGCCAACGTGTGCACATATTGACACATGTAAGGATAAACTGATGTCCTCTGGCCGACTTGACCTTAAAAGGGCCAATAATATCTATGGCCATTTTCTGAAACGGCCGAATAGGAATGTCAGCAGCCTGGATAGGCGCAGCATGTCGTGGTCCTCTAGATTTGACCTCCTGACATACCTTGCATGATCGGCAGTAAATACGAATGTCCTTATTGACAAAAGGCCAAAAGAAAGCCGCAAGGACTCTCGACTTCGTACGGGCAAAACCCATATGTCCAGCACATTGCGAGTCATGAGCATGTTGCAATATTTGGACTCTCATGCTCTTGGGAACAAGAATTTGCGAATGTGCCGACGTAGCCGAATCTTGTACCATACGTACAAGTACGCCGTTTCTCATTGCAATCCAAGATTTTCTATTTGTATCCTGATTCGGATCACCTTTCTTCGCAAGAACGAAGAATTTTTTTAAAGAAGAATCTTCTTCTTGCAATTTTATGAAAGAGTCACGAGTGATCACTAAGTGACTATCTTGGCTATCAACTTCATTATCACTATTCAGTGAAGTTTCGGGTGTTTGTAGAGCTTGTGCTCTTGTAACTACTGCATTTGTAGCTTGCATGTTATTATCTTCCCAAGCAGCAATCTGCTGTGGGGTACACTCCCTAACTCCGTGAATACGACCAATAATAAGGTCCGCAATAGGATTAGGTAAGAGACAAGCATGCACATCTCCAGTAAAGAAAGGAGTGGCAATGCGAATTACAGCAGTAGGATATTTTTCTAGAGTGCCGCCAAATGTGACACATTTAATAACCCTTCCTGTAGCACAAGATGGATCTACAAGCGATTGTCTAACACCAATAGTGGTGCATCCGGAATCGAAAAGTAGTGAGACCGGAGTATCATTAACAAGACCCTTATGTAGAATTAAAGAACCCCTCCCGTCATGCGCAACAGCAGCAGGAAGAGCGGGAAGTGGGTGACCACAACTCAAAGTAGTTATGGTACCCGGTTCGAATAAAGTACTGCATTGGGGGCATTTGTTTGCTCTCTCAAAGTCAAAAGCAGAACCAGTGACAGCGTCAAAGTTTTTACTATCAACAACATGATTACAGGCTGCCTCAGTTTCCTGTTGTACGGCATTAGCCTGCTGATATCTCTTTTTTTTGTGTTGAGATCTACCCCGACTATTATTACCTCTGAAGTTATCAGAGTTATTATTATCTCTGCAGTTATTATTGTCTCTATTGTAATTGTTATACTGGTTCGAATTCCAGTTTCCACGATTACTATCATGTTCACATTGATGCGAACATCTATTTGTTTGGTTTTGAGGTCTTCGGCAGGAATAACCTCTATTACCATATCCTCTTTTGAAATGCTTATAATTATTAGGGTGATAGTAACGAGTACTATCAGGTTGTCTCCAATTCTTCGAAGAAGAATCACCATGAAATTGATTTCCATGATTTTGACAGAAATTACCGCTACTCTTTCTATCAAAATTTTGTTGGGATCTACGAGCAAAGTTTTGACCATACGGAGCTGCCGAAGCAACTGGTAAATCTTCTTTCACCTTAGAGTTACCCATGGTTATGTGTGGGTGCGCAGTTACGTATTGGCAACAGAAATCTTCCATTTCTTTTATTGTTTTAGGTTTACGTTCATGAAGGAAAGCAAGGAAAGACTCATTGACAGACGACATGACTTTGTTTCTAAGTATTAAGTCCATAAGTCCTTCATAAGTTTTTTCCGTCTTAGATAGTTCAACCCATCGTGAGAAAGTAATGCGTATTCTTGCAATAAACTCGGAGAATTCAACTCCATTTTCAGGTAACATGTTTTTAAATTGTAGACGATAGCCGTCTTCGTTAAGCTGATATTTCTTTAACAAAGCGGCCCTGACAACCTCATAATTGCTCTTGTCAGGTTCATCCACCATATTTAATATACTTAGAGCTTTACCTGTCAGTATCCCTGATAACTGATAAACATATTTTGCTTTGTCTATGTTATGAGCTGTACATGCTTGTTCAAATCTGTCCAGATAGAACATTATGTCATCGCTGGAAGGACTAAATGTTGGTAACTTAATCTTAAAAGTATCATTTGGTGGCCATAAGCTGGTTTGATTCTGGTACCAGCAAACACGGGGTCCCTTACCCACTTCATTTTCAACAAGAATTCATCAGCATCCTTCAAGAAATTAACATTCTTCAATACAGTCAACATCTTCACACTGGCCACCAAATGATGCGTGATGCCATATGATGATGGATGGCATCCGCATGTCTGGTTTTGTGTAGTGTGTAGATGTGTTCAGTCAAAACAATGTTCATGCAACAATAACAGGGCAATCCACATAGGACGTCAGTAAACTCACGACGTATAAAGTCAATGAGTCTTGAGACAGCCGTTGACGTTTTTCTTCATTATTTATTGTGGACGCCACAGTGACAAAATGGTTACGCAAATGTGTAGGCACATCAAACAGTCATTATCACAGCAACATTCAATACAGCAATAAACGGTAGACAGCATTATAATGATGAGTCAGATGCATGTTATATTTCATAGTGCTGTAAATGTAGTCAGGTGGAAAACTCCATCCTTTTCTATAACAGCCAGGAGATAACCAGATGTATGAGATCAGTTCACTCTCCTTAGTTTGACTTCAGCAAGACAGACACGTCTGCCGAAGTATAAATAATGTCCTCAAAAATATCCTCTAGATAATAAAGGTTTTCCAAACCTAGTTCATTTAACAAAGTAGCAAGTAATGGTCCTTGGTACCTGCATCAACCGATGCAGTACAATGCAGCGACATGTGAGCTAGGAAAACATCTCGTGACGACGACTTTCGCAGACAGGCTATGAATCGAAATCGCTCACGACCCAAAATCAATAGAGTTAATGAAAGAGTCAATTTACCTTGCTTTCATGAAATACACAGAAATATCACGCCTCCCGACATGTGGGAAACACTAGAGGTATTATCTCGAATAAACGAAATATCCATTAAGAGGACTACACATCCCTGACAGAACAAAAATAGCGGAGATCCCCTCTTCAACGAGGCATCTCTTTCGCCATTCCAAATCGCTCACTCCCACTAGTGGTGGGCGGAAACCGATCGACAAAGAAGCAAGACAAGTCATGCGCAGTCCAGCGCAAAACGACCACAGCTCAAACTTAACTGCATTCGATACCAACGCGAGAAGACAAATGCTTACCGAGAAAAGTGACTATAAATTCCAAGCAGTTGTTGCCCTTGCGTTATAAAACAGATATTGAAATAAAACGATGTTGCGAGAATTTATCACGCAACATATCATATATACTGATGCCGAGAAGCTGGAAAAAAAAAGTGTGGGAATGGATTTTCCCCGTGTTTGTCATGAGGTAGAGAGCGAATGGCTGCTGGAATGGAAAGTGCATGATTCAACCCACGGGTTTGTGTACAGACTACATGAAAACAATGAAAGTTACACGTGCAACACGATTCCCGACAGCTATGACCCTGAAAATGTGTACGCGTTGTGGCAGTATACTCGGTATAAAAAGGCCGTTGAGACAAAACACCCAGTACATGTGCTTGAAATGCCACGACTATCTGAAAACGACCGCCAACGAGCCATTGGTATGTTGGAGACCGGAATGAGCTCACGAGCCATTGCCAGAAGGATGAATTGCCACCACAGCACTATTTTACGTCTCAATGAACGTTACGAAACCACTGGCAGTGCCCGGGATAGACTTCGGAGTGGCCAACCACGAGTTACTACCCCTGCGCAAGATCGTCATATTGTGCTGAGTCACCTAAGGAATCGTTCTCTCCCGGCAAGTCAAACAGCAAGAGCAATAGTGGGTAGACGTGGGCAAGTTTCTCGAGTGACAGTCTTACGACGACTCAGAGATACAGGCCTTACTGCAAGACGACCTTATGTTGGGCCAAACTTAATTCGCAGACATCGTCAGCAGCGCCTGCAATGGGCAGAGTAACATGTCAGATGGACTAGACTGCAGTGGAATGCTGTCCTATTCACAGACGAGAGCAGATTCAACATATCCTTTGCTGATGGAGTATGCGGATTTGGCGATGGTGTGGAGAGCGCTTTGCAGATTGCTGTGTTCGTCAGCACAGCCGATTTGGAGGTGGCAGTATTCACATTTGGGGAGGATTCAGTTTTCACCATCGCTTGCCTCTTCACGTCTTCCGTGGAAATGTTAATGCTGTGACATATCGAGATGAGGTTCTGGATGCATTGGTTGCTCCTGCGTTCACAAATTATCCAGACCTGCAGCTTCTCCAGCAGTATAACGCACGTACGCACACCGCATGCATTACGCAGCAATATCTACAGCAGCAAAACATTGTGACGATTGATTGGCCTGTCCTATCACCAGACATGTCCCCTATAGAACATCCGTGGGACGAGCTTTGACGCAGAGTCTACAGGCAAGGTTCTCCAGCTAATCTGCAACAGCTCGAAGCTGCTCTTACACGTGAATGGGACTTGATTTTTCGGAATTTCCTTCAGAGACTTGTGCGTTCCATGCGGAGCCGCTGCCAAGCTTGTTTGCAAGCACACGGTGGACATATCAGATACTAAGGATAGTGTGAATGAATTTTTTTATTGGTTGCATTTTTGGTTTTCTCCCTTGCCTGCACAGAATGCAATGAATTTCATAACAATCAAATGTACAAATTAATGACCAGCATGGATTTGTAGGAAAATGAATAAAGATTCCAAATATGTAAAATTGTAAACACTTATATTTACATTTCACGCTCTGTTCCTGGATTATATAGGTGGTGCGTTTTTAATGTGCTTCAGTATATATATTCCTTTCTTACATACACAACAGTTCCTTAACACCTGTTATGAACAATACAGTTAATATGTATTCTATATTTAGAATCACGTCAAAATTAATGATAGCCTTCTTCGGGCCCGTAAACACAATAAACTCACGCCAAGAGAGAGAGAGAAGAGAAAGGTCAATAAACTACAATTTTAGAAACATTGTCCCATGCTAGTCTGGCTATAATTAGAAGTCTGTAGTGGTTGAGAGGAGCTCTCATTTGTCACTATTGTTAGATATAATGTCCAGAAGTACAACATAAGCTGCGAGACGCAGAAAATGTTAATTGTTTCTAGAGTGTATTGTGTAAACTCGGAGTACGCTCGTCTATTGTATGGACAACTATTTGTCTATTGACAACGATTGAGTTGAGGTAGTGTATACTTAGCTAGGCAATAGAAGGAATGACTTTTAGAGTAGTTAGGCGTTCACTTTTTAATGTGAAGTTTTTTGTTACCAAGCCAGAATTTTTCCGTTTTTTATGATAACACATTTCCATGTTGTTTTTTTTAGATGTGAAATTGATGGGATACCTGTTGCTCGTCGGTATTACTAGCGGTGAAAGTAGTTGTGTGTAGCAATACGACGTGTAAAGGGTTATCATAATCATTTGCGGCCTACAGCTCCGTGTGAAGTATAGGTGTTCCAACTAAATCATGCCAAGCCATCCCACCTAATGCCGGTTGTTTATGAAATTATGCAACGCTTGGGCTGTCACATTTGTTGTTCTCTGTGTTTAAGAGGCATACGATAGGATTAACATGACATTTGAGTGGACAATTTTGATTTTCATGTAAGCTTGTGTTGTCTCTTTATTGAATTTATCAGTTTTTAAAACTTGTTTGTAAAACCTCTTTTTGTTTGTTTATTTGAATTTAATAGTTTTTCTTCTGGGACTTTTTCTTTTCTTTTTCGTTGTGTTTGTTGGTGTGTGTGTGTGCGCGTGCGCTGAATTAACCAGTTTATCTTCGTATTCTACTTTTCTCTTCTTTGTTTTCTCATTTTCTTCTTCCCCGTGACCTACTTCTGTCTCTTTATGTTGAATTTATTACTTCTTCTTCATCGCCTTAATCTTCATCGTCTTGTACTTTTGTGTTGTTGTTGTTGTTGTTGAATTTATACAGTTTTGTTTTTCTGTGCCTTTTTTTCACACACTTTTTTATTGTTTTTAAAGTCTTGCAATTAACACACCGTTTGTTTGTTGAGTGGTTTTTGTTTCTTGGATAGTTCTTTTGTTTGCTTGTTTGTTTGTTCTTTGATTGTATGTTTTTCTGTTTGTTTGCTTGTTTGTTTGAAGTGAAAAATGTTTAACAATAACTTAGGCCTTTCACACTGAAATATAGAACCTATGGTACTGTATACATTTAGGACCTGACACAGTGCCTGTCGTGGTTGAGTTAAAGTGTAAAAGTAGTTTGTCGAGTTGTACAATAGTAGTGAAATCGACAAGGGATAGTGGACTGACAGTGTTATAGATTACACGTAGATAAGGTGTAAATAGGAGATGGACTTGAGACAACCTGGAAAAAGATTTATTAAAAAGTTATCTCTCTCTCCAAGCCTCAACTCACTTTGATAGTCCAAGCACCTCCTGCTCTTCCTCTTTTCTCTGGATCATAAATAGAGACTATAGTAAAGAGCTTGAAAACAAGGTTAATTATGGATGGAAGGGTCGTGAACAGCGCATTAATAAATGTGTAAACTTTATTAAAAGAAGAAAAGCATGAAAATAATGCATATCATCACAAACAACATAAAATTTCATCAATAATCAAAATATGCAAAATACACCAACAACGAACACACAGACCACCGATCATAAAACCTGTAGAACACAGAGAAATGAAATAAACTGTCTGTCAGTCCGTCCGCTTTCGTGGGACCAAAGGTGCTAAAACGTTGGTGACCCCTAATTGCGCGAGGGGGACTAGAAGACTGTCTATCTCCGGCTGACCAAATAAACAAACTGAGCGACAGCCTGTCCGCTTTCGTGGGACCAAATGTGTCAGCTCCAGAAAGTGTCTTACGTGCAGATGTCCTTCAAGGTGACGGAATAAACTGCATAACTTTCCTTGTTTGTGCTAACTTTGGTGACCCCTAATTGCGCGAGGGGGGCTGGAACTCTGTCTATCTCTTGCTGACCGCTCATAAGTGCGAGGTTTTAATATATCCAGAAACACACCAGACGAAGTTACTTGAGGACAAACGGTCTCTTGCGCTCTAATCCGGCGCTTGAATCTTTCGTACTTGGTATTAAATCCGGTTTGGGCTGGCTTGAACTGTGAATTGGCTGATTGCTCCGTTTCAGCACACAAAGGCTGGTGATATTAAATTATGGGAGCCGCAAATGCTCTGACTAGTAATCCAATAGGCGAGTAGGTAACTACTACTGCAACAGATGATTTCAGATTTTGCGTTGGCTCGTTGCACACTGCGTGAGCTTATTTTCCCGTTAGAGAGGAATGGCGTTGACAGAAAAGGGTTTTGTATCAGGTGCAGGGGTTGACAACTCGTGATGCTAGCTGTATTCAGAAACCCTCTAGATCGAAGAGACTATAACGTTCTTCGCCTGACTGGAGTCTGCTCTAGCAATTCGGTATCCCTGAAACTGAGACCCAAAAGGAGACATGTCGTAAAATTAACAGTGATGCAACGTTAAAATACCTCCAAAGATAACATGTAAGGATAAAAACATAATGCGTAAGCTGCTGATACTACATGATCGCCCTGACCGCGGGTCACTACCCTCCATAAAAATTGACTTGCTAGACGGGAAGTCAAAACGGTTACCATTTGAACGGGATGAGAACGGCGGATCAAAAGGAAAAAAATATGACTGAAAAATTGCGTGAGACTAGCAAGGCTTAGAAGATGCAATTGGGGGGGAGGGGGGGGGGGGGGGGGGGGGGGGGGGGGGGGGCGGGGGGGGGGGGGGGGCCGGAGGAAAAGTCACGTCCCCAAGTTGACACAAGGTAACGAAATCGACAAAAGGGACCATAGTATTATACGCAACAGTCATTTTTTGGGCGTTTTTGCGATATTTTGTCCTTTATTTGAATGCAGCGGCAAACGTTTCACAGAAGATTCTAGAAAATATTTCGAAAAAAACAACTAACCTTGAAAAGTAACTTTTTCTTAATAATGATGTTAGGAATATAAAACCTAGCTGGCCGGATGGCCCATTTTGAGCAGTGAAATAATATGCTTTTATTTATACAGACGGATAGATAATAATGAAGACACTGACAAAAGACTGTGTTGTTCACATCAGCGAAAGACTGCATTGAATCAAACATGTCACTAATTTGCACAAAAACCGCGACCTTGAGACTCAAGTGTTCAAATCTAGTTAGAATGAAAGAGAGGGACATTGGTGGGAGCTGTGGCTAAAAATAACTTTAAAGACAAAATTTGTAGAGGGGACGGATAGGTTGGTTCAAAAACCAAGTACTTTTTTGTGAAAACGCAAGTAGAGACGGACGGACTAACAGATAAAAATCCATACTTGACTGAAGCATGACTGAAATGACTTTAGTGTAGGAAATTTGAATTTGAAAAAAACACAAGGCATTGATTGGCCACAGACAATCATATTATCAGCGCTCAGACGCGCTTTTTTTGCCATTCCTCAATAGTTGTCCAGTGATAGACACAGTAAATTTTAAGTGTGGTGATTTCCAATGAAGTAAATTGAAATAAGTTCAGGGACGCCATACTATAGCCAGCAGCTCAGCTGAGTTTTGCTAGCATTTCTGTGTTCTTTATTCATAATCTGGTAAGATTGAAATTATTTCTTTGTATATTTTAAATATTGTTTAATGTTTCGAGTGATTTGATACTGCCATATCGAAATCTAGCCTTACAACAAGTAAGGATTTGCTCTAGACCCCCCGCCCTAGTTCAGGGTCTAGGGACAAACAATATATATAAACTCCAGCAAGGATTAGGAAGGACAGATCAAGTGTTGAGATCAGTGGAACATATCACCTATCCTATTTTATGGCAGGAAGCTAATAAACATATTTCGGAATATGTAGTCTGGGAGAACTTATCCTATGTAAAACCAACTTGGTAAGATGTGTTGTATGGTCAGAGAGATCTGACCCTGTCTAAGTGGTGTTATTGTAAATTGTTACGTGTAGAAGTGGCTCCTTAGGTAAGGTTCTGAACCTAAACCAATACTTTATTTCAGAGCTGTGAGTTTTTTTATGTTGACACCAAAAGGTGGTGTCAAATGCTGGGTAAATAATTGACAGTGAGGACCCGTGCAGTGTCGCATCTCGGCAGAACAGCCTTGTATTGCCCCCAAGCACGGAGAGGTGGGGCCACCCGATATATTGCCCCCAAGCACGGAGAGGTGGGGCCACCAGATTCCAGCACCAGAACTACTCTTTCAAAGTTACGTATGCAGGCTGGTCTGCTGGATTTACACCAACTTCATAGACATAGCACCCAAAGTGAATTACTACTAAAACATCCCATTTCCTTCCATCATTTATGGACAATGTTTAGTAGGCATAGACAGGGAGGGATGAAGCCACCCCAACAGCACATCTATTCATCGTTCTCCCAGGGAAAATAAAATTATGAACTGTAGAAATATTAACAAATCGTGAAAATTGTATACGTACACACCTTTTATTTATCATGCCATTTATTCATGCCATTCACTCATAAATTTCAAAATCTTTCATATGTTCTGGCCAAAATAAAACCTTGGTTCAGAACAAATAAATTTAAAAAAGATTTACTTTCTAAAATTTCACCAGCTGAATTTAGTTCATTGTGTTCTAAATTTTATTGATAATATTATATTATTAGATATCTATGTGTGTGTGTTTATATATATTAATACAACACCTTACATTCAGTACCCTAGATTTTTTAACGTAGCCACATTCATTAGAAAAAAAAGATAGGTGTGAGGTCGTAGTGGTAGCAAGAAGGGACTTCTGAAAATTCACAGCTACATTTTATCTCAGGAGCCTTCACAGCTGACCTCATACATCACACTTAGTAATATCACCATCATACAATACCATCAAATCCACTACAAGACACCCTTTACGTCAAGCAAACAATAAAATCACACTAACGTTATATGAAATAGTTATGCTCCGCTATGGGATTTAAATTTCTTGTAATTATTGCTCTGATAGTTTTAGGGCTGTCTTTAACCATGTCTCCTGTTCCTTCCAATCTATCAGTTATCAGCATGCGCCTGCATAGGCTTAATATCTTTTGTACACCCATGTACCTGTCAGTAAAATGTTCTGACATCAAAATCTACTCCTCTTCTCCCAAATAAACATACAGGAAACCTAACCCTGTAGTTACAGCTGACTGGATATGTTATTCATCTTACAACATTAAGTGAATTTACATAAAATACAGCATTTGACATTACACAATAACCGTATGCCCCCTTGGGAAAATATATATATAACATCCCACCAATGAATACATCAAAAATGCAATGTTCTTGCTATCGTAATACATTTGTGACTGAACATAAGATATAATTATATCTATGGCGGGTGTCTGCTTTCTGTGAAAGTTATGACTAGAGTCTAGCTACACAAGTAAGCATATAATGATTTTCACCCAGCTACTAGAAGTTTCTATCATAAGGAATAAGTGACTATCTCCTATAATTCAGAGTTATAGCGCCTGCATCTCACTATTAAGTTTTAAGTGAAAAATCCACACCTCTGACATTTCCTTACAGTAATGACAGGATTTTAGCCTACACTTAACCCATGGTAAGCATTGTATGGACTGATTCTACGCCTAGTGAGTATCTGTTATCGTAAGTTTATCATTTAACCCATTATAAACCATAACTTGTTTAAGCACCACTTAACTAAGGCGGTAGACGGCGCAAAATTATCACTGAATTAATTAACCGGGAGAAATTCTCAAAAAATGAAGTAAGTCACATTCCTATCAGATATCTATAAAAAAGCTAACATGAAAATATATTATAAGATATGTCTACTCACCCCGAGGAATTACTAGAGATAGGCAAAACCATTTAGTTTTAGGTTAACGTCTGCCTAATTCTCCTGTGAGTCCATCTCGGGTAGGAAATATTTACGAGTGTGTTAGACTATTAAGACTCTCTAGATTTATAGTTTACAAATAACGCTACCCGGACACCTGCATGGCCGGATTCTACAGATGTATCGGCGTAATGCGTAATAAAGAGTAAGACAAAGGTTTCTCTAGAGACTACATCAGAAGTCAACAACCGCGAGAAAGTTCCCCGATAGACATAATATTATGAACACTAACTGCTGTGTTCTAAGGGGCAAAAACCCACAATGGCTAACAGCGGGTTTTATCTCCCCTGAATCGAAGATCAGAACCTGTTACGCTCAGCTCGAAAGGTTCCAGCCGCTAACGAACCGTTTCTACACAGAAACCTTCTTCGCTCGTGATCAAAGACTTAAAGCGACCAGAGAAATGTTTCTCTGGTCAAACGAACCACAGGTGCGTTTAGATAACATTACGTTAACTGACCGTTTCTGACCAGTGGGGGATTTCTACTGAAGGCCAGAACGTAAACAAAGCGCGGGGTGGGTTCGCTAAGGGGGATAATGGGCCACGAAGGTAAAACCGAAAGAAAAGGAAATATAAAAATGTCGAGGAAACCCGAACATTAAAAAAATGTAATAACATATGGAACGGAATGGTAAAATAAATTATCAGTCACTGTGACAGTGCCGTAGATTAGGTCCCCGCATAGATACTCCGGCTGTTCAGGGGCCTTTCAAAGTAACTTCACTAACACAATTGCTTCCTTAACCAGGGATACATGCACTCCTTGGCGGTGGGAGACTCAACTTCTGGGGATGCGAGACATGACTAGTGCTTTAGAAAGCGAATCCTCATAAACACAATATGATACACAGAACCCTAAAGTATTTGTACAATACAGAACATTGACAACGTGAAGGCAATACAGAACCTTTTTTTTATTATTTCTTCTTATTACCTGTAAACAGATAAACTTTTATCTCTTTCGCTTTGTTTGCGTAATTTTCAAGCTAGATGCTGTAAAGAGGAGCTGTACCTCTAAAACAGGGGTGTCCGTGGTACACGGGACCCCATGTGGCATAAAGTAAATTTTAAATGTTAAATTTTTAATTATGCGTTTATGTACTTTTTTTCTAAGAAGGGTTCTGTAGCCTTCACCAGACAATAAAAGGGGTCAACGTGATTTAACAAAAAAAAAAAAAAAAAAAAAAAAAAAAAAGGATTAAGAAGCCTTGCTGTAGAAGGTTAAGAAGCAGTGTTACTTTGTTACTGAAATTAAAGAAATCGTTTAAACTGTCGGCTAGCCGAGCCTCAAACTCTGGTCAGACAGATGAAACAACACGAGCGAGTCGCGTTCCGCGTTTCAGCCGACACAGGGAGGGTGTACTATAGTGGTGAGTGGACAGAAATGGAGGGGCTGGTGTCACGGATTGCCTCCCCTGCTTTACAGTAGTGGTCCAACATTGACCAAAACTCAAGAGTATTTAAAATTGGCGTCCAAGGTATCTACTTGCGCGCAAGATTACTCTTGGCAGAGATGTAGATAGAAGGTTAATAATACTTCTACCTGAAGGGAGCTTTCACAAGATATTCCCAGAAGTCAAGACCAAAAGCTGCGTAGGGCTGAGCAATTTGATAACTTATTATCTGGTCCGTCGCCTTTTGTGAAGGGTTTAAGTAATGGTTTAGCCCGTTCAAGCCCCCAGTTGGTGTAATCCAACGAAATCCTCTTATAAGGTATAGCTCTGTTTAGTGTAAATATACGTCTAAGAATTTATATTTATATAAAGTATTCTGGCTCATGCGTTTGCTTTCATATATATAACTGAATCGACTATTATTGTTTTGTTTTAAAACAACAGGTAACACATTTAGTGGTGAAATAGTCTTTAACAGGTTAAAATAAATATGGGAAGACTAGTAGAATTTTGATAGTTATAACTTTCTCGTCATCGAGATGTAGGTGGAAATTTAACTTTATTTTTAAAGTTTAATTGGAATTGTCCCTTATTTGCTGGTGCCTTTCAGTTAGCACTTAGCTTGTATGGGTGAGTCCTGCAGCTGTGGTTCATCAATTCTGTGATGACGAAAGCCTTCACACTCTCTTCCAATGTCGGCGGTTAGATGGTTGCTTTTCTCTCACACTAACTGCGTTAGTACCACGAATCGTCTGATGGCTTGTAACCACGAACTTGAGTCAAATATAAGAAACAAATGCCTGCTAAGTACATTTGTTCGCCGCAAACTAACAGACCCATTGTCATGCGCTCCACCTACCAATGTTAACCTCTCAGAAGAATTAAATTCCCGAGCACACAGTGAAACTCAGTGAATATTATGAAAATTCACCCATATCCTTCTGCTTTCTGGGTGTTAACTAGGAAATTGCGTCTGGAGTGCATGAATAATTATTTTGCCTGAATTACAATTAAAAAAGGTACATAATTCTCACGAGATAATATGTTACACCTTAGGCACATGTGATGTAATCAACACTCATCACTGCTCCAGTTGGAGTCTGGGGTCACTCTGCTGTCGGGTTTCCCGCACTACTAGTCAAAACAATCACCAGCTCTTGCTGTAGTGGTTCATGAATATACTATTTTCATATGTTGAGGTTGCCAGCCATATATATATATATATATATATATATATATATATATATATATATATATATATATATATATATATATATATATATATATATCCATTAGCAAGAAAACGTGTTAAATTCACGTTTGTAATAGAAATGTTTACACTTAACCCAAATAATGGGTATACACAATCTCCTGCACAGATTAGAATGGACACACAGCCCTTTAGTTAGATGATGTTCGAATCACTTTGGTCTGGGAAATTATAGTTAATTCCTCTGACGTCGGGTGTCCCTGCGAAATCACTTGCTGGGAAAACATGAGTTAAATTCCTCTTACGACTGGGTCTGGAAAATTATAGTTAATTACTCCGACGACGAGTGTCTCTGCGAAATCACTACCTGGGAAAACTTGACTTAAAGTCCTCTTATGATTGGTGAATCTGATTCCTAGGTTCCAGTCTTGTTATATTAAAGCCCTGGCCCCTTAAGTTTTTACAGTCTATGTATTTCAAATATACCCGTTTACTCTTAAGTTTTCAGAGTTGCCCAAATACGTTGGTACTGTCACTTATAAGTATGGAATACTAACTCCAATATCTCACTGGCTTCTTGGGAGTTGTTCGCTGTACAATGCGATCTCTGTGTCTGTTCTGTGTCTAGGATTTCACTACATTATATTGTAGTTTCCAGTTCAAATCCAGCTGGGGTTTCTGCTGAATGTTCCAGTCAAATGCATTGTAGATTCTGGCGAACCAATCGCTCTCTAGCACTTAGAGGGGTCGGTTTGTTTATCATTACTCATCTCACGCGTATTTGAAAAATATTAAATTTAATATACACGCGTGGCCTCTTACAACAGTGATGTCATATCGTTACATAACATTTCCGGCCTTACCTCTGTATATCACAATATTGTGACCGTGTGTTCCTGACGTAAAGTCTTCCGCCCATATGTCTACCCCGACAGATTATCTCATTATCGCCTTTAACTGCGTGCCTCCGCCAGACAGATCTCTGGTCAGACAGTGTTGTTTTCTTTCATTGTGCGCACAATACAAGCTTGTGTCAACACGATTAGCAGCTTTTCAATGGGGTCAAATGTTGGACCGACACGTTTCCACAGGTGGTCAGACGGATTCAAAGAGATAAGCGGGTGACCGGTCTGATGACTGGGTATTGTTACAATAAAACCACAGTTCACCTGGCGGAACGTAAATACGTCTGAGGAGTGGTAAAGAATAAGATACGAATTACTCCCGTAGCAAATACTGCCATAGGGGAGTGGTGTGTTAGAGACTTCACCACGTTATGTCCAGCATAAAGAGTAATGAATAAAATGAATGAAAGGGCAAAATGAAATGCCAAATAACAAGTGAATAATGAAGAAATATGAAGAAAAGAAGTTTACTGCCGGAGGGCTGAAAGTGTGAGAGATCACATAAAAGGATAGGGACAGACATTTCGTCACGGCTGGTTGAAAAAAAAAACACATTAAAAAAATTAGGACGAATTAGATAATTTAATTAACTGTCACTGCGACAAAAGGGCGTTGCCAATCGTTCCGCACAGAATATTCTCTTGGAGTTATTTACATTTAGCCGTGTTTCGTGGACATGTGCAAGTATCGATTGTAAATAGGAACTGTCATACTATTTCAGGTGCAAAAGGCAGAGACAATTATAAACAAAATTAATATTTTTGAAAAAAGGGGAATATTGCTAATTTGACGGACCGACTTATGAACTGATGTACGAAAGTCGATACGTGAAATTAGCAGTCTATCCGTTGTCCATCAGTCAGTCCATCAGTCAATCATAAGGAGTACAACAGTCAGTCACTTGGGCCGTCAGTCAATACATGAAATAATCCGTTAGTAAGTTAGCCATTTAATATTTCGCCAGTCTGTGAGTCAGTCCCTCAGTTTTATAAAAATATCAATTATGACAATTTTTTTTTTTCCTCTAACCAGCGGCACTCGAGCTTTCCAGCTCTTTTGGCCCAATGACATGTCATTGTGAGGCTGGGGGAGGGGGGGGGGGGGGTCAGTGGACTTTCCTTCCAACCCGGTCAGGAGCGTCGCTACAATAAACCAAACGCCTCATGCTTTAACCCCCCGCCCTCTCCCCTTGTATACAATTTTTGTGTGCTTATAATTGTCTGATTTGCAGCAGCGGCAGGTAGACCAGGATCTGTGGGATCTACTTTTAAACACTAGACTCTCTATGAATGTACATTGGTAAAATTATGCTGTTTTCAGATTTCAGATTATTTGGAATTTGGAATAAGTGTAGCCGATATGTCATTGTAAGCGGTGGAAAATTCAAACTTAATTATATTTGACCGAATGATAACTTCACTTCGAAGAAAATATCTCTTTCCTATCTTATGTAGTTCTGGAATAAAATGAGTTCTAGTATGCTAGCTCGTGAGTATTTACTGGGAACGCGGACAAAGTACTTTTAATCTTGGTGGTTAACAGCTTCTACACGCCTATGGGAGAGGGTGAGTCCTACATTTCCCTAGCTTAATAGTTTTCCCCCATCCGTCACCTAGAGATTTACCAAAAGGTGCACCGTGTCTACCGGTACTACGCGATCGAAAGTTTGCTTACCCCTGCTTAACAGGATATACCGATTCCCAAGCACTTTTCGCAGCTAATGATCTTAAAAGATATAAGCAAATGCGTGTAACTTATAACAGATGTCGAGAAGCGACTTTCTGGTTACTACGTCAAATAATCTATTTATAGTAGTCAGAGAGCGTGGAAAGAAAGCAAAAACATTTTTAACGCAAACTATTTCTCAGTCCTCTAGCTTGAGAAATTAGGTCCTTTATTTATAGTTTACCGTACATGACATTAACAATGTTTGTGAGGACAGAACACTGAAGAGTTATTTCATGACGCTGTTGTAAGGATTTTCCAACTCCATTTCTGCCCGGAGATTTGGAGGTAATAACGTATACAGTTTTTAATGCTACCATTCGTCATTCATATGTGAACATATACGAATACTTGACGAGGTTAAGCAGATTTAATCTGCATTTATTGTTTGTAGGTTCGCGGTGTCAAGGTATTGTTGAGTTTTTTTCAATGCCATTGTGTTTTCGTGAACATTGCAGAAAAGGTGTAGTTATTTTGGATTTTAGGGTTCGTATTCGTCCAGTGGAGTATCTAAGAATATTTGGTTTTTGTTTTCTGAATGGGGTTTTTCCGTGTAGAGGACTGCTATTCGGGATGCTCAGTCTAAGAAACTCTCCTCCCCTTCACCCCCCTCCGCCTCCTCCGCAATCGGATACAGCACTTAGAATACTTTTCAATGATATTTAGCATCAGAGTCGGCCTTAGTAATTGTAGGGCCCGATTTGGACCATTTTGGTGCAGCCCCCTTGGACTTAAGATTATAGATTTGTTGTAGCACGTTTTATGTTAAAATATAGCTAATAAATAGTGTGATATTGTTGTATTTTTGATGCAGCGTAATAGCACATACTGTATTCCTGATATCTGATCTGAACAAAATCTTCGTTCCCTAGTTTTCTTTCCAAATCTAGAAGTGGGAACCTAATTGCGGGTCAAATAAGTTATATCGGCTGTTTACGTCACTATTACTGCATATTCCTCTATTTGCCTCATTCCCTTGCAGACCATCATGTGATGGCACTCAGATTAGTCTGATGTCGTGTTTCCTAATTCTGAGCTGTTGGTGTTGGATGTACAGCTTCTTCTAGTAGGCTGGGTTTGCTGCTGTTATCTCTGGTTTGTAGAGCTACTAATAAAGATAAAGTAGTCCCATAGAAAATTCTGCCGTGACTGTTATAAACTTTATTATACTAAGCATCAGCTTTATGACGTGGGTTGACCGGTATCTTCCTCGTCGCGTTTACTTTCATTTACTAAAAAATCAGAGTCTGGTACCCATTTACAGCTGTTGAGGCTGCAGCAGAACATTACCAGGTTTCGAACGCGGTAACGTTGCCTCGAAAAGCGAGCGCTAACAACCTCTCTACCACTCGATGCTCACTGCTAGTAGTAAAGACAGCGAATCTAAGCTGTTAACTGTAGTAGTAAAGACAGCGAATCTAAGCTGTTAACTGTAGTAGTAAAGACAGCGAATCTAAGCTGCAAACTGTAGTAGTAAAGGCAGCGATTCTAAGCTGTTAACTGTAGTAGTAAAGACAGCGAATCTAAGCTGTTAACTGTAGTAGTAAAGACAGCGAATCTAAGCTGTTAACTGTAGTAGTAAAGACAGCGAATCTAAGCTGTTAACTGTAATGATGTTGCAGTATTGGAGTAAATAGATAATGAAAATAAATGCAAGAAACGTTAAAAATATTGCACTTGAAGAAAGATCACAACAAGATGTAGAATCAGACATATACCTTTGCAGCAATACAGACAAAGTTGGAGGAACAGACAGTGATCTCAAAATATGAATACAAAAGGCTACAAGAGCTTTCATTGCAACTAATCCCCCAGACATCCAGCCAGCAGAAGAGGAACTACAAATCAGCTGTGAACGACCAAGTAGAGAAGAAATAAAGAAAGCCATAAAGCTTCTTAAAGATGGAAAAGCAGCTGGTCCAAATTGCATTCCAGCAGAGGCCATCAAAACAGATATTGATACCTCTGCAGAGATATTATACAAACTACTTGCCAAAGTCTGGGAGAGAGAGGAAATACCAGCAGAATGGAAGGAAGATTATTTGGTCAAGTTGCCTAAGAAGGGAAATTTACAAGACTGCACAAATTATAGAGGAATAATGTTACTATCAGTGCCAGGAAAAGTATTAAACAGAATCATCCTTGAGAGATTAAAAGAGTCCATAGACACGCAACTGAGAGATGAACAAGCAGGTTTTCGACAAAACAGATCCTGTACAGACCAGATAGCCACATTGAGAATAATATTTGAACAAAGTCTGGAATTGAATTCACCGCTATACATCCGATTGAAGAGTATATGGAGATCAAAATAAATCTAGTCAAAAAAAAAACAACATAAAAACATAAAAGTTATAGACTTTCATAAACGGGTGCTTGCGTCGAATAGAAGGATTAATGTAGTATGACAATATGACTAATGTGGAACTAATGACAAGATCACTAATGTGGAACTAATGACAAGATGATTAATGTGGAACTAATGACAAGATCACTAATGTGGAACTAATGACAAGATCACTAATGTGGAACTAATGACAAGATGACTAATGTGGAACTAATGACAAGATGACTAATGTGGAACTAATGACAAGAACCAGACAAGTGCCAGTGGAACAAGAAATGTGAAGAAGACGCTGGAGATGGAGAGGACACACACTGAGGAAACCTGTTGATAGCATTACACGGCAGTCCTTGTTCTGAAATCTCCAAGGCTTGAAAATTAGAAAGAAGACCAAGGATCACATGGAGAAGAGAACTGGTGCCAGACATGACGAGGTTGAAGACGACATGTAAAGACCTTGAACAGATGGCACAAGACAGGGAGACTTGACATAAGTTTGTTGAAGGCCTATGCTCCTTGGGGAGCAGACGGGTGATAAATGAATGGATGAATTAACGGTTTCTGCAACATAGTCTATTCATACCACGTGACAGATATGAATCGCCCATGTGTCACCGGGGCCCGAAAGGGGAACAAAGAATCCTAACACTGTTCCCATCCATGCAACTCGTACGGGTCGACTAAGGAGGGTTATACACGGGGCGGGCTATCTCGTTCTGTAAATAAATATTAGACAAACATAAAGGTATGTTTTCAGGCACTCGTAAGAAATAAAGAAGTAGAAAACTAAACAACAGAAAAACAACAGACGTGAGCTTAAAACAAACAAATAAATAAACAAATACAATTCAACAACAACACGGACAATTCAACCAAAGTGCCTTGAACAGATGGCACCACACAGGAAGGCTTCTTATGAATGTATAGAAAGCCCACACGCCTTATTCGGTTCAGTTTCCGAAGGCAAAGAAAGAAGAGGCTTACTTCAGCCTAAGGCAGTTCGTACAATGCGACTAATATGAGTATTTTTTGCTTGGGGCTGGTAACCTGATTATGTCAAACAGATTGATACAGAAACAACCACAGCAACAACAGCATGTACCTGCTTTGTGCAGGTTTTCTGGCGGATCAGCTTCAGTGGTGGTTGCATGCTCTGTACCAGTGTTGTGGAGTCGGCCTAAACATTTTCAGACTCCCACTCCAACTCTTGAAATTTTAGAAGTCCGACTGCCGACTCCGACCACAGTTCTTTGTACTAGTGATATGACATACAATTCAGAGTCGAAGTCCGGACATTACTGACTCCACGACTCCGACTACAGTTCTTTTTACTAGTCATATGACATACAATTCAGAGTCGAAGTCCGGACATTACTGACTCCACGACTTCGACCACAGTTCTTTGTACTAGTCATATGGCATACAATTCAGAGTCGAAGTTCGGACATTACCGACTCCCAACTGCCGAGTCATATGACATACAATTCAGAGTCGAAGTCCGGACATTACCGACTCCGACTGCCGACTCCGACCACAGTTTATTTACTAGTCATATGACATACAATTCAGAATCGAAGTCCGGACATTACTGACTCCACGACTCCGACCACAGTTCTTTGTACTAGTCATATGGCATACAATTCAGAGTCGAAGTCCGGACATTACCGACTCCAACTGCCGAGTCATATGACATACAATTCAGAGTCGAAGTCCGGACATTACCGACTCCGACTGCCGACTCCGACCACAGTTTTTTTTACTAGTCATATGACATACAATTCAGAATCGAAGTCCGGACATTACTGACTCCACGACTCCGACTACAGTTTTTTGACTAGTCATATGGCATACAATTCAGAGTCGAAGTCCGGATATTACTGACTCCAACGACCGACTCCACGACTCCGACTACCCAGCCCTGCCCCATACGGAGCTCGAAGGAAAAATGATGATGGCTTTGCTCTTGAGGCGGATAAAACCGTAACATGGTGACTGATAACTTAACCGTAACATGATGACTGATAACTTAACCGTAACATGATGACTGATAACTTAACCGTAAGGAGCACTAAGTCGTTAATTTATGTACACATCTTCGGTTGTTTTAACCAAGCATCGTAACAATGACATACCTGTTTTTACACCTTTAAGGTGAGAGTACAAAACAGGTCCTTCGGGTTTAAAAGTACATGTAAACTGTTAACTCTTATCGCAACTACTGGTGTGTGTTAGTGTAGTGATGCAAGGCGGAGATGTCATGTGACACAACAGGACTGATCTATAGTTAAATTTGTAAAATTTTGTATTTGAAAAATGCCATGTGGGAGAGCTTAGTATTGATTTTGTGAGGGTACTCGAGTTAGAAAAATGGAGACAGAGAGAGAACTAGAGCGCGGTAGATAGAGAGAGGAGAGAGAGAGGCGAAAGAGAGAAAGAGAGTGAGGGCGGTATAAGATATTTTGTATCTCAGTTACAGATATACTCGGTTTATTTTCTTAGTTGAATTTTAGTGCAATGGTATACTATCCTCGTTTGTTTTTCTATACTTTCCTTGTCTGTTTTATATACTTTCCTTGTCTTTTTTTCTATACTTTCCTTGTCTATTTTATGTAGGCAGTTCTTGATTGGTGATGATATTCGGCCAAAAGATTCGGAGAATTTTGTAGCTTTTTCTGTAACTAATTTTTATTGTTTACATAGACAGGGGTGCTAAAACCCCCAGCTTGGAGGACCATGGTGCCAGCTTTAGTCTGACCGCTCCCTACCCGTGCAGACCTGTTCAGCTTGGTAGAACCTGCGAGGAATAAAACTCCTGCTGGCATAGCACTAGGGGTTTGTCAGGGTGCTCATTCGCGAAGCTTAATCTAATGAAAACATATACTCTTTATCAACAATGCAGGTAGACAGTTCAAACAGTTTGGCAATCACGTGAATTGAACATGAATAAATGAAGAGTTCAAGGTTAGGCAATATGCTGAACGAGTTTACCAACCAAAATGCAAGGAAGATTAGTTTGAACCCACCCCCCAAACACACACACGCACGCACACACACACACGCACGCACACACACACATATACACACACACATAAGTGAGGTGTACAATAAAGTTTCTCTTAACCAACTTGATATTTATAATTTGTAACACAGTCTACGCAGTGTAGAATTTTGTTAGTATTTTATGGTCAAGAAAAGAAAATAATGCATGGAAGACATGACAGTTTTTGTAAAGCGTTATTTTTAGTCATTCCTGACAGGGCCACATTAAGGTTTTTGAGTCCTGACCCCGTACTTTTCGCAGTTGGCCCTGTCTCTACTAATAATTTTGTATGTGTGAGATTTTTAACGTTTATACGCAACTCTTGTATTGAGTTATATTGTATTTTGATTAAATGCACGCTCTATTTTGGTTTTTGTGAACTATCTAGGATTTTATTAGCGTGCCACTGTTTTTACTGATAACCAGATGTTCGCATTATACTGTTTTTACGTAATGTAGTGGCCGCACGTGTTATGTTAGCATATGTCTCTGTCACATATGAATTTATGTTTTGGTTATTTATGGTTCCCTTTTATAGGAAGGTCTGTTCTTTTAAGAGCCGCGGTGGCACAGTGGTTAGTTCACTGGCTTCCTAGCTCGGTGGTCCATGGTTCGATCCCCAGTGGAGGTGGGATTTTTTTAGACCGCAAACGGGTCCGGGGTCGACCCAGCCTCATGAATTGGGTACCAGAGCAACTTCTGGGAAGGTTAAGGCGACCAGCTTGATGCTGACCACATCATCCCTAGTGTGCTGATGGACAAGGAAACACCATATTCCCAATATACCTCAATGGGCGTGTGACGGGATCCCTGTTCTTTCTAGCGGTGTTTCTAATGAGCATTTTTCTATTTTAAAGTTTGTGTATTAGTGCAGCCGGTTAGAATAACCAAAACACACGGTTTTTTTTATATTTATACATGCGCCCTAATATAACCGACATTGTGTCTAGACTGAACGGGGGTGCGCCTCGCCAAAACTAGGAAAAATTTGACTTAAAAATTGTCAGCTGGTCGTTCACTTCTGCCTGTAGCTCCACAAGAGGTGATTTTAACGATCTCTGTGTGACGGAGTGGGGAAAGAAGAGGAGTTTGAACGATCTCTATGTGACGGAGTGGGGACAGAATAGGAGTTTGAACGATCTCTATGTGACGGAGTGGGGACAGAATAGGAGTTTGAACAATCTCTATGTGACGGAGTGGGGACAGAATAGGAGTTTGAACGATCTCTATATGACGGAGTGGGGACAGAATATGAATTTTAAAACTAGGACAAGTAGCGCTGGCGTTTAAAAGACTGGTATCTCCAGGATTATACGTCCTTATATCGAGTTCCCTGTGAAAACCAACGAGCTAGCATACCAACATTCACTTTATTTATGAACTACACTAGCAATAACCCGTCAAACTGACGGGTTTTTAATTATAGTGTGCTGTTTCCGTTCCCGGATGAGCAGATAGAAGTACATTCTTAGAGTGTTTTTGGCTTCTTTCCATTATAAACTGCGATTGACGCCACCGTCTTTTCCTGTAACCACTTGATCGTAATTGTTGCAACTTTGCATATGACCTAATGATCGCTATGTCCCGAAGGGAACATTTTTTTTCCTCGTTAACAAACTTATGGCTTTAAATTTTCTTTATTTAAAGTATACAAAATCGACCACCTCCTAGTCCAACCGTGTTTTGAGAGGGCTTACCCCTTCATATTTGTGCGCTATTTCGATTTAACATCTTGAACGCAAGTTTACGTGATTTTCCCGTGTTTCAGCTCACTATCGCACTGTTTTGAACATTACATTTATCCTTCCGGTGCGTTCGGTTACCGTTCTACTGATTGTGTATTTCAGTGCATAGGCGTATCTTGCGGTATTCTAGGTCTGTAATACAATGGGTATGAAAGCCAAGTTTCTTACACTGCATACAATGGCAGTGAAGATGTATAAATATTTATGCAGAGCAGCTAAGCGTAGTAAACTGCTTGGGAGTCTATCAAATCATGAAAAGAGAACTATTCACGCTTTGGGTTTAAGTAAAAGCTCATTTCATCAATTACTCAAAGCTAATGGAATTTTCAGTTCAATCAATACCAGGACGCAAGGAAGAAAGGAAGTAGTAGATAGTTTTGACAGGGATGTGATTAGAAGAGAGCTGTGTAGAATGTTCAATTCCAAAGAAACTGTGACACTAAGAAAACTGAGAATTCGGTCGAGAACACACAATGACATTGATGTGTCGAAATCAACATTATGGAGAACTGTTAGAAGCATTGGCTTTACGTTTAGGAAGTACGCTAGTGGAAGAAACGTCATCTGCGAGAAGCCGCATTTAGTATCTATGAGAAGTAAATATTTATGTAAAGTACGGGAAATGCATAATCAAGATTATGATATTATGTAAGTGGATGAAACTTGGATCAATGCACACCACACAAGTGAAAAGGAATGGCAGTTATCAGATGGAACGATTAAAAGATGTGTACCCAGTGGAAAAGGACAACGTCTGATAATGGCACATGCAGGCAGCAGACATAATGGGCTAGTGAAAAATGCTGAACTTATTTTCACTTCCAATTATACGGACAACCGGGACTATCATACCGAGATGAACGGTAACAAATTTAGAGAGTGGATTGAAAATAATCTTCTTCCGTCCCTAGACAGACCATCCTGTCTGATAATGGACAACGCATCATACCACAACGCTGTGACAGAAGAAGACAAAATCCTGACATCTTCGAGTACAAAATATGCTATAAAGATTTGGCTTAGAAAAGAAGACATTCCATTTAACGAGGGATTTCTGAAAACTGAATTACTGTCCCTTGTTTAGAAATCACAAAAGACCAAGATATTCCATATAGACAAGTTGATTAAACAGCATGGTCATATGTGTTTGAGACTGCCACGTTATCATTCACATTTAAACCCAATTGAACTCGTTTGTGCAAACGTTAAAGGACAGGTGGCAGCTGAAAATAAAACTTTCAAACTATGCAATATGAAAGAACTAACATATGCCGCCCTCTCGCAGATAGACAAAGATTATTGGTGTAAATGTGAAGACCATATCTTAAAAGAGGAAAATGGCTATTGGAAAAAAGATGGACTGTCGTTCGTTCAGCCGAGAATAGTCATCAATATGTTAGACTCGTCTGACTCAGAATAAGTGTGTAAATACCTTATATGTTTTATATGTTTTCTTCTCCATCTATGTGTATATGTAAATCAATTCATTTCCTTTTTATCTCCGCGATTTCACTACTATTTTTAACATACTCAGTACTTTCACCTCTTCATGCATCCATTCACGTTTTAGTATAAAAAGTAACATTTACAACGAATAGGCGTTATTATTCACTCAAATATTTAGAAGAAATAAAAAAAGGACCTCACGTAGTAATCAGTTAATAAACCCCTTTAACATTCGAATTGTATAGACGCCTATGCCGAAAATATGCAACTTCCGCCATTTACGGTAAATTATTTTCTTCCAGGACAAAATAATTACTTCGTTAAAAAAGATCAAAGGAATTAGCCGTTGCAAGAAAAGAACACTACCTGCAACATTGAATTTTATAAAAACTTTGGGACATTGAAAATATAAGACCACATGCAAAAAAATCATGTTTATCAGTGCAAGGAATATGGAGATATTTGAAGTCAATCGTCGACCGATCTTTTTGAAACGCACTATAGCTTCGTGAAAGAATAAAAAAATAAATAAAACCAAAGTATTTGTTTTATATAACACCCACGCCGCGCAAGTTGCACACCGTGCGTTGCGCACTTTTTTCTGGCGCGAGTTACTATTTTGAGTGAGACCGACCGACGTAACATACATCGGTAATTATGTTAGTGTGTAGATAAGGTATGACCGCGATCTTTTGTTTGCAGTGACGTTAACCTTCAGGTAAAATATCGTTTAACTTGAATTATCCCCTGCTCTGTCAATTGAGTTTCAAGAAGTAAATCCGAGATAAAAGTTACATATTATAGACAGCACTTATTCCAGATTGCAAACACTTTCAAACATGAAAACATCCATGATTTATCAAGTAAGATCTTTAAAGAGCTCAGGTTCTTTTTTAAAGTAGATCCTCACAGCCTCTATGTTGCCTGCTCTTGTAATAAGGGATTTATTTGTTGTTCATTTTTGTCTTGCAGTCTTAGTTGGTAGTTTACTTTGTTATTTATTTGTTGTTCATTTTTGTCTTGAAGTCTTAGTTGGTAGTTTACTTTGTTATTCTCAGGCATCAAATACAACAATGATGACGAACTGGTTTCTATTTATTTTTGTCTAGTGACCCTCTCTACTTTTTATTGTCTTTTGTCAATCAATCAATACCCTTTAGCTCCCCAAGGAGCATAGGCCTTCAACAACCACATGCCAAGTCTTCCTGTCCTGTGCCATTGTGGTGAAGTGGGATGTTATAAATATTTATAGGGGACTTAGTGTACTGACTGAGATCAGCTGTGAAGGTATCTATATCTAATAAGAGTAGTGTATTATAGATAACCTTACTTGCTGCCACATATATATATATCTCAGTCAGAATTATTCTGGAATAGTGTGATGACTACGTTGTATGTCTAGGGTATGTGTATGATGAAGTGTAAGTCATAACAACAACAGACAGATAAACAATTTAATTTATTCCACCACACTTGACAACACTGTGACACTCACATACATATAACACTCTAAAGGATAACTTAAAGGAGTCACTGATAACTTTTCAAATAACAATATGTATTCATTGCTGTTATGAATGAATATGTGTCCTGATTCAAATACAAAGGGAACCAGGAATCACAATCAATTTTACTTACAAGTTATATGTACAGAATTTATCAATATGAATATTGTAATGACATATATTATTAAAAGTATCCTATGTGTGTCAGTTATGTAGCAGTAATATGAGGTAATACTGGTTTTGTTTTGTTCAAGCTCTGTTGGTATTTGTCATCATGACTTCAATAGTTTGTCTTTGTAGGAACTAGTATTGGAGATGTTCTCAGTTCCTGATATTAAAACAATTTAATTCCCCTCTTAATGTTATTTTTACAAGGTCATTTTAAGCTGGGGGTACATAATTTTGAGCTCAGCTGGCCACATCAGCTTATCTTGCGTGATGGCGGCAGGAAAAGACTCCTCTGCTCGATTCTCCCCTGGGCTCTGGAGACACCTCACTGATAGCTAAATGGACCAAGGAGTATGCTGTCCGACTCTGGATTCAGCAAAGCTCTGACCAGGTGCTGCTTAATACCATCAAGACCACGGTCCCTGAAAACAAGAAGGATGTACCTTCTACTTCATAACTAATTTATACTCTCTTTGTACACTGAGCACAATACATCACAAACATTGAGTTCAGAGCGTTCGGCCAACTGTCAGCTTCATCTGAAATACTTTATACCAGTATTTACCTCCTTAATGGTTACCACGCCTCTGCACTTCCAGCATTATTTCTGTCTAATCAATAATCTAGGTGTCAGTGTACTGTTTGGCCATTCCATGCAGTTTTACTTTCCTCCGACACCTTCTGTTCAGGCGGGAGCATTATAGGCTTTACATCATGTTTGCTACTGAACTACACATATATACAGGCATAAATTAACAATTCACATTCAATTTTCATTAAAAGATACTGAATGTTTCAAGCTTACCATAATTCATGGAAACAAACACAGATACGTTGATTAGCGATGAATTCTGGCACAACTACTGGCACAAATTCCCATCTGCTTATGTTCCAGGCTTTTATTTAGCAAAAATATGAGCTGGCTTCAACGCACTGTTGCTTTATCAAGCTTATTTGACTAGTGGTCTCGAACTAACGCTCCTAAGTGAGTATATCAGCGAGTCTAGCCAATGGAGCCACGTTTCGACAAGTATTTGAAAAAAATTTTAACTTCCTACGTCTCCCCTAACAACCAAAGATAGTATTTATAGCCCGACTAATCGTGTTTAGCCTTACATATCATTCCAGCCAATCAGTTCAAATGTAACTTGTGGCCCATTTCCCGTACAATGGTGGTGTAAAAAAATCTACCACTGAGCGATTCTGATTTTGGGTGTTGTCTGACAGCACCATCATTTTATTTTGGCTATAACTTGTTAATTCCTAGACTATTTGCATAACGCCGTACATATTCTTTGTCAGCAAACCCTAAGGAACCCAAATATATATATTTAATAGAGCTAAGTGGCTGCGTTCAAAATATGCAATTTCTTCTACCTCCTGTTTCGAAGATGTGCTGTCTGGGTACTGTAATGTTTTCAAACGTAAACCCATCTATTGTTATCTTTCCTAATAAGCGTTTTTTTGCGATTTTAAAGCCTAACTCTGGGAAGGGTAGTGAATTTATCACTGTTCGTCCGAAAAAGTTAGTGCATGTAGCCTAACACGCGTGATAGTAGTAATTGTGTATCGCGCGACGCGTGTTGGGGGTGGCATTAATAGCGAGACGCGTGTTTAATTTTGCATGCGTTCGGCTTTATTCGCCCCTCTCTCTTTCTATTTGAGTCCATCTGTTCGTTCGTTTTGGTAACGTAATATAATTAATGTTAGGATTAATTTAGGTCATTACGCAGTCTGCCTCTCAATGTTTTTCTTAGAAATACAGCACACGTTTCATTGAAGAAAGCGGGTAATAATATAGTAGGCTTTTACTATCAACGTGAAAGCGTTACAATTTGCAGACGAAGCATAAAACAAAGGGGATTTCGAGTACATTCCTTGTGACAGCACTGTTATTTTACCATTGCTCTTTTCTTTATTAGAATTTATTTGTTACGCTTTACATTTACCTTTTAATTTATATATGTGGATTAGAATATTCCACGACATCTCCCCTCTTAAAACAGACATTATATGTCAGTCCTTTATTCTATATACACATAGAGAAATTTATTATTAGTTCTGGGGTTTACGGTGATTCTCATCACACGGATGGCGGCTTAAAAAATCCGCTCCCAAATTTGTTTTTCCAGATATATACTCAATGCTAAAATTATAGGGAGCCAAAAGTAAAGACCATCGGAGTAACCTGGAGTTCTCATGCCTAGCCTGTGCTAGAAACGATAAAGGTTTGTGGTCTGTTTGCAACTTAAAGGCCTTCCCATACAGATAAATATTGAATTTCTTTATTGCCCATATTACTGCAAGACATTCTTTTTCGCTAGTTGAGTACTGTACTAAATGTTTGATAGTGTACCAGCTACGTGGAGAGGGGCAACGTGATGAATGGTCAATGTTTGGTAGTGTACCAGCTACGTGGAGAGGGGCAACGTGATGAATGGGCAATGTTTGATAGTGTACCAGCTACGTGGAGAGGGGCAACGTGATGAATGGGCAATGTTTGATAGTGTACCAGCTACGTGGAGAGGGGCAACGTGATGAATGGGCAATGTTTGATAGTGTACTGGCTACGTGAAGAGGGGGAACGTGATGAATGGGCAATGTTTGGTAGTGTACCAGCTACGTGAAGAGGGGGAATGTGATGAATGGGCAATGTTTGGTAGTGTACCAGCTACGTGGAGAGGGGGAACGTGATGAATGGGCAATGTTTGGTAGTGTACCAGCTACGTGGAGAGGAGGAACGTGATGAATGGGCAATGTTTGGTAGTGTACCAGCTACGTGGAGAGGGGGAACGTGATGAATGGGCAACAACCTGATCTCCATATAACTGTGCCCAAGCTTGCGCCTTGTAGAAGACACTCCAGCTTCACCCTGTGGTGGCGGAAGAGAGACATGACAGCACTGGACATAAATCCAGCATCCTGGGAAGTCGAAGATGCCTATATCATCAAATGGAGATGCTCCCTAATACGCTACCACAGATTGGGTGAAAAGACGCTCTTACAATAAGCAGAAGAAAAAGGAACACAGGACCAAAAAAAACCCCAAAAAAGCAGCTGCGGGTTATCACCTCAAGGGCGTATCATCCCCATAGCCAGTTATAATGAAGGACGCTACTGACAGTGTTTCTCAAGGGATGTGCCGCGGTACACTAGTGTGCCGCCGCGCCTGTCAAAGTGCGCCGCAAAAATTTTGTAAATTTACTACATGAAGTATATTTTTAGTGATCATGTAATGTAAAATTGATCTTCTTCTTCTTCCTTCTTCCTTCTTCCTCGTTCGTCCTGAAAAGGACGGTGGTTGCGTTGTGTCTGTTTACGCCTAAGCTGTGATATCTGCACCTTTCGGTCGACACATCCGACTTCAGCACGGCATTTTTTAGGGACCGGGTTTGCCTTCCCATTGCGATCCGCACTCGCTCAGCCAGACTGCACTGCTGCAGACTGTTTCCAGGACCACCACGTGGAGGTGGAGTGCGGTCTTGACCAGCTCTGGTTCGCTGGTCCTGATGCAAGCAGTACAGCTATGGGTCGCTGACTGCATTCACTATTGCTGCATCTTGGGGTCCCAAATTGATCTTAAAGCTTGAATTAATTCAATAATAATTTGAGCTATATTTTGGTTTGAACAAAAATAGATATACTTCAAAATTAATTTAAACAATTAAAAGAAAATCAAATTGAGAGTTGTCTTTATTCTAAAGTAGTCACAAATTAGTATATTTAATCCCATCCCAACTAACATAATTACCGATGTATGTTTTGTCGGTCGGTCACACTCAAAATAGTAACTCGCGCCAGATAAAAAAATGTGCGCAACGCACGGTGTGCAACTTGCGCGGCGTGGGATTTATGTATTCTTACGAGTGCCCGAAAACATACCTTTATGTTTGTCTAATATTTATTTACTGTTTATAGGCCTCGGGTTTCCCTTCCTTATGAGTTATAAATGTTTATACAATACCAAAAACCTACCGTCTGTTCTATACTACTGTTCTTAAGTCTTCTATCATTTACTAGACACAGCATCAAGGTCTTTGTCTTGTGTGGACTGACCTATACTGTATAATAGGGGAACTTCTTCTTCTTCTTCTTCGTACACTCTCAGACGTCAACTTGAATGTTCTCAAAGAAAGCAGTAGTCAGTTTGAGGCTATTTGAATCCCCGTAAAGCTTTTCCACGAAAGGAGCTGGCGTCGGCCATATGCACTTTCTCTGTACCACATATAAGGGGCAACTCTGAAGCAGATGTTCAGCAGTCATTTTATCAGTGCCACAGTTACACTGATCGGTAGTTCCTATCTTTAGCTTGTTGAATAGATGGTATCTCAATCTGTTGTGGCCAGTGCGGAGTCTGAAGATTACCACTTGTTCTCTTCTGTGGAGCTGGTAGTAAGCATCATTCTATGTGTGCCCTGGATGTTCTACATTCCATTTGTTTCTGTAACTGATTCTGATAAAACTCTTTGCCTCCTCAAAAGCTATGTGTCGTGAAATATTCTAATCCACATATATAAATTATCAAGTAAATATAAAGCCTAATAAATAAATTTAATAAAAGGAAGAAGAATGGTAAAGAACAGTGCTGTCACAATGGCAGTACTCGAAATCCCTTTTGTTTTATGCTTCGTCTGCAAATTGTAACATTTCCACGTTAAATATAAGCCACTGCATAAATACAAGCGTTTCCACAACACATTAAAACGGGTATTGCATTTCTAAGAAAAACATTGAGAGGCACACTGCGTAATGACCTAAATTAATCCTAACATTAATTATATTACGTTACCAAAACGAACGAACAGATGGACTCAAATAGAAAGAGAGAGGGAGGGCTGAAAATCAGGAACGCATGCAAAATTGAACACGCGTCTCGCTATTAATGCCACCCCAACAAGCGTAACGCGATACACACTTACTACTATCACGCGTGTAAGGCCACATGCACTAACTTTATTTCAAATCGACAGTGATAAAATTCACTACCCTTCCCAGAGTTAGGTTTTTAAATCCTGAAAAACTCTTATTAGAAAAGATGACAATAGATGGGTTTACGTTTGAAAACATTACAGTACCCAGACAACACATCTTCGAAACAGGAGGTAGAAGAAATTGCATATTTTGAACGCAGCCACTTAGCTCTTTTAAATTTGTATATTTGGAATCCTTAGGGCTTGCTGACAAAGAATATGTAAAACGTTACGCAAATAGTCTAGGAATTAACAAGTTATAGCCAAAATAAAATGATGGTGCTGTCAGACAACACCCAAAATCAGAATCGCTCAGTGGTAGATTTTTTAAACCACCATTGTACGGGAAATGGGCCACAAGTTACATTTGAACTGATTGGCTGGAATGATATGTAAGGCTAAACACGATTAGTCGGACTATAAATGCTATCCTTGGTTGTTAGGGGAGACGTAGGAAGGTAAAATTTTTTCAAACACTTGTCGAAACGTGGCTCCATTGGCCAGACTCGCTGATATAATCACTTAGGAGCGTTAGTTCGAGACCACCAGTTCAAATAAGCTTGATAAAGCAACAGTGCGTTGAAGCCAGCTAATATTTTTGCTAAATAAAAGCCTGGAACATAAGCAGATGGGAATTTGTGCCAGTATTTGTGCCAGAATTCATTGCTAGTCAACGTATCTGTGTTTATTTCCATGAATTGTGGTAAGCTTGAAACATTCAGTATCTTTTAATGAAAATTGAATGTGAATTGTTAATTTATGCCTGTATATATGTGTAGTTCAGTAGCAAACATGATGTAAAGCCTATAATGCTCCAGCCTGAACAGAAGGTGTCGGAGGAAAGTAAAACGGCATGGAATGGCCAAACAGTACACTGACACCTAGATGATTGACTAGAAAGAAATAATGCTGGAATTGCAGAGGCGTAGTAACCATTAGGGAGGTTAATACTGGTATAAAGTATTTCAGATGAAGCTGACAGTTGGCCTAACGCTCTGAACTCAATGTTTGTGATGTATTGTGCTCAGTGTAGAACTAGAGTATCAATTAGTTATGAAGTAGAAGGTACATCCTTCTTGTTTTCAGGGACCGTGGTCTTGACGTTATTGAGCAGCACCTGGTCAGAGCTTTGCTGAATCCAGAGTCGGACAGCATACTCCTTGGTCCATTTAGCTATCAGTGAGGTGTCTCCAGAGCACAGGGGAGAAATCGAGCAGAGGAGTCTTTTCCTGCCGCCATCACGCAAGATAAGCTGATCTGGCCAGCTGAGCTCAACATTATGTACCCCCATCTTAAAATGACATTGTAAAAATAACATTAAGAGGGGAATTAAATTGTTTTAATATCAGGAACTGAGAACATCTCCAATACTAGTTCCAATAAAGACAAACTATTGAAGTCATGATGACAAATACCAACAGAGCTTGAACAAAACAAAACCAGTATTACCTCATATTACTACTACACAACCAACACACATAGGATACTTTTAATAATATATGTCACTACAATATTCATATTGATAAATTCTGTACATATAACTTGTAATTAAAATTGATTGTGATTCCTGGTTCCCTTTGTATTTGAATCAGGACACATATTCATTCATGACAGCAATGAATACATATTGTTATTTGAAAAGTTATCAGTGACTCCTTTAAGATATCCTTGTAGAGTGTTTTATGTATGTGAGTGTCACAGTGTTGTCAAGTGTAGTGGAATAAATTAAATTGTTTATCTGTCTGTTGTTGTTTTGACTTACACTTCATCATACACATACCCTAGACATATAACGTAGTCATCACACTATTCCAGAATAATTCTGACTGAGGTATACATATGTGGCAGCAAGTAAGGTTATATATAATACACTACTCTTATTAGATATAGATACCTTCACAGCTGATCTCAGTCAGTACACTAAGTCCCCTATACATATTTATAACATCCCACTTCACCACATATATTGGGGGCTCGCTCTTGGGATTTTGAATCTTTCCCTATTAAAAATATTGGGGGTAATTCACTTCAGGGAATATAAGAATTAAAAGGTATCCTTGGGTGGAATTAAATAAGCTTGAGCTCACGGTGCCTGTGTTGTCCATTAGATATATATTTAGAGATTGAATTGTTGGTTAGACATTGTATAAATTTACCTGATAGACAATGGCGGACCTGGCCAAATTTCGATCTGCTGCTGTTCAGACTGCAAAAGAGTTAGGATTAGATGGGCAAGTTATGGTTGCCTATGTCACTACGGAATGTGACAAATTTATTGAACGCGAAGAAAGAAGGTTTGAAGCCGAAAGAAAGTTAGAGGCTGAAAGGGAAATTAAGAAGTTACAATTTGAGGCTGAGGCTGAGACTAAGAGGTTGCAGGCTGAGGCTGAGACTAAGAGGTTGCAGATTGAGGCTGAGGCTAAGAAATTGGAAGCAGAAGAAAGAAGATTGACTGCAGAAAGGGAAGAGAAGAAATTAGCTGCAGAAAGGGAAGAGAAGAAATTAGCTGCAGAAAGGGAAGAGAAGAAATTAGCTGCAGAAAGGGAAGCAGAAGAAAGAAGATTGACTGCAGAGAGGGAAGCAGAAAAGGAGGAGAAGAGATTACAAAGGGAACATGAGTTACGACTAAGGGAGTTTGAGTTTCAAGGCCATGCTCCTGAAAATGGTGCCAGTCCCTTTGCCTCTGATGCCACTGCCAGCCAAGGAGCCTCAACCTCAGCTATGAATTTCCATTTAGATCATTTTGTTGAGAAAGACGATGATATAGAGAGCTACCTAAATAGGTATGAACTATTAGCTACCACGTATGGGTTAGAGAGAGAAAGGTGGAGCTTAAAGTTATCTCAGGGACTTCGTGGGGCAGCTTATGAAGTTTTTGCAAAAATGAGCAGAGGTGATCAGGAAAATTATGACATGCTAAAGCAGGCTCTTTTGTTAAGGTATGAAAAGAATGCAGAATTTTATAGGAAAAAATTTAGGAATGCTAAACTACTGTCAGGTGAAACCTATCACCAGTTCTCTGCACGAATAGAGACATACTTGGAGAAATGGACTTCTCTGGGGAAAACCCAAGATCTTAAGGAAATGGTCCTTATAGAGCAGCTAAGAGAGTCCATGGCTCCAGACCTGAGAAAGTTTCTCATGGAACAAGGTGCAGAGAGGCTGGGTGAGTTGCTAAATGTTGCTGAAAGGTATCAAGCAGCTCAAGCAGAGGTAACAGGTAATAAAAAGAAACAAGTGCATAATTTTAGGGCACCACAGAACTTTAATAAATTTGATCCTAGGGATCAAAACAAAGGTAATCACCAATTTGATAGGCCACGGTATGAAAATAAAAATAAATTCCCACAATTCGATGAAAGGAAATATGATGAAAGAAAATCTTTCAACCAAGGAAAAAGGTGGTGTAAGAATTGTCAGATGGACAATCATGACACTGACCGTTGCAGAAGGAAACCTGTGTATATGGCAACCCTTCAGGTCAGGTCGACCTCAAGACAGGAGGAGGATATTATGTTGGATACCACTCCAGAAGAGATGAGGAAGGCACAGGCTGGGGATAAAACACTCAAGCCTTGTTTCAGAAAATTGTCAACTTGTCATACAACTCCAGGCAAGGGAGATTTTTACATGAAAAACAAGTTGATGTATAGGAAGACTGGAGCTAGATCCAAAGGTCAGGGACAGCTGGTACTTCCTAAAAGATATAGGGCAGACTTAATAAGGAGCCTACATGTGAAACCAGATGGGGACCATGAGAAGATATGTACCATCATTCAAAAGGTGGCTCACAATTATTATTGGCCCAAAGCAAGATGGGACATTGAGAATTTTGTAGAAAGGTGTAGCATAGCACATGAGGGAACACCCACAAGTGGGAACATTGATCAGGACCTGGACACGCCACGGGGCAAAATTAGGCCTGATAATAAAAAGAAATATAAATTTGAAAAAGTGGACCAAATGGAATGGGAAGCCCCTTTTCACGGACAAGCTTCACTTAACTGTTTTACAATGGCCACTATGCGGAGAGTGCAAAGAGATGTCTTACCCCAGGATAAGCCGAAAATCCCTCAATCGGACTTAAACAAACTGGAGGAAGAGGATGTAGAGAGGAAATCTCTCATCAAGAATTTTAAGTGGGGAGACAGCCCCAAGAAAAGAATTGGTAGCGGTCGTTTTGTGCATGAAAATTCTGGGAAGAAAAATCATCACTATAAAGCTTCGAGTGGAAGAGACCATACCGGTGCATGGACAAATAGGTCCACAAAAATAAAGGTCCACATGTAGCTTTGTTAAGAACGTGGACTGATGAAAAGGCAGAGGAAAACATTACATCTTCATACCAATATGTGAATGAGCTGACCACTCGTTTAAAAACTGACTGGAAACTTGCCAATGAAAATTTGAAACAAGCCAGGAAGAAACATGCTGCCTATTATAACAGGAAGGCGAAAGACAGAGATTTGGCTGTGGGAGAGAAGGTACTGCTTCTTTTGCCCGGGAGTCAGAATAAGTTACAAATTTGACGGCAGGGTCCATATACAGTTTTAGAGAAGGTGTCTAGAACAAATTATAAGATAGATAAGAAGGGGAAAGAAAAAATCTATCATGTGAATCTCCTGAAGAAATATTTGGAAAGAGAACATCAGGAAGAGACACACTTGTTGACCTTGTCCATCGCCATGGAGATGAAAAAGGAACCACTTTCATCATTTGAATATCCATTGCACCCCTGTGAGACAGCAGCACAGGTGAAAATCAGTACACATTTAACGAAAACTCAGAAAGAGAGAGTGCAACAGGTTCTAAATAATCATGCAGAGGTGTTAACAGATCGACCAGGGCATACAAACCTATTGGAATATGATATGAAACTGATAGATCCCACACCTGTCTGTATGAAACCATATTCGATTCCGTTTGCTAAGGAGAAAGCTTTGAAGGAAGAGATAGACTATCTGTTGAAGGAAGGAATTATTTCGCACAGTGAATCTTCGTATAGTTCCGGTGTTGTACTCTTAAGGAAGCCCTCTGGAGAACATAGACTCTGTATAGATTACAGGAGACTGAATGCTATTACAGAAGGACAGGTGGATCCATTGCCGGATACAAATCAGCTGTTTGCCAGACTAAATAAAGCTAAATATTTCTCAGAAGTGGATTTGAGTAAAGGATACTATCAGATTCCAGTAAAGCCTGAGGTTAGACCATACCTAGCCTTTAGTACCTCAGAAGGACACTATGAGTTTAATAGATTGCCATTTGGATTGAAGAATGCGCCTAGTGTCTTCTCTAGAATGATGAGAAAATTGTTGGATGTAAACATTTCGGAGGAACGTAATGAATCCCTGAGTTGCCTCTTTGATTGAGGATATTCCGAATGTTTCATACAGGATAATAAGAAAATTATGGGATCCACTAAGAAAACTCTGCTATCACCAGGTATATGTTATCTCCTCATAACGTACATTTTGAGGGAAATATAATGTTCTCTGGACATGTCATTGCGCAGACTCAGAGAAGAAAAATGGTGAATACGGGTTGCGAAGCAGCATTAAGACAAGCACTCACACTTGCGGCTGTTCAGTAACATAACCGAAATATATTATTGGTTGTAGAAGTCTGAGGCAGATTTCATGAGTAGTGCCTACTCTGAATGGACCCAACTACATAAAACCATGATAGCACCACAGCAGAGTAAAGTCAAGTTGACTTACATTTATCTATGTGTATATAGAATAAAGGACTGACATGGGATGTCTGTTTTAAGAGGGGAGGTGTCGTGAAATATTCTAATCCACATATATAAATTATCAAGTAAATATAAAGCCTAATAAATAAATTTAATAAAAGGAAGAAGAATGGTAAAGAACAGTGCTGTCACAATGGCAGTACTCGAAATCCCTTTTGTTTTATGCTTCGTCTGCAAATTGTAACGTTTCCACGTTAAATATAAGCCACTGCATAAATACAAGCGTTTCCACAACACATTAAAACGGGTATTGCATTTCTAAGAAAAACATTGAGAGGCACACTGCGTAATGACCTAAATTAATCCTAACATTAATTATATTACGTTACCAAAACGAACGAACAGATGGACTCAAATAGAAAGAGAGAGGGAGGGCTGAAAATCAGGAACGCATGCAAAATTGAACACGCGTCTCGCTATTAATGCCACCCCAACAAGCGTAACGCGATACACACTTACTACTATCACGCGTGTAAGGCCACATGCACTAACTTTATTTCAAATCGACAGTGATAAAATTCACTACCCTTCCCAGAGTTAGGTTTTTAAATCCTGAAAAACTCTTATTAGGAAAGATGACAATAGATGGGTTTACGTTTGAAAACATTACAGTACCCAGACAACACATCTTCGAAACAGGAGGTAGAAAAATTGCATATTTTGAACGCAGCCACTTAGCTCTTTTAAATTTGTATATTTGGAATCCTTAGGGCTTGCTGACAAAGAATATGTAAAACGTTACGCAAATAGTCTAGGAATTAACAAGTTATAGCCAAAATAAAATGATGGTGCTGTCAGACAACACCCAAAATCAGAATCGCTCAGTGGTAGATTTTTTAAACCACCATTGTACGGGAAATGGGCCACAAGTTACATTTGAACTGATTGGCTGGAATGATATGTAAGGCTAAACACGATTAGTCGGACTATAAATGCTATCCTTGGTTGTTAGGGGAGACGTAGGAAGGTAAAATTTTTTCAAACACTTGTCGAAACGTGGCTCCATTGGCCAGACTCGCTGATATAATCACTTAGGAGCGTTAGTTCGAGACCACCAGTTCAAATAAGCTTGATAAAGCAACAGTGCGTTGAAGCCAGCTCATATTTTTGCTAAATAAAAGCCTGGAACATAAGCAGATGGGAATTTGTGCCAGTATTTGTGCCAGAATTCATTGCTAGTCAACGTATCTGTGTTTATTTCCATGAATTGTGGTAAGCTTGAAACATTCAGTATCTTTTAATGAAAATTGAATGTGAATTGTTAATTTATGCCTGTATATATGTGTAGTTCAGTAGCAAACATGATGTAAAGCCTATAATGCTCCAGCCTGAACAGAAGGTGTCGGAGGAAAGTAAAACGGCATGGAATGGCCAAACAGTACACTGACACCTAGATGATTGACTAGAAAGAAATAATGCTGGAATTGCAGAGGCGTAGTAAACATTAAGGAGGTTAATACTGGTATAAAGTATTTCAGATGAAGCTGACAGTTGGCCTAACGCTCTGAACTCAATGTTTGCGATGTATTGTGCTCAGTGTAGAACTAGAGTATCAATTAGTTATGAAGTAGAAGGTACATCCTTCTTGTTTTCAGGGACCGTGGTCTTGACGTTATTGAGCAGCACCTGGTCAGAGCTTTGCTGAATCCAGAGTCGGACAGCATACTCCTTGGTCCATTTAGCTATCAGTGAGGTGTCTCCAGAGCACAGGGGAGAAATCGAGCAGAGGAGTCTTTTCCTGCCGCCATCACGCAAGATAAGCTGATCTGGCCCGCTGAGCTCAACATTATGTACCCCCATCTTAAAATGACATTGTAAAAATAACATTAAGAGGGGAATTAAATTGTTTTAATATCAGGAACTGAGAACATCTCCAATACTAGTTCCAATAAAGACAAACTATTGAAGTCATGATGACAAATACCAACAGAGCTTGAACAAAAAAAAACCAGTATTACCTCATATTACTACTACACAACTGACACACATAGGATACTTTTAATAATATATGTCACTACAATATTCATATTGATAAATTCTGTACATATAACTTGTAATGAAAATTGATTGTGATTCCTGGTTCCCTTTATATTTGAATCAGGACACATATTCATTCATGACAGCAATGAATACATATTGTTATTTGAAAAGTTATCAGTGACTCCTTTAAGATATCCTTGTAGAGTGTTTATGTATGTGAGTGTCACAGTGTTGTCAAGTGTAGTGGAATAAATTAAATTGTTTATCTGTCTGTTGTTGTTTTGACTTACACTTCATCATACACATACCCTAGACATATAACGTAGTCATCACACTATTCCAGAATAATTCTGACTGAGGTATACATATGTGGCAGCAAGTAAGGTTATATATAATACACTACTCTTATTAGATATATATACCTTCACAGCTGATCTCAGTCAGTACACTAAGTCCCCTATACATAATTATAACATCCCACTTCACCACACTATGCTTGCATCAGGCTGAGGTAGATGTGAACCTTCTTTTGCCATTCTGTCAGCCGGCGATATTACAATGAGATGGGATCCATTGGATCACAACACTTTTGAATCGTTGACAAAGTTTGTGGAGCACTACTCTGAGATCATCCAGGTCTGTATTATTTTGGCTTTTCAACGTTGCAATTACTGACTGTGCATCAGTAAAGAAAGCAACTTGTCTCTCTGTCGTTTCTTCTGTCAATATAACCTCTGCTGCAGTTTTCAAGGCCTCTGCCTCTGCTCTGAAGTTGCTGGAGAATCGTCCTGTCGCCACTGACAGCCTTTTTTCTGCACCAGTGCTTAAGGTCAGAAAGACACCCCCACCTCCATTTTTCTGTTGCATTTGTTGCTGATCCATCTGTGTATGCATGGGTCCAGGTGTTGCGTGGATAATGTTTCTCTATTTATTTTGTCGCTATGGATTTTCTATCTGTTGCAGTTTGGCTCTATTTACTTTCAATTCCAGGAATGTTTTCTATAATTTTAGGGAAACGATTTTGTTTCCAAACTGGAAGCTTGTGTGCAGTGTAGATGGGTTTAACAGTGGATATTTCATCTATGGATACTGCTCTCATTTGTGGTTTGGTTGATTCTACAAAATTACTTCGTTTGAGTCTTTGCCTTCTATAATAGGGGAATGACAGAAGTGATTGCGTCATTAATAGGATAAGCTGCCCATTGTAAACTTCCGGTGTTGTGTCTTGCGTTTCGCACAAATGACCAGTAATCGAAGCATTATTTTTGGTGATGCCTAGCTGGACGGGAGGATAGTGTGATTCGCTTGCATAGCTAGGCGGTGTTGTCGCACGGAAGGTCCGGGGTTCGAATCCTGGGTAAGCCACTCACGTCTGTTGTTTTTCTTTTGTCTAGTGTTCTACGTCTTTATTTCTGACGAGTGCCTGAAAACATACCTTTATGTTAGTCTAATATTTATTTACTGTTATATAAAACAAATACTTTGGTTTTATTTATTTTTTTTAAATTTATTCTTTCACGAAATTAGAAGCGCTCGCCAAAGAAAAAGTGCGTAAAAGTTGGTGTAAGAGATTGAACAATCTCACACTAATGAGCATTGAACATAAACTTCTGCGTGAAATTGATACATCCTATATCATCAACATCATGGAAAGAGAGGAAAACAAATAAGGAGGTCCTAGAAAATCTAGGTATGAAAAGAGAACTAATGAGGGAGGTCAAAGTTCGACAGCTAAAATACTTTGGCCACATAAAAAGGCATAACACCTTGCAGAAGACCATAACAGAAGGGAGAGTTGAAGGCAAACGTGCAAGGGGAAGACAGCGCTATAAGTGGGAAGATAACATCAAGAGATGGACAGGAAAGAGTCTATCAGAGTGCACCATCAAGACAAGAGACAGAAGACGTTGGAGATCCATTACAGCCAACCTTCGTTGTGGAGATGGCAACTGATGATGATGACGATATCATCAACAAATTTGCTCATGCTAAATGTAGAAACATTAATATTTAAACAATAATGTTGACTGTGTTGTTACTTTTGATAATGAGGTGTGCATGAGCCCTCATCCGATGTACAAATCATGAAAACTTGAAAGTTTTTGTTAAAGCCACTTATTATCAGGGAACACTCTTTGAAAACAATCCACGCATTTTCACACGAAGTGTTGTCATCAAAGAACTTTTAAATTGAGTCTAAAATAACATAATTCTCGCCGTGTGTACGTTGGTCACAGCTGAGGAATGCAATCGTGTTGAAAAATTGTATTGTTTCCATTATATATACTCTCCCGAAAATAGTTGCAATCAACAAAGAAAAGCGTTCAAATGACGGTGTTCATGAACAGTTTGATTACACTGTATAATGGAAAGAAACCAAAAACACTCTTAGAATGTACTTCTATCTGCTCATCCGGGAACGGAAACAGCACACTATAATTAAAAACCCGTCAAGTTTGACGGGTTATTTCTAGTTTAGTATATATATTACTGTAATTGTTTATTCAGGCGCTGGGTCAGAAATTTAGAAAATTAAAAAGTGTGCCGTGAACACAAAAAGGGTGAGAAACACTGGACTATATGCTTAGTAGAGCAGTAGTTGTACTGTTTCTTAGACTCCCTGGGGAGCCAATAACTAACAGGGCAAGTAAAAAGGGTGACGCCAGAAAATGGTTACCACATTTGAAATATTTTCACTTGGTACAGTTTTTAAAGAAAAGACCAAGAAGCAGTTATGTCTAACTCACAACTTGTAACAAATTAACCTTCAGAAAATATGGTTTGGCTTTGATAACATTGGGTGTTATGTTTTGGCTTTGATAACATTGGGTTATGTTTGGCTTTGATAACATTGGGTGTTATGTTTTTGCTTTGATAACATTGGGTATGGTTTGGCTTTGATAACATTGCGTGTTATGTTTTGGCTTTGATAACATTGGGTGTTATGGTTTGGCTTTGATAACATTGGGTGTTATGGTTAGTCTTTGATAACATTGGGTGTTATGGTTTGGCTTTGATAACATTACGTGTTATGGTTAGGCTTTGATAACATTGAGTTTGTGTGAAGATCATTTACCTTGTAGCTCTTCAAAGAGCTTACACCTTCAACACAGGTACGCCAGCTACTCCTGTCCCGTGCCATCAGCTCAAGATCTTTTTATGTCTTCTTTATCACTTTCATTCACGCCTCCAGTTCTCTTCCCCAAGTGTGTGTTAATTTGTGATCTCGCTCTACCTCTCTTTCCCTGGGGATTCCCGAACAAAGACTGCATTTTAGTGTGACGATAGTATTGAAATTCCCAGTCACTGAAAGCCTTTAGTGTGATGATAGTATTGAGATTCCCAGTCACTGAAAGCCTTTAGTGTGATGATAGTATTGAGATTCCCAGTCACTGAAAGCCTTTAGTGTGCCGGACAAGACATTTTGACCAGTCCAGCAGTCAGTGTTCAATAGAACTATTCGTGTTGTCCTTCTTTCTGGTTCCCGTGTAGGAAGCCCGCAACCACCCACTTCCAGCTCTTTCTGTGATGATCTCTGTAGCAACTCGTCTTATATGATGAAATAGCGAGCCATATTTACAATCTCGCACAAGTTACCTCCTACAACATACTTGAGAAAGCGGTTCTGTTTTGTTGTTGTAGTTTGTTTTTCCTGTATCCTCAGAAATTCTGGAGTTCATTTATGGGTAGTTGGAATACTGCTGAGAATAAATTAACCTTCAGGCCAAATAAATATGCTTCCGTTGTTAGTCAATCAATATTCATTCGGGAGTTGTTGCACTTGATGATAGACAATTTCCGTTTTCTGTGTACTTTGTGACATGGCTGAACAATTAGTTAGTAAACTTTGTGTTAACTTTAAAGCTAAGATTAGTCTTTCTCTGAGGCAGGGAGCACCTGACTGCTAAATATGTCCGTTTGAGGACTGCTAAATGTGTCCGTTTGAGGACTGCTAAATGTGTCCGTTTGAGGACTGCTAAATGTGTCCGTTTTCGATTGGTTTGGTTTTAAAGACCATCTTCATTGCACACGGACAACTCCATAAGTGCTCCGATCTCTTCCCTTAGATCACACAAGGACGATCTCAGCACAGTGCACATATCCCATAACACCGGGGATGATCTCAATGGGTGTATACAGAAATCACACATTCTATAAATATTTTTTTGGTGGGCAGGTTTCCTATTTGTTAATTTATTTAAGGGCTGCGACCATATGGCCTACTATTTACGATTTCCAACTGCCGAGGGATTTTTAACGTGCGCAAATTGCACACATGACCTCCTATTTTTCGCTCTGATCCCAGAAGGCTACACATCCGATCTCATTGCCCAGGAGATTAAGGAGTGTATGACATCGTTCTGATAAAAAAATTCCACCTATTACACTCCCTTTTCTGGGAGCGAACCCGGTACCTTTAGAATTTCAGACGTACGCCCAACCTCTGAGCCTCTACAGAAAATCCCACTAATGCGTACGTATTTTACTGAAGAGCAAAGCTGCACAAAGTTTACTTAAAAAACCCCGCAAGTTTCGTATCTCTGTTGTCCGTGCACTTACGCTAACCCTGTCAAATGAAATGCGTTTACAACCGCAGATAAGCTCTCACACCCATATATCTTTATCTGTGAAAACAACCGCATGGGTTGTTTCCGCCTGTCTTTTTCTTTTAATGTTTGTCTCTGTGTTTTGTCTTAAGTTTGTATCTGTCTTTTGTTTTCCCTCCTGCCTTCCTTCCCTACTTCCTTCCTTTCGTTCTTCATTTATTCATTTGTCTGTCTGTCTGTCTTTCTTATCATCTTACCGTTTGTCTCTATGTCTTTCATTCTTTCTTTTTGTTTGTTTTTTATCTTTCTGTCGGTATGTTTTTCTTTCTTTCTTCTGTCTTTCTGTCTGTCTATCTGTCTTTCTTTCTTTGTTTCTTTCTTTCATATTATGTTTCACAATGTCTGTGTGTCTTTTAATCTGTCTTTCTTTTTGTTTGTCTTTTGTCTTCCTGTCTGCTTTTCTTTCTTTCTTTCTTTCTGTCTGTGTGTCTGTGTATCTTTCTTTCTTTATTTGTTTCTCTCTGTTTCCGTCCATCCACGTTTCTTTAATGCTTTATTTATTTATTTCTTTTTGTCCATCTGTCTTTCATTCTGTCTATCTTTCTGTTCGCCCCTCCGTCTTCCGTTCGACTCATGATTCATTCATAATTGACATAACTTTCCTATGACACGGCAGTGCACCCTGCTAAGCTCATAGTTGCCACTTCCTGTCAAAAGCAAACCGACAAGCTTGTATTCACAGCACGAACCGTTAAGTTCTGTTGTGTTTACACTCGTAGAAATTTGCTGTTTTGGATCGTTTGTTACGAGCCTTAGTTTTGTCACTCATGTACAGAGTGGTAGAAAAGTCTCTCCCTAGTTTTAAAATATTATATTCTCACTTTTGTGTATTGGATGCACATGAAACAAATATCAAAACAAATAACAATGATTGTCATTTGAGATTTGACTGAAAAAAAAAAACAAACATAAAAATAACATATAAATTAGCCACAAAATTCTCGCTACTTATGATAGCTACAATTCTGCCCTCTATAAAGTCATGTGTAGAACAGGTCGGATCTCTTGTTGAGCTGTAGTGTTAATGTGATAAATCATTGCAAATAATGAAACAATAGTTAATTCTATTTATTTTGACGTTTGTTTCTGTCGCGAGCATGTCTGTGTTTAAACAGAATATGAATGAGTAATGTGGAAATAGAGAAAATTAAAGTCACTAAGGAAAATATGGAGAGGGGTAGGACTGCTGGAGAGAAGAGAGATATAATCACATATCTTGAGTCTACTTCCCAGCCATACTCGGACTCTGTTTAAGATGTCGTACCCTCGTCCGTCCTCCAATGCTAAATAGAATAATCTACTACAGTAAGGACTACAACAGCAAACATTAAGTGACAGTAAGAATAGAGTGAATTCTGACCGCTTAGTACATATAAATGTATTTATTAAAGAACCACAACATTGAACAAACAAAAAAATAAGTAATGCCTTCACTATCTCTGGAGGGCTAGTGAATGTATCAATATCACAGCCACATAAAATTACACAAGACTTCACTCAATCTCTCAGGCAAAACGTCTCACTCCAAACTACCAACACCCGTACACTTTCTCACTTCCAAGAAAATCTAACTAAAGGGGTTAGGTTCCCAGTTTCGCGAGGAAACGGCACTCCTTATTGTAATAATCCTGATAAGTAAGTTACTTTCTCAGCTAGAAGAAAAACCACTACACTGTTTCACCTAAGTTGAAATTTCCAGGCTATGGAGATAAGCTCTCTCTGTAACAGTGTCGTATTAAATCCAATGCCCTCACAATTTCCGGTGGCGGGAGGCCACACAAGCAGGTGGAGGAGATTAAAACGAGTGCAGAAATACTTGCACCCACTGATCCAAATCTATCCAATTGACAAGAACATTTGCTGGCGAACGAGTATCCAGTAGGCGCGCTGGGGCACCTCTTATACTGGATAATGACGACTTGAACTATAAAAACAGTTGACGAGTACTGGCAACTGACTACGCCTCTCGGTCGTTATGCCAGTATACCCAGCGGTAACCGGCTATCAATGGGTCGGACAGTGTTGCGGAAACTGACTGGATGGCAAAGACAATAGCCCGTAGGTGTTGAGATGATGGTTTACTGCAACTGGTGGCAATTTGTGCTATAGGTAAATAATCCAGGATGCAAGGCTAATGTGTACGTATAGGTAACAGAAATCGATGAATAGTGGTATACTCCAACTAAACTGGCTGTTAATGGGTCGGACAGTTGTCGTGAAATATTCTAATCCACATATATAAATTATCAGGTAAATATAAAGCCTAACAAATAAATTTAATAAAGAAAAGAGCAATGGTAAAATAACAGCGCTGTCACAAAGAATGTACTCGAAATCCCCCCTTGTTTTCTGCTTCGTCTGCAAATTGTAACGTTTCCACGTTAAATATAAGCACTGCATAAATACAAGCGTTTCCACAACACATTCAAACGGGTATTGCATTTCTAAGAAAAACATTGAGAGGCAGACTGCGTAATGACCTAAATTAATCCTAACATTAATTATATTACGTTACCAAAACGAACGAACAGATGGACTCAAATAGAAAGAGAGAGGGGCGAATGAAAATCAGGAACGCATGCAAAATTAAACACGCGTCTCGCTATTAATGCCACCCCAACAAGCGTAACGCGATACACAATTACTACTATCACGCGTGTAAGGCCACATGCACTAACTTTTTCGGACGGACAGTGATAAAAACACTAACCTTCCCAGAGTTAGGTTTTTAAATCCTGAAAAACTCTTATTAGAAAAGATGACAATAGATGGGTTTACGTTTGAAGACATTACAGTACCCAGACAGCACATCTTCGAAACAGGAGGTAGAAGAAATTGCATATTTTGAACGCAGCCACTTAGGTCTTTTAAATTTGTATATTTGGGTTCCTTAGGGCTTGCTGACAAAGAATATGTAAAACGTTACGCAAATAGTCTAGGAATTAACAAGTTATAACCAAAATAAAATAGTGGGGATGCCTGACAGCATGAAATCATTTCTGCTCATAAAATTTTTTTATAACGTGTTTGAAAAAAACCTTGCGTACGGAAATAGCCTACCATGTAAACTCCAAATTGATTGGAGCGCAACAAATATAAGACTAAACACGATTGGTCGGACTATAAATACTATCTTTGGTTGTTAGGGGAGACGTAGGAAGGTAAAATTTTTTCAAACACTTGTCGAAACGTGGCTCCATTGGCCAGACTCGCTGATATAATCACTTAGGAGCGTTAGTTCGAGACCACTAGTTCAAATAAGCTTGATAAAGCAACAGTGCGTTGAAGCCAGCTCATATTTTTTGCTAAATAAAAGCCTGGAACATAAGCAGATGGGAATTTGTGCCAGTAATTGTGCCAGAATTCATTGCTAGTCAACGTATCTGTGTTTATTCTATGAATTGTGGTAAGCTTGAAACATTCAGTATCTTTTAATGAAAATTGAATGTGAATTGTTAATTTATGCCTGTATATATATGTGTAGTTCAGTAGCAAACATGATGTAAAGCCTATAATGCTCCAGCCTGAACAGAAGGTGTCGGAGGAAAGTAAAACGGCATGGAATGGCCAAACAGTACACTGACACCTAGATGATTGACTAGAAAGAAATAATGCTGGAAGTGCAGAGGCGTAGTAACCATTAAGGAGGTTAATACTGGTATAAAGTATTTCAGATGAAGCTGACAGTTGGCCTAACGCTCTGAACTCAATGTTTGTGGTGTATTGTGCTCAGTGTAGAACTAGAGTATCAATTAGTTATGAAGTAGAAGGTACATCCTTCTTGTTTTCAGGGACCGTGGTCTTGATGGTATTGAGCAGCACCTGGTCAGAGCTTTGCTGAATCCAGAGTCGGACAGCATACTCCTTGGTCCATTTAGCTATCAGTGAGGTGTCTCCAGAGCACAGGGGAGAAATCGAGCAGAGGAGTCTTTTCCTGCCGCCATCACGCAAGATAAGCTGATGTGGCCAGCTGAGCTCAAAATTATGTACCCCCATCTTAAAATAACATTGTAACATAAACTTAAGAGGGGAAGTAAATTGTTTTAATATCAGGAACTGAGAACATCTCCAATACTAGTTCCAATAAAGACAAACTATTGAAGTCATGATGACAAATACCAACAGAGCTTGAACAAAACAAAACCAGTATTACCTCATATTACTACTACACAACTGACACACATAGGATACTTTTAATAATATATGTCACTACAATATTCATATTGATAAATTCTGTACATATAACTTGTAATTAAAATTGATTGTGATTCCTGGTTCCCTTTGTATTTGAATCAGGACACATATTCATTCATGACAGCAATGAATACATATTGTTATTTGAAAAGTTATCAGTGACTCCTTTAAGATATCCTTGTAGAGTGTTTTATGTATGTGAGTGTCACAGTGTTGTCAAGTGTGGTGGAATAAATTAAATTGTTTATCTGTCTGTTGTTGTTATGACTTACCCTTCATCATACACATACCCTAGACATACAACGTAGTCATCACACTATTCCAGAATAATTCTGACTGAGATATATATATATGTGTGGCAGCAAGTAAGGTTATCTATAATACACTACTCTTATTAGAAATAGATACCTTCACAGCTGATCTCAGTCAGTACACTAAGTCCCCTATAAATATTTATAACATCCCACTTCACCACATATATTGGGGGCTCGTCCGGGATTTTGAATCTTTACCTATTAAAAATAGTGGGGGTAATTCACTTCAGGGAATATAAGAATTAAAAGGTATCCTTGGGTGGAATTAAATAAGGTTGAGCTCACGGTGCCTGTGTTGTCCATTAGATATATATTTAGAGACTGAATTGTTGGTTAGACATTGTATAAATTTACCTGATAGACAATGGCGGACCTGGCCAAGTTTCGATCTGCTGCTGTTCAGACTGCAAAAGAGTTAGGATTAGATGGACAAGTTATGGTTGCCTATGTCACTACGGAATGTGACAAATTTATTGAACGCGAAGAAAGAAGGTTTGAAGCCGAAAGAAAGTTAGAAGCTGAAAAAGAAATTAAGAGGTTGCAGATTGAGGCTGACAAAGAGGCTAAAGCATTGGAAGCCGAGGAAAGAAGACAGGCTGCAGAAAGGGAAGAGAAGAAATTAGCTGCAGAAAGGGAAGACAAGAAATTAGCTGCAGAGAGGGAAGCAGAAAAGGAGGAGAAGAGATTACAAAGGGAACATGAGTTACGACTAAGGGAGTTTGAGTTTCAGGGCCATGCTCCTGAAAATGGTGCCAGTCCCTTTGCCTCTGATGCTACTGCTAGCCAGGGAGCCTCAACCTCAGCTATGAATTTTCATTTAGATCATTTTGTTGAGAAAGACGATGATATAGAGAGCTACCTAAATAGGTATGAACTATTAGCTACCACATATGGGTTAGAGAGAGAAAGGTGGAGCTTAAAGTTATCTCAGGGACTTCGTGGGGCAGCTTATGAAGTTTTTGCAAAAATGAGCAGAGGTGATCAGGAAAATTATGACATGCTAAAGCAGGCTCTTTTGTTAAGATATGAAAAGAATGCAGAATTTTATAGGAAAAAATTTAGGAATGCTAAACTACTGTCAGGTGAAACCTATCACCAGTTCTCTGCACGAATAGAGACATACTTGGAGAAATGGACTTCTCTGGGGAAAACCCAAGATCTTAAGGAAATGGTCCTTATAGAGCAATTAAGAGAGTCCATGGCTCCAGACCTGAGAAAGTTTCTCATGGAACAAGGTGCAGAGAGGCTGGGTGAGTTGCTAAATGTTGCTGAAAGGTATCAAGCAGCTCAAGCAGAGGTAACAGGTAATAAAAAGAAACAAGGGGATAACTTTAGGGCACCACAGAACTTTAATAAATTTGATCCTAAGGATCAAAATAAAGGTAAGCACCAATTTGATAGGCCACGGTATGAAAATAAAAATAAATTCCCACAATTCGATGAAAGGAAATATGATGAAAGAAAATCTTTCAACCAAGGAAAAAGGTGGTGTAAGAATTGTCAGATGGACAATCATGACACTGACCGTTGCAGAAGGAAACCTGTGTATATGGCAACCCTTCAGGTCAGGTCGACCTCAAGACAGGAGGAGGATATTATGTTGGATACCACTCCAGAAGAGATGAGGAAGGCACAGGCTGGGGATAAAACACTCAAGCCTTGTTTCAGAAAATTGTCAACTTGTCATACAACTCCAGGCAAGGGAGATTTTTACATGAAAAACAAGTTGATGTATAGGAAGACTGGAGCTAGATCCAATGGTCAGGGACAGCTGGTACTTCCTAAAAGATATAGGGCAGACTTAATAAGGAGCCTACATGTGAAACCAGATGGGGACCATGAGAAGATAGGTACCATCATTCAAAAGGTGGCTCACAATTATTATTGGCCCAAGCAAGATGGGACATTGAGAATTTTGTAGAAAGGTGTAGCATAGCACATGAGGGAACACCCACAAGTGGGAACATGGATCAGGACCTGGACACGCCACGGGGCAAAATTAGGCCTGACAATAAAAAGAAATATAAATTTGATAAAGTGGACCAAATGGAATGGGAAGCCCCTTTTCACGGACAAGCTTCACTTAACTGTTTTACAATGGCCACTATGCGGAGAGTGCAAAAGGATGTCTTACCCCAGGATAAGCCGACAATCCCTCAATCGGACTTAAACAAACTGGAGGAAGAGGATGTAGAGAGGAAATCTCTCATCAAGAATTTTAAGTGGGGAGAAAGCCCCAAAAGAAAAATTGGTAGCGGTCGTTTTGTGCATGATAATTCTGGGAGGAAAAATCATCACTATAAAGCTTCGAGTGGAAGAGACCATACCGGTGCATGGACAAATAGGTCCACACAATTAAAGGTCCATATGTAGCTTTGTTAAGAACGTGGACTGATGAAAAGGCAGAGGAAAACATTACATCTTCATACCAATATGTGAATGAGCTGACCACTCGTTTAAAAACTGGCTGGAAACTTGCCAATGAAAATTTGAAACAAGCCAGGAAGAAACATGCTGCCTATTATAACAGGAAGGCGAAAGACAGAAATTTGGCTGTGGGAGAGAAAGTACTGCTTCTTTTGCCCGGGAGTCAGAATAAGTTACAAATTGGATGGCAGGGTCCATATACAGTTCTAGAGAAGGTGTCTAGAACAAATTATAAGATAGATAAGAAGGGGAAAGAAAAAATCTATCATGTGAATCTCCTGAAGAAATATTTGGAAAGAGAACATCAGGAAGAGACACACTTGTTGACCTTGTCCATCGCCATGGAGATGAAAAAGGAACCACTTTCATCATTTGAGTATCCATTACACCCCTGTGAGACAGCAGCACAGGTGAAAATCAGTACACATTTAACGAAAACTCAGAAAGAGAGAGTGCAACAGGTTCTAAATAATCATGCAGAGGTGTTAACAGACCGACCAGGGCATACAAACCTATTGGAATATGATATGAAACTGATAGACCCCACACCTGTCTGTATGAAACCATATTCGATTCCGTTTGCTAAGGAGAAAGCTTTGAAGGAAGAGATAGACTATCTATTGAAGGAGGGAATTATTTCACACAGTGAATCCTCATATAGTTCCGGTGTTGTACTCTTAAGGAAGCCCTCTGGAGAACATAGACTCTGTATAGATTACAGGAGACTGAATGCTATTACAGAAGGACAGGTGGATCCATTGCCGGATACAAATCAGCTGTTTGCCAGACTAAATAAAGCTAAATATTTCTCAAAAGTGGATTTGAGTAAAGGATACTATCAGATTCCAGTAAAGCCTGAGGTTAGACCATACCTAGCTTTTAGTACCTCAGAAGGACACTATGAGTTTAATAGATTGCCATTTGGATTGAAGAATGCGCCTAGGGTCTTCTCTAGAATGATGAGAAAATTGTTGGATGTAAACATTTCGGAGGAACGTAATGAATCCCTGAGTTGCCTCTTTGATTGAGGATATTCCGAATGTTTCATACAGGATAATAAGAAGATTATGGGATCCACTACGAAAACTCTGCTATCACCAGGTATATGTTATCTCCTCATAACGTACATTTTGAGGGAAATATAATGTTCTCTGGACATGTCATTGCGCAGACTCAGAGAAGAGAAATGGTGAATACGGGTTGCGAAGCAGCATTAAGACAAGCACTCACACTTGCGGCTGTTCAGTAACATAACCGAAATATATTATTGGTTGTAGAAGTCTGAGGCAGATTTCATGAGTAGTGCCTACTCTGAATGGACCCAACTACATAAAACCATGATAGCACCACAGCAGAGTAAAGTCAAGTTGACTTACATTTATCTATGTGTATATAGAATAAAGGACTGACATATAATGTCTGTTTTAAGAGGGGAGGTGTCGTGAAATATTCTAATCCACATATATAAATTATCAGGTAAATATAAAGCCTAACAAATAAATTTAATAAAGAAAAGAGCAATGGTAAAATAACAGTGCTGTCACAAAGAATGTACTCGAAATCCCCCCTTGTTTTCTGCTTCGTCTGCAAATTGTAACGTTTCCACGTTAAATATAAGCCACTGCATAAATACAAGCGTTTCCACAACACATTAAAACGGGTATTGCATTTCTAAGAAAAACATTGAGAGGCAGACTGCGTAATGACCTAAATTAATCCTAACATTAATTATATTACGTTACCAAAACGAACGAACAGATGGACTCAAATAGAAAGAGAGAGGGGCGAATGAAAATCAGGAACGCATGCAAAATTAAACACGCGTCTCGCTATTAATGCCACCCCAACAAGCGTAACGCGATAGACAATTACTACTATCACGCGTGTAAGGCCACATGCACTAACTTTTTCGGACGGACAGTGATAAAAACACTAACCTTCCCAGAGTTAGGTTTTTAAATCCTGAAAAACTCTTATTAGAAAAGATGACAATAGATGGGTTTACGTTTGAAGACATTACAGTACCCAGACAGCACATCTTCGAAACAGGAGGTAGAAGAAATTGCATATTTTGAACGCAGCCACTTAGCTCTTTTAAATTTGTATATTTGGGTTCCTTAGGGCTTGCTGACAAAGAATATGTAAAACGTTACGCAAATAGTCTAGGAATTAACAAGTTATAACCAAAATAAAATAGTGGGGATGCCTGACAGCATGAAATCATTTCTGCTCATAAAATTTTTTTATAACGTGTTTGAAAAAACCTTGCGTACGGAAATAGCCTACCATGTAAACTCCAAATTGATTGGAGCGCAACAAATATAAGACTAAACACGATTGGTCGGACTATAAATACTATCTTTGGTTGTTAGGGGAGACGTAGGAAGGTAAAATTTTTTCAAACACTTGTCGAAACGTGGCTCCATTGGCCAGACTCGCTGATATAATCACTTAGGAGCGTTAGTTCGAGACCACTAGTTCAAATAAGCTTGATAAAGCAACAGTGCGTTGAAGCCAGCTCATATTTTTGCTAAATAAAAGCCTGGAACATAAGCAGATGGGAATTTGTGCCAGTAATTGTGCCAGAATTCATTGCTAGTCAACGTATCTGTGTTTATTCTATGAATTGTGGTAAGCTTGAAACATTCAGTATCTTTTAATGAAAATTGAATGTGAATTGTTAATTTATGCCTGTATATATGTGTAGTTCAGTAGCAAACATGATGTAAAGCCTATAATGCTCCAGCCTGAACAGAAGGTGTCGGAGGAAAGTAAAACGGCATGGAATGGCCAAACAGTACACTGACACCTAGATGATTGACTAGAAAGAAATAATGCTGGAAGTGCAGAGGCGTAGTAACCATTAAGGAGGTTAATACTGGTATAAAGTATTTCAGATGAAGCTGACAGTTGGCCTAACGCTCTGAACTCAATGTTTGTGGTGTATTGTGCTCAGTGTAGAACTAGAGTATCAATTAGTTATGAAGTAGAAGGTACATCCTTCTTGTTTTCAGGGACCGTGGTCTTGATGGTATTGAGCAGCACCTGGTCAGAGCTTTGCTGAATCCAGAGTCGGACAGCATACTCCTTGGTCCATTTAGCTATCAGTGAGGTGTCTCCAGAGCACAGGGGAGAAATCGAGCAGAGGAGTCTTTTCCTGCCGCCATCACGCAAGATAAGCTGATGTGGCCAGCTGAGCTCAAAATTATGTACCCCCATCTTAAAATAACATTGTAACATAAACTTAAGAGGGGAAGTAAATTGTTTTAATATCAGGAACTGAGAACATCTCCAATACTAGTTCCAATAAAGACAAACTATTGAAGTCATGATGACAAATACCAACAGAGCTTGAACAAAACAAAACCAGTATTACCTCATATTACTACTACACAACTGACACACATAGGATACTTTTAATAATATATGTCACTACAATATTCATATTGATAAATTCTGTACATATAACTTGTAATTAAAATTGATTGTGATTCCTGGTTCCCTTTGTATTTGAATCAGGACACATATTCATTCATGACAGCAATGAATACATATTGTTATTTGAAAAGTTATCAGTGACTCCTTTAAGATATCCTTGTAGAGTGTTTTATGTATGTGAGTGTCACAGTGTTGTCAAGTGTGGTGGAATAAATTAAATTGTTTATCTGTCTGTTGTTGTTATGACTTACCCTTCATCATACACATACCCTAGACATACAACGTAGTCATCACACTATTCCAGAATAATTCTGACTGAGATATATATATATGTGGCAGCAAGTAAGGTTATCTATAATACACTACTCTTATTAGAAATAGATACCTTCACAGCTGATCTCAGTCAGTACACTAAGTCCCCTATAAATATTTATAACATCCCACTTCACCACATATATTGGGGGCTCGTCCGGGATTTTGAATCTTTTACTATTAAAAATATTGGGGGTAATTCACTTCAGGGAATATAAGAATTAAAAGGTATCCTTGGGTGGAATTAAATAAGGTTGAGCTCACGGTGCCTGTGTTGTCCATTAGATATATATTTAGAGACTGAATTGTTGGTTAGACATTGTATAAATTTACCTGATAGACAATGGCGGACCTGGCCAAGTTTCGATCTGCTGCTGTTCAGACTGCAAAAGTGTTAGGATTAGATGGACAAGTTATGGTTGCCTATGTCACTACGGAATGTGACAAATTTATTGAACGCGAAGAAAGAAGGTTTGAAGCCGAAAGAAAGTTAGAAGCTGAAAAAGAAATTAAGAGGTTGCAGATTGAGGCTGACAAAGAGGCTAAAGCATTGGAAGCCGAGGAAAGAAGACAGGCTGCAGAAAGGGAAGAGAAGAAATTAGCTGCAGAAAGGGAAGACAAGAAATTAGCTGCAGAGAGGGAAGCAGAAAAGGAGGAGAAGAGATTACAAAGGGAACATGAGTTACGACTAAGGGAGTTTGAGTTTCAGGGCCATGCTCCTGAAAATGGTGCCAGTCCCTTTGCCTCTGATGCTACTGCTAGCCAGGGAGCCTCAACCTCAGCTATGAATTTTCATTTAGATCATTTTGTTGAGAAAGACGATGATATAGAGAGCTACCTAAATAGGTATGAACTATTAGCTACCACATATGGGTTAGAGAGAGAAAGGTGGAGCTTAAAGTTATCTCAGGGACTTCGTGGGGCAGCTTATGAAGTTTTTGCAAAAATGAGCAGAGGTGATCAGGAAAATTATGACATGCTAAAGCAGGCTCTTTTGTTAAGATATGAAAAGAATGCAGAATTTTATAGGAAATAATTTAGGAATGCTAAACTACTGTCAGGTGAAACCTATCACCAGTTCTCTGCACGAATAGAGACATACTTGGAGAAATGGACTTCTCTGGGGAAAACCCAAGATCTTAAGGAAATGGTCCTTATAGAGCAATTAAGAGAGTCCATGGCTCCAGACCTGAGAAAGTTTCTCATGGAACAAGGTGCAGAGAGGCTGGGTGAGTTGCTAAATGTTGCTGAAAGGTATCAAGCAGCTCAAGCAGAGGTAACAGGTAATAAAAAGAAACAAGGGGATAACTTTAGGGCACCACAGAACTTTAATAAATTTGATCCTAAGGATCAAAATAAAGGTAAGCACCAATTTGATAGGCCACGGTATGAAAATAAAAATAAATTCCCACAATTCGATGAAAGGAAATATGATGAAAGAAAATCTTTCAACCAAGGAAAAAGGTGGTGTAAGAATTGTCAGATGGACAATCATGACACTGACCGTTGCAGAAGGAAACCTGTGTATATGGCAACCCTTCAGGTCAGGTCGACCTCAAGACAGGAGGAGGATATTATGTTGGATACCACTCCAGAAGAGATGAGGAAGGCACAGGCTGGGGATAAAACACTCAAGCCTTGTTTCAGAAAATTGTCAACTTGTCATACAACTCCAGGCAAGGGAGATTTTTACATGAAAAACAAGTTGATGTATAGGAAGACTGGAGCTAGATCCAAAGGTCAGGGACAGCTGGTACTTCCTAAAAGATATAGGGCAGACTTAATAAGGAGCCTACATGTGAAACCAGATGGGGACCATGAGAAGATAGGTACCATCATTCAAAAGGTGGCTCACAATTATTATTGGCCCAAGGCAAGATGGGACATTGAGAATTTTGTAGAAAGGTGTAGCATAGCACATGAGGGAACACCCACAAGTGGGAACATGGATCAGGACCTGGACACGCCACGGGGCAAAATTAGGCCTGACAATAAAAAGAAATATAAATTTGATAAAGTGGACCAAATGGAATGGGAAGCCCCTTTTCACGGACAAGCTTCACTTAACTGTTTTACAATGGCCACTATGCGGAGAGTGCAAAAGGATGTCTTACCCCAGGATAAGCCGACAATCCCTCAATCGGACTTAAACAAACTGGAGGAAGAGGATGTAGAGAGGAAATCTCTCATCAAGAATTTTAAGTGGGGAGAAAGCCCCAAAAGAAAAATTGGTAGCGGTCGTTTTGTGCATGATAATTCTGGGAGGAAAAATCATCACTATAAAGCTTCGAGTGGAAGAGACCATACCGGTGCATGGACAAATAGGTCCACACAATTAAAGGTCCATATGTAGCTTTGTTAAGAACGTGGACTGATGAAAAGGCAGAGGAAAACATTACATCTTCATACCAATATGTGAATGAGCTGACCACTCGTTTAAAAACTGGCTGGAAACTTGCCAATGAAAATTTGAAACCAGGAAGAAACATGCTGCCTATTATAACAGGAAGGCGAAAGACAGAAATTTGGCTGTGGGAGAGAAAGTACTGCTTCTTTTGCCCGGGAGTCAGAATAAGTTACAAATTGGATGGCAGGGTCCATATACAGTTCTAGAGAAGGTGTCTAGAACAAATTATAAGATAGATAAGAAGGGGAAAGAAAAAATCTATCATGTGAATCTCCTGAAGAAATATTTGGAAAGAGAACATCAGGAAGAGACACACTTGTTGACCTTGTCCATCGCCATGGAGATGAAAAAGGAACCACTTTCATCATTTGAGTATCCATTACACCCCTGTGAGACAGCAGCACAGGTGAAAATCAGTACACATTTAACGAAAACTCAGAAAGAGAGAGTGCAACAGGTTCTAAATAATCATGCAGAGGTGTTAACAGACCGACCAGGGCATACAAACCTATTGGAATATGATATATGAAACTGATAGACCCCACACCTGTCTGTATGAAACCATATTCGATTCCGTTTGCTAAGGAGAAAGCTTTGAAGGAAGAGATAGACTATCTATTGAAGGAGGGAATTATTTCACACAGTGAATCCTCATATAGTTCCGGTGTTGTACTCTTAAGGAAGCCCTCTGGAGAACATAGACTCTGTATAGATTACAGGAGACTGAATGCTATTACAGAAGGACAGGTGGATCCATTGCCGGATACAAATCAGCTGTTTGCCAGACTAAATAAAGCTAAATATTTCTCAAAAGTGGATTTGAGTAAAGGATACTATCAGATTCCAGTAAAGCCTGAGGTTAGACCATACCTAGCTTTTAGTACCTCAGAAGGACACTATGAGTTTAATAGATTGCCATTTGGATTGAAGAATGCGCCTAGGGTCTTCTCTAGAATGATGAGAAAATTGTTGGATGTAAACATTTCGGAGGAACGTAATGAATCCCTGAGTTGCCTCTTTGATTGAGGATATTCCGAATGTTTCATACAGGATAATAAGAAGATTATGGGATCCACTACGAAAACTCTGCTATCACCAGGTATATGTTATCTCCTCATAACGTACATTTTGAGGGAAATATAATGTTCTCTGGACATGTCATTGCGCAGACTCAGAGAAGAGAAATGGTGAATACGGGTTGCGAAGCAGCATTAAGACAAGCACTCACACTTGCGGCTGTTCAGTAACATAACCGAAATATATTATTGGTTGTAGAAGTCTGAGGCAGATTTCATGAGTAGTGCCTACTCTGAATGGACCCAACTACATAAAACCATGATAGCACCACAGCAGAGTAAAGTCAAGTTGACTTACATTTATCTATGTGTATATAGAATAAAGGACTGACATATAATGTCTGTTTTAAGAGGGGAGGTGTCGTGAAATATTCTAATCCACATATATAAATTATCAGGTAAATATAAAGCCTAACAAATAAATTTAATAAAGAAAAGAGCAATGGTAAAATAACAGTGCTGTCACAAAGAATGTATTCGAAATCCCCCCTTGTTTTCTGCTTCGTCTGCAAATTGTAACGTTTCCACGTTAAATATAAGCCACTGCATAAATACAAGCGTTTCCACAACACATTAAAACGGGTATTGCATTTCTAAGAAAAACATTGAGAGGCAGACTGCGTAATGACCTAAATTAATCCTAACATTAATTATATTACGTTACCAAAACGAACGAACAGATGGACTCAAATAGAAAGAGAGAGGGGCGAATGAAAATCAGGAACGCATGCAAAATTAAACACGCGTCTCGCTATTAATGCCACCCCAACAAGCGTAACGCGATACACAATTACTACTATCACGCGTGTAAGGCCACATGCACTAACTTTTTCGGACGGACAGTGATAAAAACACTAACCTTCCCAGAGTTAGGTTTTTAAATCCTGAAAAACTCTTATTAGAAAAGATGACAATAGATGGGTTTACGTTTGAAGACATTACAGTACCCAGACAGCACATCTTCGAAACAGGAGGTAGAAGAAATTGCATATTTTGAACGCAGCCACTTAGCTCTTTTAAATTTGTATATTTGGGTTCCTTAGGGCTTGCTGACAAAGAATATGTAAAACGTTACGCAAATAGTCTAGGAATTAACAAGTTATAACCAAAATAAAATAGTGGGGATGCCTGACAGCATGAAATCATTTCTGCTCATAAAATTTTTTTATAACGTGTTTGAAAAAACCTTGCGTACGGAAATAGCCTACCATGTAAACTCCAAATTGATTGGAGCGCAACAATATAAGACTAAACACGATTGGTCGGACTATAAATACTATCTTTGGTTGTTAGGGGAGACGTAGGAAGGTAAAATTTTTTCAAACACTTGTCAAAACGTGGCTCCATTGGCCAGACTCGCTGATATAATCACTTAGGAGCGTTAGTTCGAGACCACTAGTTCAAATAAGCTTGATAAAGCAACAGTGCGTTGAAGCCAGCTCATATTTTTGCTAAATAAAAGCCTGGAACATAAGCAGATGGGAATTTGTGCCAGTAATTGTGCCAGAATTCATTGCTAGTCAACGTATCTGTGTTTATTCTATGAATTGTGGTAAGCTTGAAACATTCAGTATCTTTTAATGAAAATTGAATGTGAATTGTTAATTTATGCCTGTATATATGTGTAGTTCAGTAGCAAACATGATGTAAAGCCTATAATGCTCCAGCCTGAACAGAAGGTGTCGGAGGAAAGTAAAACGGCATGGAATGGCCAAACAGTACACTGACACCTAGATGATTGACTAGAAAGAAATAATGCTGGAAGTGCAGAGGCGTAGTAACCATTAAGGAGGTTAATACTGGTATAAAGTATTTCAGATGAAGCTGACAGTTGGCCTAACGCTCTGAACTCAATGTTTGTGGTGTATTGTGCTCAGTGTAGAACTAGAGTATCAATTAGTTATGAAGTAGAAGGTACATCCTTCTTGTTTTCAGGGACCGTGGTCTTGATGGTATTGAGCAGCACCTGGTCAGAGCTTTGCTGAATCCAGAGTCGGACAGCATACTCCTTGGTCCATTTAGCTATCAGTGAGGTGTCTCCAGAGCACAGGGGAGAAATCGAGCAGAGGAGTCTTTTCCTGCCGCCATCACGCAAGATAAGCTGATGTGGCCAGCTGAGCTCAAAATTATGTACCCCCATCTTAAAATAACATTGTAACATAAACTTAAGAGGGGAAGTAAATTGTTTTAATATCAGGAACTGAGAACATCTCCAATACTAGTTCCAATAAAGACAAACTATTGAAGTCATGATGACAAATACCAACAGAGCTTGAACAAAACAAAACCAGTATTACCTCATATTACTACTACACAACTGACACACATAGGATACTTTTAATAATGTATGTCACTACAATATTCATATTGATAAATTCTGTACATATAACTTGTAATTAAAATTGATTGTGATTCCTGGTTCCCTTTGTATTTGAATCAGGACACATATTCATTCATGACAGCAATGAATACATATTGTTATTTGAAAAGTTATCAGTGACTCCTTTAAGATATCCTTGTAGAGTGTTTTATGTATGTGAGTGTCACAGTGTTGTCAAGTGTGGTGGAATAAATTAAATTGTTTATCTGTCTGTTGTTGTTATGACTTACCCTTCATCATACACATACCCTAGACATACAACGTAGTCATCACACTATTCCAGAATAATTCTGACTGAGATATATATATATATGTGGCAGCAAGTAAGGTTATCTATAATACACTACTCTTATTAGAAATAGATACCTTCACAGCTGATCTCAGTCAGTACACTAAGTCCCCTATAAATATTTATAACATCCCACTTCACCACAACAGTGTTGCCGAAAATGACTGGATGGCAAAGGCGAAAGCCCCTATGTGCTGGAGCAATAGACACTTTCAACAGTAGGCTGTGGTTACATACTCTACTCCCCAGCCTTATAACTGAAACCTGGAAGTATGACGTATACTGCCTTGTAATAATTATTATGTGGACACTAGTAATCCCCTGACAGCAGCAAATCACATCAGGAAACACATACAAATGTGCTGACCAAGGCTCTGAAAATATACAGCAATGCGATATCTCATTACTACCTGTAGCCTACTCTTCCTCAGTTAGTCTCTCACAAATGCCAAATATAAACAACGTTCACTTTCTACTCGCCGTTTCTCTCACTCACAAAATCAAAACAAACCCCGTCTCTCACCCACTTTGCTCAGTTATGCCTAGGAAACGCTACCTTTGTAATCCCCGTCCTAGGTTTCTGTTTACACGCCACGCATTTCTGATGCGCTGCGTCGCAAAGTGATCTGTGGCCAAAAATATATACACACACATACACACACCTACATAGCCCCACACACTCTGGCAAAGCGAGATCACTGTTTGGTATTCGCACCTTTTCCCTGCTAACTATAGGGGCTCTTGTGATAATCATCCAAGTAGGGACAACACTGAATGAGTTATCAAAAATGTAGCATTGGGCTTACACTCAATATATATCAAATAGCAAATAAAAAATAAAAAAATCTTTACAGCAATATTTTACACACACAAACCAAGTGGAAAACAAAACTTGGTAAAAATTAACCTTACACCTGCTCACTGTTTCTGATTTAACAAAACCACGCGCCTAGCTAACACTTAATGATAATGGATGGTGGCTCACTTAATAAAATTCAGAGCATGCCGGTCACGAAAAAATTTACCCTAAGGAAAAAAGAATGTATATATATTTAACATGAATTAAAGTAACACGTGATCTATATTATATTAGATTAAACTAACACCCCAATGAATTAAATAAGTAAATGAGCTTACCGAAGACATAATAATTCTTGCACTAACAACTGTTATTATCTCTGGCGCAGACTATTACTTTGTCCAGTGGCAGAATGTTCTTGAGACAGTGGTTCTGAGTGATGGAGACCTCTTGATTAAATATTCAGATAGAGTCTGCAGGTGGCTTTTGCACGTGTACTAGATGAAACAAATTCAGACGTAAGACCTAGGGGAGAAATTCCACGGGGGACTCGAGATACAGGAAACGGACGTAATCGGCTGCCGTGCTGGCGGTTCTACGAGCGACCGGTGTTCGCGAGACGAGACGAGGGTGGAACAAATAAAAGGGTAGAAGTTTTCCCCCGTGTCCACGATTCTCTGTAAATCAAAGAATACGGAGAACAAGCCGTCATCTATTAGAAAGGCATAATAAACGCACCTTTAGCTAGATGCCGATGTCGACGTGTAAAGGGGTGAAATTAGCCTGTCAAACGTAAGACTAACATGACTAATGTCAGAAATAGCGCTGTTATGAGCTATAAGACAGAAAAGTAGGCGTAGACAAAATTTAGACAACAAGACAGGGCAGACCACTCGGCTAAAAGTGACTGAAATTTATCCGAATCACGACAGTTTCACATAAATCGCTATAACAAGAGTGAAGAAATAAGTATTTAAAAATACTTTGAAATGACCCTGTATACTCTCTCCAGTCTTGAAATAACGTAGAATATTAATAGGATGGTTTTTAGTTATTTGTTAGGATGTTAATATCTATCTCATGGTGTTGCGCAGGACTCCGGAGTCGGAATCGTGGATTCTTTCACTTTTTTAGTGGAGTCGGTATAAATATGTCCCGACTCAGAATTTTACGAGACTTAAGTCAAGACAGATCCACATTTGATCCATGCAAGAATTTCAGCTAGTTCCATGCGCTTTAAGAATTTGAAATAACATTTTAAAGTAGTAGAACTCCTAAAACCTCTTTCATGTTAAAGTACAGCCATTTTTACATAATGTCGGAAAATTTCAGTTGATTCTGATCATAAATAATATTTTTATCACAATTGGAAATTTGTTGGCACATTTAGAAAAAGCACACAAGAAATGAAAAAAAAAAAAAACTATATACACTTGTTGCTGTCATTTTCGACGGAGTCATCTGTCAAGTTATTTGCTTATGTTTGTATCATAAGTATAATTGTGTCTTTACCTGCGATGTCAGGTTGATTAGGGGTTGTCTTCCCTTGTTTATTCATTCATTGTGTCTGACCTTTAGGGTCAGAGGTTGACAGTTCGGCGTAGGCCTATGGGAAGGTTTTTTAAGCGTGGGTGAGATATACTTCCGGGAAGCCGGGAGGTCCTGTTTTTCTGAAGGGACCAAGAGTCCATTGTTTTTCGGGGAGAATCTTCGAAGTAACTGCTATGGCAGTTTTCCCCAGTGAATCTCTGTGCGTCGGGATGACGACAGAATTCCTTGTGATGTTCTGAGGATTCATTTGCCAGGTAATACCGACCTTTATGCATTATTACGCTTTTCGGTGGCAGAACATGTAAAGGATTACCTAGGGTGAACAGCAGCTCACTGATCCGCCATTTCAGAACTTATATATTTGTGCTCGAGGTAGCCATCCAAGACTGTTAGTCTTATATTGTCCAGAAATCCAGTGACGAAGATATATTGTGGGAGCCGCAGATTGGCGGAACTTCTATCTACAATAAGTATTACTGCAGGGTTGATGATAACCTATTTAACGGAAGTACACGGCCGACGTCAGAACGAGGCCTGTGCTTCCGGCTATTATACTACAGCCTGATATGTGCAATTGGCGGGGAGTGCCAAGTTGCACCTATGTGTCATAGTAACTAAGGCATCTGACGCGTTTAGTCAGAGACGCCAAGGGCGACGCTACGAACTGTCATTATTGAAGAACTTTGCTATTGACCATGCACGTCTATTCTGATGTTTACCTTTTTGAATGCCAAATGTATACCTACCGATGTCAGGTCAGCATGACCTTGTTACACTGACTGTTCCTGTTGATATTATGTGTGTTCCCGTCAATAAATGTCTTGAAACATGCCTGCAGTGTCAAAGCATCCTTGATTACTGCATGTGAGAGTATGGGTTGCAGGATCTACATCTATACGAGCCTAAACACATTCGCGTCTTCATTCGCACCCACACTCAATTCATCATACGCTCGCACTACACATCTAACAATATGCATACTGTCTTGGGCCAGTGATCACCTCAACAAGAAAAAAAAGACAGTTACATTTCTGGTGGACCAGTTACGTGGGCTCTTATGATACATTTCTTGTCGCCAATGTGGCCTAGAAACTTACATTTCTGATGGACCAGATCTGTGGGTTTAAAAAGAACAGAGCGAGCATTTGACATTATTGTTGACATTTATGGATCCAGAAATTTACATTCCTGGTTGGCTGTTACATGTATGATGTCTCCAGTTTTGTCGAGAAAGTTACAAGAAGGACAAGTACACATTACACTTCTGATCTGTGGGTCTAAGCTACACACGGGACAGCCGTAACACACAGCGCTAATTCTACACTTGCAAGTTTTGGCTACAACAGGACAGAAATAGGTCATCAACGGTTGACCCAAATAAACAGTACGAGCATTTATATTATAATGCTACATAAAGCATAACAAGACATGTACTGAAGTGAACTACTAGGCATTTGCTACGTGGACCATAACTGCATAGAAGGCGGGTTCCTATTGTAAACAGTACTGCTGGTTGTTACACGTTTCATTCAACAACAGACTTTTCTAGGTCAGAGCATTCAAGCTACATTGTTGGAGGTCAAGTGTCTGTAAACAGTACGTGGAAATTGTAAACATTCAATGTGCAGGCCCTAATTTGAGAAGGTCATAGTAACTTTGGTTCGTGAATACCACTTTATGTTACAGTGGATTTGACGTTCAGTGCGCGTTTGACATTTCGTTTCTGTGTTTGCAAGGAGCAAGGAATTTATTTTAGTTTCAGCTGTGACTGAACTTGTTCTGCAACACATTGAAATTGATTGCTATATGTTTATGTCACCTCTACTGTTTTTGTGTATTTTTCTGCGGGTTTTTCGGTTGGTGGGTCTTACGGTAAATATGCCACTTGATCGAGGCTTACTGTAAGCGTTCTGTAGGTGCAAATTTTCTTAATTTGGAAATTTGCTAGTGACAATTGGTCGCTATTGATGTTAGCTGTGATGTAATTGTACTTAACGTTGTTTTTGTAATATTTTGTCTGTTTTTCAGTTTTGATTGTCGATTTGTTTTGTTTGTATTCTGTAGGTCTCTCCTTTCTTGTGTATTTCTCTACACATTTTTGGTTAAAACAGTGTTGCCATTTGTATTGTTTTGTATCTTTGTCTTTGTATTTTTTTTTGGTTGTACTACATTACTGTCATGCACAGTCTACATACACATACTTGGTCATGTTTTGATATTATTGATAAGGTAGACTCTTCATATAGAGTTTCTTAATAAAATATTATATAAGATATTTATACAAGTTCTTTGATAAAAGACTTGTTATCTACAAAGATTGAGACAAGGTGAAATACATATTCAAGTTCTTTATAAAAAAGACTTGTGCCCATAGTGAGTGGGATATAAGGGAATTTTTTTTTCCACAGGTACTCAGGTGATTTTTTGGGTACATTATAAACAAGAGGAACATACAAAGTCTTTGTCTAAGACTAAGACAGTAAATAAAGTGAAGTGAGTATACAAGTCTATCATTTCAGACTTGTCTCCCATTAAAGTGGGATAATTTAATATATTTGCTTCTGCAAGTTTCTGATCTCATTAGACAAGATGTCTACATTGGACTACTTTATTACACAAGGGAGAGCCCTTGATAAGACTGGTCAACAGTTAGAACAATGGGTTGTTGCTCAATATGACAAAGCATTAGCTGCAGAAGAGAAAAAAGCTCAGGCTGAAGAGAAAAAAGCTCAGGCTGAAGAGAAGAGATTAGAAAGAGAAGCAGCTGCTGAACAAAAAAGGCTAGACAGAGAAGCTGATATTGCTGCTGAACAAAAGAAATTGCAGATGCAGGTGGAGGAAAGGAGATTTGAAGCTGAACAAAAGAGATTAGACAAAGAATCTGAACAAAGGAGATTAGACAAAGAAGCTGCTACAGAGGAGAGGAAAGCTCAAGCTGCTGCAGAGGAGAGGAAAGCTCAAGCTGCTGCAGAGGAGAGGAAAGCTCAAGCTGCTGCAGAGGAGAGGAAAGCTCAAGCTGCTGCAGAGGAGAGGAAAGCTCAAGCTGAGGCTGAAATTAGAAAAATGGAACATGAGGAAAGAAAACAGAAGATGGAACTTGATGAAAAACTCGCAACTTTGGAGTTAGAGAAATTGAAATTGGCGAGTACGGGTGCTCAGCAAACAACTTCGAGTACGACAAGGGAGTTTGTTAGTAGGATTAAATTGCCTCATTTCAATCCTTTAAAGGATGACGTAGCAGATTATCTAGATAGATTCCAATTTTTGTGCGATACGCATAACATAAAAAAGGAAAAATATGTTGAACAACTGATGCCATTTTTTTACAGGTGACACAGTGACTACTCTTATGACAATAGACGAACATGAGAGGACTAATTATGATGTTGTCAGGGCAGCATTACTAAAAAAATATCAACTAAAACAAGAAGACTATCGTCTTCGTTTTAGGACAATGTTGCCAGAAAATGGAGTAGATTTCTCTGATTTTGTTACAAAGATACGTCGTACATTTACACGATGGGTTGAGTTGTCTCAGATTGAGAAAACATATGAAGGTCTAATGGACTTATTATTGCGAGATAAGGTTTTGTCATCTGTTAATGATTCTTTTCTTGCATTCCTTCATGAGCGTAAGCCTAAAAACTTAAAAGAAATGGAGGAATACTGTTGTCAGTATGCCACAGCACATCCCCATGCTACAGTTAGCAATTCTAAAGTGAAAGAAGGGTTGCCAGCTGCTTCGGCAACACCATATGGCCCTAATTTCAAAAAAAAAAAATTTCAGGGTGCTCAACAAAATTGGAATAGGGGAAGTAATCAAAATTACACTCAGAAGCGGAGTAATCCAACACATGATGGTTCTTCGTCTATGCAGTGGAGACAAGATGGTAGTTCTCGTAATTTTAGTGGTAATAATTTGAGACACTTTCGCAAAGGTTATCCAAATAATAACTATTCAAATTTTCGAGGTAATCATTCTCGACGTCAAGATTATGACGATGGTGAATTTAGAAACCGGGATTCAAACCGGAATGATGAGTACAATAGACAATATGATCACAATTACAGGGGAAATGATAGTCGAAATAATTACAGGGGAAATGATAGTCAAAATAATTACAGGGGAAATGATAGTCAAAATAATTACAGGGGAAATGATAATCGAGGTAGACCTAGGTTTAACAAGAAAAGACCTTACCAACAGGCAAACTCTGCACAACAAGAGTTTGATGGAGCCTGTAATACAGCAAATGATAGTGGTAACTCTAGGGCTATCACTGGTTGTGCTTTCGATTTTGGGAGAGCAACTGAATGCCCCCAATGCTTAACATTGTTTGACTCATCAACTATATCTACGCTAAGTTGTGGTCACCCTCTTCCTGCTCTACCTGCTACAGTTGCGCATGATGGGAGAGGATCTCTCATCTTAGATAAAGGTCTAATAAATGATAGGCTAGTCTCAGTACTTTTCGATTCGGGATGTACTACCGTCGGGGTTAAGGAGTCTCTGATAGATCCTTGCTGTGCCACTGGAAAAACAATCAAATGTGTTACATTTGGTGGTACTATGGAAAGCTATCCTACTGCTATTATTAGGATTGACACTCCTTTCTTCACAGGAGATGTCCATGCATGTCTTCTTCCTAATCCTATTGCGGATCTTATAATCGGTCGTATTCATGGGGTTAAGGAATGCACCCCGCAACAAATTTCTAGTTGGGAAGAAGAAAACATTCAAACGGTCAATGCAGTGATGACAAGAGCTCAAGCTCTTAATCCCCCAACTTCATCTGATAATAGTAATGAAGTTGATAGCCAAGACGAGCACTTGGTGATTTCCCATGACTCGTTTGTTAAACGTCAAGAAGAGGATCCTTCTTTGAAGAAATACTTCCTTCTGGCAAAGAAAGGGGATCCCAATCAAAATACGAATCACAAATCGTATATTACTATGAAGAATGGTATATTGGTACGAATGGTACAACACTCGGACAAGTCTATGCATTCGCAAATTCTTGTGCCTAAGTGTATGAGAGCCTTAATTCTTCGGCATGCACACGATTCTCAGTGTGCTGGACACATGGGTTTTTCCAGAACTAAAACTAGAGTCCTTGCGTCATTCTTTTGGCCATTCGTGAATAAAGACATCCGAATTTATTGCCGATCTTGCAAAATTTGTCAAGAGGTCAAGTCTAGGGGTCCGAGACATGCTGCTCCTATTCAGGCTGCAGATATTCCGATTCGGCCGTTTCAGAAAATGGCTATAGACATCATTGGTCCGTTCAAAATTAAGTCAGCCAGAGGACACCAATTTATCCTCACTTGCGTGGACATGTGCACGCGTTGGCCAGAGGCTATTCCTCTGAAGAGCATATCAACTGTCGATATCGCTGATGCTCTTTGGCTCGTATTTTCTCGTCTGGGATTCCCCGGAGAAATACTGTCGGATCACGGCACTCAGTTAATTTCGGACGTTATGTCTCAGGTAATGGCTACGCTAGACATTAAAAGGTCTCTCAGTAGTATTTATCATCCAATGTCCAATGGATTGGTAGAACGTCTTAACAGGACACTAAAGAACTTACTTGGCAAGATAACGGAGGATCATCCTGAAGATTGGGACAGGGTTTTACCTGCAGTCCTCTTTGCCTATAGAGAGGTTCCCAACGAGCATACAGGGTTTTCTCCTTTCGAACTTGTCTTTGGCGCGCAACCGCGCGGGCCGATGTCCTTGTTACACGATTTGATAACTTCCGATAATATTGACGATGATACACAATCGTCATATGAATATGTTATAGCTCTTAGAGAAAAGATTATCGAATCGTGCAGGTTAGCAACTTCATCTTCCGAATTTGCGAAAGAAAAAGCTAGGCGATTTGCTAATAAGAAAAGACGCCTACGTCAACTTTGTCCTGGAGACAAAGCATATGTCTTACTGCCCTCAAGAGAGAATAGACTTCTCATTTCTTGGAAGGGTCCATACACTATAGTCTCGAAAATTTCTGATGTCGACTATATTGTCGATGTGGATGGAAGGCATAAAACCTTCCATATAAATATGCTAACAGAGTTTATTGAACGTCCAGACTATTTACAGCCTATTTTCCAGGCGACGGACGACTCTCCAGTTCAACATGGTCACATCTCATCCCTGTCCGTTATACAGGATGAGGAAACTATTTTTTCTGACGTGAACTTACCTCTTCCTACGATTCCACTTACTTCAACGGAATCGTGGAGAGACGTTACAGTCTCTTCCAACTTGTCTTTTGAGGAACAACGTCAAGTATCCTCTACGTTACAATCATATCAGGATGTCCTTACCGACATTCCTGGACACACAGATGTCATAGAACATGACATCATACTTACTGATCGTAATCCGATCAGAGTAAGACCATACCCAATACCTATTCATTTTCAAGCACAAGTCGAGAAAGAATTGGATGAAATGATTCAACTACAAATAATTGAACCATCCACTTCAGCTTATTCTTCGTCAATAGTTATTGTTCGAAAGAAAGACAATAACATACGTCTTTGCGTTGATTATCGCAAATTAAATCAAGTTACGAAGTTCGATGCTGAACCTATGCCGTTATTAGATGATCTACTTATTAGACTTTCTAAAGCTAAATTCTTTACTAAACTAGACTTGTCGAAAGGTTATTGGCAAGTCCCACTGACGGAACACGCCAAACCTCTCACTGCTTTTTCGACACCTAGGGGTCTGTTTCAATGGAATTTTATGCCTTTCGGGCTTATGAACGCCCCAGCGACTTTCGTGCGCATGATGCGACGAATTCTATCAGATCGTGCAGATGTCATTGCATATTTAGACGACATCTGTCTTTTCAGCGATACTTGGGAAGAACACTATTTGGGTCTAAAGGAATTGCTATCTACTCTACGTGAGCATAGATTGACTGCTAAACCCTCTAAAGCTTTTGTTGGGTTTAGTGAAATTTCCTTCCTAGGTCATCGAGTTGGTCATGGTCTGTTGAAGACAGAGGACCAAAACATTTCAAAGATATTAAATATCTCGGTTCCGAAGACAAAAAAGCAAGTGCGTAGTCTCTTGGGATTGATACAATTCTATGGAAGATTCATTGAGAATCTGTCCTCCATTATGGCACCACTTTCAACGTTATTGAAAAAAGGTTCTCCTAATATGGTGCGTTGGTCCCAAGAATGCCAAACTTCATTGGATCAGGTTAAGAATTTGTTCTCATCTCATCCTATCTTAAGACTACCAACGATTGATAAGACTTTTGTCCTTCGTAGTGATGCCTCTTCCACTGGGATTGGAGCGGCACTAATGCAGGAATATTCAGGAACTCTGCATCCTGTAATGTATATTTCTAGGAAGCTGAATGCGGCAGAAAGGAATTACTCGGTTTTGGACCGTGAATTGTTGGCTATGGTTTGGTCCATTCTTAAGCTACAAAGGTTCCTTCTGGGCGCGCATTTCTTTATGGAAACCGACCAAAAAGCTCTTACGGCTATGCAAAGTAAGGATTTGAAGAGCTCGAGATCTACTCGTTATGCTATTGCTCTTCAGCCTTTCCATTTCACGGTGCGAGCTATCCGTGGTTCGGATAATGTGATGGCGGACATATTGTCTAGATGCCCACATGATTCCAGTTAAATCTTGTGTCCTAGTTTTTCCTGATATATTTTCAGACTTAGGTCTGTCCTTAATATCATAATATGTTGTAATACAAATGTATTTGGATGATGTTTAGATAATTTAACAAATTTCATTTTGTCCATCCATCAGTGATATGTTGCTAAAATAGCATTGACATTTGTATATTGCTATGGTTATATTATTTAGTAATGTTTGATATATGATTGGTATTGCCAGCAACTTAGGTTTCTTGAATGGTATCCCTTAGTTTGTTTGGCTTAAAGGAAATATTTTCTCCTATGTTGGGAGATGATTTGTACCCTCTTCTATTGTACCTGATATTAGGTTCATTGTTTGCATGAGCACAGAAGTGATACTGGTGCTATCTTGCTCATGAACATATTAAAAAAAAATTGCATTTTTTTTTTTACAGGGGGGTGGTAGTAATGTTGCTGTCATTTTCGACGGAGTCATCTGTCAAGTTATTTGCTTATGTTTGTATCATAAGTATAATTGTGTCTTTACCTGCGATGTCAGGTTGATTAGGGGTTGTCTTCCCTTGTTTATTCATTCATTGTGTCTGACCTTTAGGGTCAGAGGTTGACAGTTCGGCGTAGGCCTATGGGAAGGTTTTTTAAGCGTGGGTGAGATATACTTCCGGGAAGCCGGGAGGTCCTGTTTTTCTGAAGGGACCAAGAGTCCATTGTTTTTTGGGGAGAATCTTCGAAGTAACTGCTATGGCAGTTTTCCCCAGTGAATCTCTGTGCGTCGGGATGACGACAGAATTCCTTGTGATGTTCTGAGGATTCATTTGCCAGGTAATACCGACCTTTATGCATTATTACGCTTTTCGGTGGCAGAACATGTAAAGGATTACCTAGGGTGAACAGCAGCTCACTGATCCGCCATTTCAGAACTTATATATTTGTGCTCGAGGTAGCCATCCAAGACTGTTAGTCTTATATTGTCCAGAAATCCAGTGACGAAGATATATTGTGGGAGCCGCAGATTGGCGGAACTTCTATCTACAATAAGTATTACTGCAGGGTTGATGATAACCTATTTAACAGAAGTACACGGCCGACGTCAGAACGAGGCCTGTGCTTCCGGCTATTATACTACAGCCTGATATGTGCAATTGGCGGGGAGTGCCAAGTTGCACCTATGTGTCATAGTAACTAAGGCATCTGACGCGTTTAGTCAGAGACGCCAAGGGCGACGCTACGAACTGTCATTATTGAAGAACTTTGCTATTGACCATGCACGTCTATTCTGATGTTTACCTTTTTGAATGCCAAATGTATACCTATCGATGTCAGGTCAGCATGACCTTGTTACACTGACTGTTCCTGTTGATATTATGTGTGTTCCCGTCAATAAATGTCTTGAAACATGCCTGCAGTGTCAAAGCATCCTTGATTACTGCATGTGAGAGTATGGGTTGCAGGATCTACATCTATACGAGCCTAAACACATTCGCGTCTTCATTCGCACCCACACTCAATTCATCATACGCTCGCACTACACATCTAACAATATGCATACTGTCTTGGGCCAGTGATCACCTCAACAAGAAAAAAAAGACAGTTACAACACTGTCAATTTTCCCGTCATTGTTAAAATTGAACTATTTTGTCTCATGGTGTTTGGCAAAGCAGGTGTGGGTGATTTGTTATTTTGTATTACTGTATGAATGAATGAATGAATCTTCTGCTTCTTCTTTGATCCATAACCGCCAACCGTCAAAGCAATCAGCGGCCATCACGCCTGGTGGCGTCTTGTAGGGCAGCAACAAATTGATTCCACTTTGCTCGGTCGGCGGCCATCCTTCGTACAGTGCCCCAACTGTGGTTCATTCTTTGCATCTCAGCTTCCACAGTTCTCCGCCAAGTTGTTTTTGGTCGGCCTCTCTTTCGCTTTCCCTCGGGGGTCCATAGCATAGCTGTTTTTGTGATGGTATCAGGGTCCCTTCTGAGGACATGGCCAACTCAACTCCAGCGTCTGCCAGCTATGATGGTGTGCATGTCCTCCTGGTTACTCCGAATAAGTAGTTCTTGGTTGCTGATGGTGTTTGGCCAAAAGATTCGAAGAATTTTTCTTAGGCAGATTGTGTGGAAGGAGGACAGTTTCGAAATTTCCTTCTCTGTTACTCTCCAACATTCCGCACCATAGAGAAGCACAGAAAGTACACAGCTCTCATACAGTCTTAATTTGGTGTTTGTGCTGTACTGGGAAGACTTCCAAATATTGTTGAGAACAGCAAAGGCTGTTCTCGCTTTATTCATTCTGTTGTTAATGTCCTTGCTTGTTCCGCCGTCAGGTGTTACTATGCTTCCTAGGTAAGTAAATGTGTCTGTCTGTTCTAACTTCTGGTTCCTTACTGTTATTGCCTCAGGATTGCCCACATTTAGTGTCATGACCTCTGTCTTCTTCAAATTGATGTTCAGGCCAACCTGCTGGCCATACTTATTCAGTCTATCGGTTTTGTCTTGAATGTGTTGGTGTGAATGCGCGAGTAGTGCAATGTCATCTGCATATTCCAAGTCTTCCAGTGTAGAAAACGTTGTCCATCTAATTCCTCTTGGGCTGCCCTCTGTTGTCTTGCGCATCACCCAATCTATGACTGTCAAAAATAATGTTGTTGATAAGGGGCATCCCTGTCGTACTCCTGTTTCACTTCGAAAGTTACATTACTCGATCCAACACTGCACGTAAATTTAGAATAGAGGCTTTTTATAATGGAAACAATGTGGCTGGGAATTCCATAAGCCTTCAGAATTTTCCATAGGCTGTCCCTGTGTATGCTGTCGAAAGCCTTTTCAAAATCAACAAAGTTAATGTACAGCTGTCTCTGCCATTCTGAGCACTGCTCTATAATGTTCCTGAGGGCAAATATATGATCTGCACATCGTCTGTTCTTTCTGAAGCCCGCTTGTTCTTTCCTCAGTTTATGGTCAACTGCTTTTGAAATTCTCTGGATGATTATCCTGCCTAGTATTTTGCTGGGAACTGAGAGGAGGGTAATTCCTCTCCAGTTGTTGCAGTCTGCAAGGTCGCCCTTCTTGGGCAATTTGACAATTATTCCTTTACTCCACTCTGTTGGTGTTGTCTCAGTTTCCCAGACTTGTGCAAATAGTGGTTCTAATAGTTCTACTGCTAGTTCAGGGTCTGTCTTGAATAGCTCAGCACTCAGATTGTCGTGACCAGGCGCTTTTTCATTTTTTAGCCCTTTGATAGCTGTGATAATTTCTTCTTTTCGTGGAATGTCTGTATTTACGTCTAAGTCACTTTCAGCCTCAGGAACATTCAGCTGAGTCGCTGGTGGTTCCTTATTCAGTGTTTCTCTGAAGTGCTCTGCCCATCTTGTTTCCTGCCCCTGTGCTGTGGTGATGAGATTTCCTTGCTTGTCTCTTACTAACGTTATGTTGTTTGCACCTCGTTTTCCACTGATAGCTTTAGTTATTTTATAAACTGTGCTTTGTTAATTTCTCAGTGCTGCCTCTTCTGCCTGTCTTGCAAGGTCATCCAGAAATGTCCTTTTGTCAGCACGGGTTTAACGTTTTACTTCCTTGTCCAGCTGACTGTACTGTTCACTATATATTGCCTTTAACCTGGGAGACTTAGCTTTTGTTTTCTTTCTTTTCATTTCCTTTCTCTTCGCTATGGTGTTTAGCGTTTCTGGTGTTATCCAGTCTTGGCTCTTTTTTTCCTGGAATCCGAAGCATGACTTGCTGCTTTCTTTGTATATTGTTGAGATGGTATTGAATTTCTGGTCCACATCGTCGGTCTCTGTTCTTTCCTGGCTTTTGGTAATCAGATATCGTCTCTTTACGTCGCGCACGAACGCTTTTCTGATGAGGGGGTCCTTAAGTTTCGTGATGTTGTATCTTTTCTGTTTGACTGCAACTGGTCCAGCAGCTCTGAGTTTCACCTTCAGTCTTGCTACTACTAGGTGATGATCACTTCCCACATCTGCGCCTCTTCTTACTTTCACGTCTTGTAGTGCATGTCTCCATCTGCCATTGATCATTATGTGATCTATCTGGTTTTTGTCTCGTCCGTTTGGTGATTCCCATGTTAACTTGTGCACTTCTTTGTGTTGAAAAAGTGTTCCTCCAATGACCAGGTTGTTAATACTGCAGAAGCTTATTAATTTGTCCCCATTCTCATTTACTGTTCCACTGCCGCATTTCCCCATTACTCTTTCGTTATAATTATTGTGTGTTCCAACTTTCGCATTTAGGTCTCCCATTACTATAATAAGATCGTACAGTTTCCATTTCCTTTTGTACCTGTTGATAGAACTCATCCTTGATCTCTTCATCGCTGTCGTTTGTTGGTGCATAGCATTGTATAATTGTGGTGTTGGTTAATCTCCCTCTCAGTCTTGCTCTTATTAGTCTGTTGTTAATGGGTTTCCATTCCAGTAGAGACCTTTCCATTCCTTTCTTAAGGATAATGACTACACCTTCGTTGTGCTGACCGTCCTCTCTGCCAGAATAAAGTACTGTTTCCCCTGTAACTGTTTTTATTCTCCCCTTACCTGTCCATTTGCTCTCGCTTATTCCCAGGATATGTAGTTTGTAATTCCTCATCTCTGCTGTTATTTGTCTCAGCTTTCCTGCCTCATTCATAGTTCTGATATTCCAAAAACCAATTCTGGTTTCGTGTTTTGCGGTCTGGGCATCCGTTTTCATGCCAGTGGCTTCCTTTCGGCTTTCACCACTGTCAGTCATACGAGCCTGAGACTCCGGATGTCCGTCCCGCATCAAAGTATTTTCATTTATTGCTGTTTCCGTAACGTGTGCGATTTTTTACACAGACAGGGGTGTCGGCCCTGTGCTAAAACCCCCAACCTGGAGGACCAGGGTACCAGCTTTTGTCTGACCCCTACCCACGCAGACCAGTCCAGCATGGTTGAACCTACCAGGAGTAAAACTCCCACTGGCATAGCTCTGGGGATTGTCAGGGTACACAAGCTGCCATACCGCTACAAGGTATAGGTACCATTGATGGCAGGAATGAATGAATGAATAGTTTAAAATGTAGTCTACGAAAGCCACGTATTCCTTTATTCGCACATATACCATACTTATATATTTAACTCCATACAAGTGCATGATTTTATGCGATATCACTAGTTAAACAAACTGTAGTCGAAATCGAAGTTCTAACATTTCTGGAGTGGGAGTCAGAAAGGTTTTGGGCCGACTCCACAACCCTGGTTTTAAGAGTAATTGGAATGTGGAATTAAGTACTAGTCGTGTCTAACTTTTATCTCTGCTGTGTGATCTGCTACATGTAATTCAATCGACAGAGCTGTGAAAATTTCAAACTAACTAATATTTGTACCGACTGTTAACCTCATTTTAAACTAACTGATATTTGTACCGACTGTTAACTTTACTTCAAACTAAATAATATATCTACCGACTGTTAACTTCACTTCAAACTAAATGATGTTTGTACCGACTGTTAACTGCACTTCAAACTAAATGATATTTGTACCGACTGTTAACTTCACTTCAAAGTAACTGATATTTGTACTGACTGTTAACTTCACTTCAAAGTAACTGATATTTGTACTGACTGTTAACTTCACTTCAAACTAACTGATATTTGTATCGACTGTTAACTTCACTTCAAACTAACTGATATTTGTACCGACTGTTAACTTCACTTCAAACTAACTGATACTTGTACCGACTGTTAACTCCACTTCAAACTAAATGATATTTGTTCCGACTGTTAACTTCACTTCAAACTAAATTATATGTGTACCGACTGTTAACTTCACTTCAAACTAAATGATATTTGTACCGACTGTTAACTTCACTTCAAACTAATTGATATGTGTACATACTGTTAACTTCACTTCAAACTAACTGATATATGTACCAACTGTTAACTTCACTTCAAACTAAATGATATTTGTACCGACTGTTAACTTCACTTCAAAGTTACTGATATTTGTACTGACTGTTAACTTCACTTCAGACTAACTGATATTTGTACCGACTGTTAACTTCACTTCAAACTAACTGATACTTGTACCGACTGTTAACTCCATTCAAACTAAATGATATTTGTTCCGACTGTTAACTTCACTTCAAACTAAATGATATGTATACCGACTGTTAACTTCACTTTAAACTAAATGATGTTTGTACCGACTGTTAACTTCACTTCAAACTAAATGATATTTGTACCGACTGTTAACTTCACTTCAAAGTAACTGATATTTGTACTGACTGTTAACTTCACTTCAAAGTAACTGATATTTGTACTGACTGTTAACTTCACTTCAAACTAACTGATATTTGTACCGACTGTTAACTTCACTTCAAACTAACTGATATTTGTACCGACTGTTAACTTCACTTCAAACTAACTGATACTTGTACCGACTGTTAACTCCACTTCAAACTAAATGATATTTGTTCCGACTGTTAACTTCACTTCAAACTAAATAATATGTGTACCGACTGTTAACTTCACTTCAAACTAAATGATATTTGTACCGACTGTTAACTTCACTTCAAACTAATTGATATGTGTACATACTGTTAACTTCACTTCAAACTAACTGATATCTGTACCAACTGTTAACTTCACTTCAAACTAAATGATATTTGTACCGACTGTTAACTTCACTTCAAAGTTACTGATATTTGTACTGACTGTTAACTTCACTTCAGACTAACTGATATTTGTACCGACTGTTAACTTCACTTCAAACTAACTGATACTTGTACCGACTGTTAACTCCATTCAAACTAAATGATATTTGTTCCGACTGTTAACTTCACTTCAAACTAAATGATATGTATACCGACTGTTAACTTCACTTCAAACTAAATGATATTTGTACCGACTGTTAACATCACTTCAAACTAACTGATATTTGTACAGACTGTTAATTTCAATTCAAATTAAATGACATTTGTACCGACTGTTAAATTCACTTCAAACTAAACGATATTTGTACCAACTATTAACTTTACTTCAAACTAAATGATATGTGTACTGACTGTTAACTTCACTTCAAAGTAAATGATATTTGTACCGACTGTTAACTTCACGTCAAATTAACTGATATTTGTTCCGACTGTGAACTTTAATTCAAGCGAAATGATATTTGTACCGACTGTTAACTTCACTTCAAACTAAACGATATTTGTACCGACTGTTAACTTCACTTCAAACTAACAGACATTTGTACCGGCTGTTAACTTCACTTCAAACTAACTGATACTTGTACCGACAGTTATCTTCACTTCAAACTAAATGATATTTGTACCGACTGTTAACTTCACTTTAAAGTAACTGATATTTGTACCGACTGTTAACTTCACTTCAAACTAAATGATATTTGTATCGACGGAAACGTCACTTCAAACTAACAGACATTTGTACCGGCTGTTAACTTCACTTCAAACTAACTGATACTTGTACCGACAGTTATCTTCACTTCAAACTAAATGATATTTATACCGACTGTTAACTTCATTTCAAATTAAATGATATTTGTACCGACTGTTAACGTCACTTTAAACTAACTAATATTTGTACCGGTTGTTATCTTCACTTCAAACAGAAGATTGCCGTTCTTGATTAAAGTTAATTTTGGTACGCTAGCTTGTGAACGTTTACTTGGAACGCGGGAAAATACTTCTATTTCTGGGGATACCGGCAATTTTAAATGCCGGCGGGAGAGGGCTAGTTCGAAATAATTTTGCTTGCTTTAGAATTATCTCCCTTTTTTCCTTCGTCACTTACAGAACTGCTAAATAATGCACTGCGATCTACTGGTAGAACGGGATTTACCTTTTGCCGACCTCTGCTCTGTAGGGAACGAAGAAAGTAGTGATGACGGTGATGATAAGTATGTACGAGTATATGTTACAAACTCTGGTTGGATAATAAGGCAGTGAAACATTCATGAATAGCTGAGCTGTCATTACGTCTGTCTTATACCCAGGCGGAACAAGACATACTTTGTGTGAAGTTGTGAAGATGCCGGCGAAGATGGCGGCGAAGAAGCCGGCTTATCTTTGTGTAGACAAACAACCCCTTTATGTCTTGTTGTCATATTTCATTTCTCGGTTTCATCACGTGGACTACTTTTTATTCTTTTTAGATATAAATTCTACGCGAATATCACACACGTCGTGTACTAAATGGGGAGGTCCACCCAGGGTGATGCCCTCGGACTTTATTTTCACTGTACTGTACCGTTTCAAAATGTGTTTGCAAACATACTATATTTTCTCTATGTGTTATTTATGGGGCGTGTCCCAGGAAGGATTTGCCCCGGGTGCTAAGTACTTTAAGTATGCCCCTGGATATTATGCTTGTTTTGTTTATCATGATGTATCCGATGTTGCTGCGTCCTACACTGATTTATGAAATAAAACTTCTCACTGTTCAACATGTCGTATGTATAAGTTCGTACTATGAAACAATTCAGATCAGATCAACTGTCATCTCAGCCTCGAAGGTAGGCTGCAGGGGAAACCCACCTCTTGCCTTTATGGTACACTCTTACAGGCTCTTTTCTGTCCATCTTTCTGTTATCTTCCAACTTATAGCGTTGTCTTCCTGTTGCTCATTTGCCTTCAGTTTTTTTCCATTTTGTTGTAGAATGTTTCTTTTTATATTCAAAACATTTTATCTTATTTTTATCTATTTCGTAAATTATCTTTTCATTCCTAGCTTTTCTATGACTGCTTTATTTTGTGTTCCCCTCTCTTTCCATGAGATGTGCCCCTTTGCTCTATAAATCATCATTCCGCAGGTCTGAATTCTTTCTTCTAACAGCCTGTTCATTGTCCACATTTCTTCACCATAAATAAATAAACGTGTTATTCGTCTTCCACTACACATTACTAGACACAAGTATTTCGGCCTTTATTTGATCTAAACTTGCTGATAGGAAAGTTATATTAGTGATTGCGTCTTTAAACTGTCTAGGTCGTCCACGGGTCCTATATACCTCGTACAACAGTTGTGTGAGTGTCATGAGAATGACCTCAGCCAATAACGCACGTTTTTTATGCGGTGCAAAATTGGCTGAGCGTCACGAATGTACTGTCACAGCAAGGCGATGGCGCCGTTTGGTTGGTCCTAGGTTCGATTCCCGGTAAGCCTATCACTTATATCACTTTTCTGTTGTCTAGTGTCATCCTTTATGTCCAACGAGTACTTGTTAAATCTTTATTTATTTACTTACTAATTTATTTATTCTTCACAATACAGTTGTGAAGAGAATAGATAACACTTGATGACTATCAAGTTAAATGTTTCGGTTATTTGTCTGGATGCTAATATCTATCTTATGTTGTTGAATGTGGCTTTGGCTATTCTTCCTCTCTTCTTGATTTCCTTTTCACCTCTAATATCCTGTATGAGAAACTTTTGACTTGTTCCAGTATACTCTAGTATATCGTATATAGAAGAATGGGGCACGTCTGACGGAAAGAGAAGAAAACAAATAAAGAGGTCCTAGAAAACTAGAAAAGAGAATTAATGAAGGAGATTAAAATTAACCAGCTAAAATATTTTGGCCATAAAAAAAGACATAACACCTTACTGAAGGCCGTAATAGAAGGTAGAGTTAAAGACAAACGTGCAAGAGGAAGACAGCGCTATAAGTGGGAAGATAACATCAAGAGATGGACAGGAAAGAGTCTATCAGAGTGCACCATCAAGACAAGAGACAGAAGACGTTGGAGATCCAATACAGCCGACCTTCAATGAGAAGATGGCACCTGATGATGATGAGTATATCCCATTTATTCTTAAAGTTGTCTTCTCATTTGTTTTGCTAATAATCATAGTTTTTGTTTTCCAATGTCTTCTGTTTTGCTAACAATCATGTTTTTTTCTTTTCTGTGTGTTAATGCACAGTCCATATTCATTACTTATGCTGTTTACTTGCTTCACAAGTTCAAGGAACAGTACGCATCCTCGTCTCACTTGTCTTGTCTTCTCTAATAGTTTTCTTGGTATCTGCAACGAATCAACGCTGACTGACCAAGGCAATCATTAGAAATCTATCCAAATTTAAGCGAGGGCAAACCATTATTTCCCTTGACAGCTGGAAAATAGCGTAAATATTCTCTACCGGACAACTAAAGTAAGGGAGAAGTAGTCAAAGTCTTAATTGGAGAGTCTTCAAGTACCATGCCTGGTGGCCTAGGCACTAGGTAATCCTGTCTCTCCACAACTTCATGTTTCCAGTGTTATTTATCAATTATGGTTTTTATTTCTTTCAATGCCATAATGTTACTTTGTCCAGTATCTTCTGTCTTTGTTTTCCTTTATCTCTTTCTTCTTCAAACTTCCCAGTTGTCACGATATATTCCATCTTTCTTCTTCAAACTTCCCAGTTGTCACGATATATTCCATCTTTCTTCTTCAAACTTCCCAGTTGTCACGATATATTCCATCTTTCTTCTTCTCATAACATGCCCAAAGAAGTGGACTTCTTCCTTCTAATGTCAGCAAAACATTTGGCCTCTTTCAGGACATCCTCATTACTCATTTTAACGGTCCGTGGTATTTTGAACTCTCTTCTGTAAAACTTCATCTCTGTAGCCGCAGGTACTTTTCCTACTTGTTTACTAGGTAAAGAGTAAAGGATCCCGTTACATGCCTATTGAGACATACTGGGAATACGGTGTTAGGCTCGTATTTTCTTGACCATCGGCACACTAGGGGTGATGTGGCCAGCATCACGCCGGCCGCTTAACCTACCCAGAGTTGCTCTGGCACCCAATTCAAGAGGCTGGGTCGACCCCGGAGCCGTTTGCGGTCTAAAAAAATCCCACCTCAACCGGGGATCGAACCATGGGCCACCGAGCTAGGAAGACAGTGCATTAACTACTGCTCCCTACAATTTCCTACATGTTTACTAATTGTCCATATATCAGGATTGGTTCCATGTAACACTGGAGAACACTCTTTCTTACTTCCACTGACAAAAAATTGTTGCGTACAGTACTGGAAACTACACAGGTCACATGTGTGGATTCGCTGGGGTAGATATGCTTGTCATGTTATATATCACACATCTGTGTCTGTTCTGAAAAACCCTGGCATTTATGATTTGTGTATTCAGCATACGGTTCCCATATGAAGTTTTATAACCTTACAATAGGCTACGGTGGAAAGTGCATGTATGATATAACTGAATTGTGTAAAGGGTTTTTTCGAACAGCTAACAACACTGCGAACAGCTTAAAAACTGTGATAGTAGTACGTGTTGTGAGTGTAATATATCGGTAACGAGTTCTAAATTGAGAATTACAATGCGAATTGGTTTTGTTATATTCATAACTATAGCACGTTTCACTAGCTTTGCCCAACTTCAAAATGCTATATCTCAGCGAATATATAACGCATATAAGTGAAATTTTGTGTGTGAATTTGAAATGGAATAGACCCAATGAATTAAATTTTTCATTAAAATGCGGCCATTGGTTTCAATTTTCGCTTCTTTGCGATATAATATCAAAATTCTACTTGCCAAAACACATCACACACACACACATATTGAAATGTCTACAGTAAAGTATACGACCTCATTTGCACATGATTGGTTTATCAAACAAATGGCATGATTTTTGCGTGAAATTGCACTTCTTGAACATAAAACAATTTATATCCGGTGTTACGCACACATTGTCAATCAGTGGCGTGTCTACAAAAAATATTGTGTGGTTAAGTAGGAAAAATGAGTCTGCGAGTACATTTTATGACATTACAGCAAATCACAAATAGGATTTTTAAGTATTTCTGCAATGAAGCTACTCGAGGAAAACTATATCATTCTATTTCAAACCGACAAAAGGACTATTCATGCCTTGGGGATAAGCAAACGATCAATACACCGCTGGATAGCGACATCTGAAATTTCTAATTCCAGTGTTTTACACACGAAAATTAGGCCAAGAGTGGTGGATAATTTTGACAGAGAATTGATCCGCAGAGAAATTTGCAATATGTTTCACAATAATGAGGCAGTGACTTTAAGGAAATTGAAAATTTGGTTAAGAAAGAATAATGACATTGATATTTCCAAATCTACGCTATGGAGGACTATTAGGAGTTTGGGATTCACTTTTAGAAAATATGTTGGTGGTAGAAACATTATTTGTGAGAAGCCTCATATATTGGCAATGAGAAGCAAATATTTACGCGAGGTCAGAGAAATGAGAAGAGATTGTTATGATTTTGTGTATTTAGATGAAACAGTAATGAACGAGAATGGCAATCATCTGATGGGACAACTAAGAGACTAGTATCAAGCAGCAAAGGACAGCGCCTAATAATTGCACATGCAGGAAGCAGCCATCATGGGCTTCTAAATAATACTGAACTCATATTTGTTTCAAAATCCACAGATAATAGGGATTATCATACAGAGATGAAAGGCAAGATATTTCAAGATTGGATTGTGAATCATGTACTTCCTTCATTGGATAGACCGTCGTGTTTGATAATGGACAATGCTTCATATCACAACGTTGTGGCACCAGAAGATAAAGTTCCTAATTCATCAAGTACTAAAGATGTAATAAAGATTTGGCTGACCAAAAACAACATTCCATTCAACGAAATGTCCCGGAAGCCTGAATTACTTGGAATTGTAAAAAAGACACAGCATACAAAGCTATTTCACATAGACAAGGCAATCCATGAACATGGTCACAGATGTTTAAGATTGCCTCCTTACCATTGTGGTAAAGCGGGATGTTATAAATATTTATAGGGGACTTATTGTACTGACTGAGATCAGCTGTGAAGGTATCTATATCTAATAAGAGTAGTGTATTATAGATAACCTTACTTACTGCCACATATGTATACCTCAGTCAGAATTATTCTGGAATAGTGTGATGACTACGTTATATGTCTAGGGTATGTGTATGATGAAGTGTAAGTCATAACAACAACAGACAGATAAACAATTTAATTTATTCCACCACACTTAACAACACTGTGACACTCACATACATATAACACTCTAAGAGGATATCTTAAAGGAGTCACTGATAACTTTTCAAATAACAATATGTATTCAGTGCTGTCATGAATGTATATGTGTCCTGATTCAAATACAAAGGGAACCAGGAATCACAATCAATTTTAATTACAAGTTATATGTACAGAATTTATTAATATGATTCTTATAGTGACATATATTATTAATGGTATCCTGTGTGTGTCAGTTGTGTAGTATTAATATGAGGTAATACTGGTTTTGTTTTGTTCAAGCTCTGTTGGTATTTGTCATCATGACTTCAATAGTTTGTTTCTATTGGAACTAGTATTGGAGATGTTCTCAGTTCCTGGTATTAAAACAATTAAATTCCCCTCTTAATTTTAGTTTATAATGTCATTTTAAGATGGGGGTACATAATGTTGAGCTCCATGGCCACACTCTCTTATCTTGCGTGATGACTGCAGTAAAAGACTCCTCCGCTCGTTTACTTAAATGAGTTCTGGAGCCACCCCACTGGTTGCTATATGGACCAAGGAGTATGCTGTCCACCTCTGGCTTCAGCAAAGCTCTGACCAGGTGCTGCTCAATAACTTTAAGACCACGGTCCCTGAAACAAGAAGGTTGTACCTTCTACGTCAGAACTAATTTATACTCCATTTCTACACTGAGCACAATACATCACAAACATTGAGTTCAGAGCGTTAGGCCAACTGTCAGCTTCATCTGAAATACTTTATACCAGTATTTCCCTCCCTAATGGTTACTACGCCTCTGCAATTCCAGCATTATTTCTTTCTAGTTAATAATCTAGGTGTCAGTGTACTGTTTGGCCATTCCATGCAGTTTTACTTTCCTCCGACACCTTCTGTTCAGGCTGGAGCACTATAGGCTTTACATCATGTTCGCTACTGAACCACACATATATACAGACATAAATTATCAATTTACATTCAATTTTCATTAAAAGATATTGAATATTTCAAGCTTACCACAATTCATGGAAATAATAAACAGTTTCGTTGACTGGCAATGAATATAGCACAACTCCGATCTGCCGATGTCCCAGGCTTTATTTTATAAAAAAATATACACTGGTGCTCAACGCACTGCTTCTTAGTAGGTTTATTACAAGATGTGGCAATGAACAGACGCTCTGAATTGTGTATATTCGCAGCTCTACCCAATCACACCACGTCTACACATCTTTTCAAAAAAAGTACCCCTTTCTCACGTTTCCCCTGACAACACAAGATAGTATTTATAGTCCGACCAATCGTGTTTAGTCTTTCATTTGTTGCGCTCCAATCACATAGGAGTTAACATGGTAGGCTATTTCCGTAACGTAATGTTTTTTCAAACACGTTATAAAAAAATTTTTATGAGCAGAAATGATTTCATGCTGTCAGGCACCCCCACTATTTTATTTTGGCCATAACTTGGTAATTCCTAGACTATTTGCGTAACGTTTTACATATTCTTTGTCAGCAAACCCTAAGGAACCCAAATATACGAATTTAAGGGAGCTAGGTGGCTGCGTTCAAAATGTGCATTTTCTACCACCTCCTGTTCACTTCAATCCCCATGTGGTGTCTGGGTACTGTCATGTTTTCAAACGTAAACCCATCTAATGTCATCTTTCCCAATAAGCGTTTTTCAGGATTTTAAAACCTAACTCTGGTATGGGTAGTGAATTTTATCACTGTCGATTTGAAATAAAGTTAGTGCATGTGGCCTTACACGCGTGATGGCAGCAATTGTGTATCGCGCGACGCGTGTTTAGTGTTGCAGGTGTCCCTGCTTTCTGCCTCTCCCTTCTCTCTATCCTTTAGTCCATCTGTCTTTTAGTTACGCCGTGTATAAAATGGAATGAATGAAATATTAAATTTAGGTCATTGATCAGCTTGCGTATCTCAAGGTTTTTCCAAGAAATACAGTACACGTTTCATTGAAGAAAGCGGGTAATAATACAGTAGGCTTTTACTATCAACGTGAAAGCGTTACAATTTGCAGACGAAGTAGAAAACAAGGGGGATTTCGAGTACAGTCATTGTGACAGCACTGTTCTTTACCATTCTTCTTTCCTTTTATTAAATTTATTTGTTATGCTTTGCATTTACGTTTTAATTTATATATGGGGATTAGAATAATTCACGACAACCATTCTCACTTAAACCCAATTGAATTAGTCTGGACTAAAATTAAGGAACAGGTAGCAACAGAAAATAAAACGTTCAAATTAAAACATGTTGAAATACTTACAAAAGCCGCCATCTCCAATATAGCCAGGGATTATTGGAAGAAATGTGAGAACCATGTGTTACAAGAGGAAGAGGAATATTGGACGAATTCTTCTTCTTCTTTCTCGTTCGTCCTGAAAAGGACGGTGGTTGCGTTGTGTCTGTTTACGCCTAAGCTGTGATATCTGCACCTTTCGGTCGACACATCCGACTTCTGCACGGCATTTTTTAGGACCGGGTTTGCCTTCCCATTGCGATCCACACTCGCTCAGCCAGACTGCACTGCTGCAGACTGTTTCCAGGACCACCACGTGGAGGTGGAGTGCGGTCTTGACCAGCTCTGGTTCGCTGGTCCTGACGCAGGCAGTCAAGCTATGAGTCGCTGACTGCGTTCACTATTGCTGCGTCTTTTGGTCCCTATTGGACGAATGATGGTTTGTCCTTCATTCAGCCGAGATTGATTATCAATTTCTCAGAGACATCTGATTATGATTCGGATGAAGTTTAATTTCTTTAAAGATGACCTTACCGTTATTTACAAGCACAGTAGAGGAGCAACGTTCCATTATGATATTTATGAACCGCAAAGTGGTGATATCTATTGAAATAATTAGATCAATGAAGGTCCAGTTTGGTAGCGCACTAAATGTCAATGACAAACAATATCACGAGTATCTCGCATGCAGATCATTTAAGAAATCATCTTCAACAGGTATTCATATGCAAACGTGATGGCCACATTATTGTAATAGTAGACACGCCTATGCCTAATCAGTTCACAGAATCTGTGACTGAAGTGGTAAAATTTATTTTCTCGATACACAATAATTAGTATGCCGACAAAGATCAAAGGATTTCATTCGTTTATGGGAACTAGACAAGATGCACAGATATAAAGTATATATTTGTTGGGTCTAACCCAATATAACATCGTACGCAAAAAAATGGCATTAATACGTTGGACGGTTAATCAGATAATTACATTTGTTTGAGGGCAAAGCTAGTGAAACGTGCTATAGTGTAAAAGCCCGTCATCAGATGGGAATTAAATTCAAAAGCACCAATACCTAACGGCAACAAAAGTATTTTTAAAAAAAAAACCCATTGTGCATCACCACAGTACACGAACTACGTACAAGCAGCGAAGATCCCAATGTGTGCATACGGGGTCACACATTCTATAAATATATTTTTGTGCACAGCGTCATTTGCGCATTCTTCTTTGGTAAGTGTTACTATTTTCGGGAGAGTACATATAAGGGAAACAATACAATTAATGTCTAACTTTCAACCAAAGTTGCATCCTTAGCGTTAGGCACTGACAGAAAAAAGCTGTGATTTTATACATTGGATAGGATTATCTTCACTTTTCTTGTCGTTCTCCGTGGAGCATGAGGGTCACGATTGCAGCTGGTCTACGGGAAGCTTGCACAGAGCAACCAAGTGCTGTGGCAGAGGTAGTTTCTGTGGCAATTTGTTTTACGTGCTCAGGCTGTCAGCCTCATACATGAACTCATACTAGTCGCCTCCTACGACATGCCTGACTGAGAAGGAGTAGTCTTATTCTTTCGTGTCCACAAAGATCCCTGGAAACTAAAAGGTAAAGATAATCCCATAGCAGATACTGCCTTAGGGGAGTGAAGTGTTAGAGACTTCACTATACTAGGTCCAGCTTTCTGGGGTGGTGTGACCTACTACCTTCCTTGTTGCCTTCGCTTTCCCTTACTCAAAAGCAGAGTCAGGTACCCATTTACAGCTGAGTAAACTGGAGCGTGACTCTACCAGGTTTTGATCCCCGTAACTTCGTCGCGACGGGTAAGCATTCTAACTACTTAGCCAAATCCGACGTTCCCCTGGAAACATCAAGGGGGTTTCTTTTTTTTTTCTTATCATCACGATTAATCAATCGTTTACTAAATTTTGCCGTTTAACCTTATTACAAAATAAAGTTCCCAAGAAAAATTAAGGTTATTATTTAATAGTTATTTCACGCAATCGCATTACAAACTTTCAAAATATGACCTTGTATTCATCTGTGAACATTTGTCTCTTAAAAACACATTCGGCCGTCAACATTGTGAACAAAAATTTCCCCGCCACTAACGACCCATTCAAAAGTACTTTAAATTATGTCGGTGCGGGAGGGGGGAAGTCATTGACACAGCGGCTGTTTATATTTGTTATAACGTCTCCCATTCCGTGCCCAGTGCGTCACATTTGACGTCACCTTGTTGCCTTCCTGACACAGTTTGAAGCGAATCGCAGTGAAAGGTCAAGGCCGCAGACACTTATCTTCTTGTTAGCGGACGGAGTGTTTCGGGACTGTTATTAATTTAGAATCACTCAAGTCAGGCCAGGGAGATTATTTTTGTGTCTGTTGTGTATTTCTGTGTTATTTTGAAGCCAGGCATCTTATACTGTATGGAACTGTGATGCCAGGGCATTCTGTGAGAATAGTTACCAACTGTGAATTCCAGTGTCTGTTGGGACATCGGCTACAACTTGTAAATATTCGCTTGTAAATATTCGTGTTATTTGCTAGAGAAATTGTGCCTCAATTATGCAAGTATATTTCCTGATTTTCTAGTTCAGGGGTGGACAAGTCGTCTATTGCTGTCCATCGGTGTACAGCCGACAAATTTATGGTGGACCGCCTGACATATAGGCCTACAAGTTTTTATTGATTTTTTTTTTTCTAATTCTTAAATTAAATCTGGTTGGTTTTTTAAGTTACCGGAATTTTTGAACTTAGAGCGGAGGCGATGCAGTCAGATCATCATTATATTAAATGTTATATTATTACATCTTTTGTAGTATTTACATAGTATATGAGCGTCCGAGTGACAGAGTGATTAGAGCGCTGGTCTTTCGCGGTAAAGGTACCGGGTTCAAAACACGGTGCCGTCACGCTCTTGTCTACCCAGCACCGGACTCTGCTCGTGAGCTAGAGAAGGAAAAGGCAGCGAGGAAAGGAACTGGCCACCCCACTTCTCAGTGATGATGAGGTCTCTAACACTTACTCCCCTACAGCAGTACCTGCTATCGGATTACCTTTACATTTAACATGGTATATCTTTTGTTCGAATTTGTTCTTATTTAATCTAATATAGTTTTCCTGCCACATGCACATTTATTTGGTGTCTTCGCTTAATAAAAATTTGTGTTTGCCGTAGATTTTTTTTTGTTTTTTTTTTAAAATAAAATTTTGCCTCGTTTTGGCGAGGTGCGTCCCGTTCAACCCAGCCGGTTATATTAGGGCGCATGTCCCAACATAAAAGACCTTTTAGGTCTAGAGAATTAGTTACCGTGAATCTTCATTTCATACGGATGTAGTGTTATTGTATGATTTGCAGGTTAAAAACTGTAAAAGTAACTACAATTAAAAATTGCACTTGATTTACCGTAGGCGTATTGCAAAAGTAGGAGTAAATGCTAAAGTGTGTCCAGGCCTGTTCTAATTATTACTTCCCTGTGTTTCAAACGCTAAATTTGACATTGGCAGACTTAGACGCTTCGTAGTGAAACCGCTATATTTATGGCAGTCACACTTTGTATGTTACGTGTAATATGTTTTTAAATTACATTAACATTAAAATTACATAATCGTAAGTTGTAGGCCTACTGTCATTGTGCGCTTTTCAAAATTACTGTATCCGAAATAGTTATATATTGTCAGTGGCAGATCTACATTTTGAGCGCCCTGAAGCTTGAACTCTTGGAAAGGCCACTTTTATTTTTTTTTTAAAATGTTGAGGGATGGAAAAGGAACGTTACAAAAATGTGTTTTGTTCCGTGTTCATTTATGAAAGAAGCGATCCGAATTTGTAATTTTTGTGTGTGACGTCATATTCCTTTTAAAACAAATATCCCTCTATCGTCACACAAAAAATGTCGCTTGTATAGCTAGGCGGTGTTGTCGTACGGAAGGTACGGGGTTCGAACCCTGGGTAAGCCACTCACGTCTGTTGTTTTTCTGTTGTCCAAGTGTTCTACTTCTTTATTTCTTACGAGTGCCTGAAAACATACCTTTATGTTTGTCTAATATTAATTTACTGTTTACAGGCCTCGGGTTTCCCTTCCTTATGTGTTATAAATGTTGGACCCCCTACCCCTTCACTGCGTGACGTCATATGTGGACGACCCAAAACCACTTTACTTTCTGTCTCAGTGGGAATTGGATGCAGGCTATATATAGTTCCTGGTATTTGTATGTTGTAGGCGTCTCGTGGTATTAGATCCGGCCTCATTCTTATTGCATGGCTGTCGTAAATTTTTAAAGATAGGTCAGACGATATTTATGGTCCCGTCTGAGCAGAGGTGATAGTGGTAAATATGTGAGAATAAAGGTGTAAGAAATAGGTTTTCACGAGGGAATAGTGTAAGAGGAAGATCTGTCTCTGGAGTGAGTAGTTTCTCTAGTCCAGCCTATCTATACGACTATATTTTAATATCAGACGACCTTTCTCTCCCTATATGAAATATAAGTTACAGTACACACGCCCACGCACACACAATTATGTGACAACAATACGCACAAACGTGAAAAACTATGGATAATTGGGTATGGGTCTCACCAACACACTAAGTTAAGTTTTGTTTAGTTTATTATCACTTAAACTTTACAACATCAAACACATATATATATCAATATAATCATGTTTACAGACAAAGGAAAATAACCCAATAAGTGCTCTCTCCCTTGTTGAGAAAAAAAAAAAGGATCCCAAAGGAAGTTAATAACTCAAAAGTTCAAAGATTAACACTAGGGTATAGAATAGACAGTAAAGAAAAGAACAAGTTCCCACTAAAATGCTATCCAGTAAAAAAAATTAACAATAGTTAAAAAAACCGAAGTTTGCAGGTACAATGTTTCCTGTAACAAAAGAAAATATTTCTCTCTCTTTCTCTGTTATACGTGGCCACTCATTCGCTCCTTACCTAATCTGGTGAAACAATCTTTTGGAAGAATAATCCATGAATGTGCATATAAAGTCCAGTAGTTGGTATCCGAATCGGGCCCCAGTCCCTCCAATAATAATTAAATTTTACATGGGGAACGCCTAATTTGGTGGTAGATTTCTGGATACACAATTGTCACCTAGAATAGTTAATGCCGGAACTCTCTGAGATATGGCATTCCCAGTAAACAGCTGGAAAACATATGATTGCTAAAAACTGTTAATTATGATGATGATGATAATCCTATCGGCTTGCTCTGGGTGAGTACCGATTATGAAACAGCGTATTCTCCTGGATAAAATCCACTTGGGTAAACGACTGTCAGAAGTCGGGAAAAATGTTATGTATATTGCCACACTGATAAAATTGAATGGAAAAATCTGGGTATTTTGTAAGTCCCGTTACTCAAATTTACAGTTAAAAAATGTTAGTGGGTCGCCTTGGCAATTCCTATTCACACCGGTACGGGGACGAACGCCAAGGAAAAACGACAACTATTATTCCTTCAGTAACTGAGGAAAGGACCACAGTAGAAAACCGCTGGCCGCTGGGCTTTGATCAAGCACTGTATTAGGAAGAAAACAAAACATTTAACCAAAATGACAATATCCTATGCTATCAAGCTAAGGTATGATCTCTTATCCTCTCCATCACCTAATTAAATTAAAAGGCACACGGTATCTTAAGCCTGTACTTTCGCGCGCCGCTTAACGAGTACGGGTTTGGTAAAGGCATGCCGCCTTCACGGCCCCCCCCCCCCCCCCCTCCGACCCGGTAAAACACTCAGCGCACAATGTCAGTTATAATTTAATTATGACTACGCTCCCTTAACAAATATCGCCTGTCATTACTAGCTAGTTGATTGTCGGCGTCTATCGTTTTTACACGTGATATTAAATGCTAGTCACTATATAATTACACTCAATGAAATATAATGCGCATTCTACTCTGTCACTTTATCCGACACTCATAGCATTTTACTTAGTCAGCTAAACCGTATCTTCTGGTGTAAAAAAATGGTTGATGGATTTTTACATTAAGCTGAACAACTGGTAAGAAAATATCTACGCGTTTGCTATTTCGCTAGTCTTAACGCTAGGGACTTACAGTGAATAAAATGGTAAAACTTTAACACATTTAACACTTAAGCACAACTTATATTATTACCAGAAAAACAGAATAATCCCCACGAAGGCTATTAAAGCACTATTTCACATAGGTTCTAGCGTACGCGTTTAGATTATCCAAAATTTCCAGAGAGACTTGATAACTGACTTGGAGAGACCGCAGTATATATACAGATTTTGTACAATATCTCTACAAGATGTGATAAGTCACACCTTCGACGTATCAGGGAAAAATCAACGAGCTTGGCTTCCGAGATAAAGGAATCTACGGTTCGCTCACTCGCGATGCCGAACGACATCAGAAGACATCCCGTGCGAACGGGCCTTCTTAGATTTCGTCCCCCTACCATAGATCAAATACTTAATTCCCCTGAAAATGTCGTACATCAAAGGTGATCGGGAAGTCTGGTCGTTTTCCGCACGTGCTTTCTGTCACTATCCTATGATTGATAGATCCGCTCGCGTGAGAACTCAGGTAAACAGACCGGTTCGTTCCCCTGTTATCTGGCATGTTGCGAAAATAGGTCAACTACTCGTTAGCGCAAGAAAGACAGGAAAAATAGGCGTGGCTTCAAAAGTGAGTCAACAGACAGCGAATAGCGTGGTTTTGTCTTCGCAAAACGAAAACACTAACTGAGGAAGCAAAGGTGGTCGGATCTCCGTGTATATTTACCTTACACGTCACAATGGCCAAACCACTTTATTTTCCGCCTCTCTATATATCTTCTGCAGGATGTAGTTCCTACAATTTTTCTGATGTAATCTTTTCTCATTCCCATGTAATATTAATGGCTCTTCTTCAGCATTTTATCTCGCACACAATGGGATTTCCCGCTCCTGTGCTCTTGTCAGGGAAAATTTTAGCCCTGATAGCACAGAGTTGGTAAGAACATGCCATTTATCAATTGTCGTTTAGTTTCTTTACTGAAATTGTGATTTTTTTAGCTGTGGTGACATCTTGTTTCGATTTCTCTGTTAAGTCTTCACTTTTCTGTGAAAATATTTCCAAGACAGATAAACTCTGGAACCAGTTTAAGCTCGTGCTGGCAATACCTATGTTAATCGGGCCTGTTCATCGGCTGATCCTCGTAGTTTCTGTCTTTGATGTGCTGGCCTTCATGGTGTATCTTCCAGTGTCAAGGATATCCAGTTTACAATTTAATGATGCGACCTGTGGTAAAGTGGGATGTTATAAATATTTATAGGGGACTTAGTGTACTGACTGAGATCAGCTGTGAAGGTATCTATATCTAATAAGAGTAGTGTATTATAGATAACCTTACTTGCTGCCACATATGTATATCTCAGTCAGAATTATTCTGGAATAGTGTGATGACTACGTTATATGTCTAGGGTATGTGTATGATGAAGTGTAAGTCAAAACAACAACAGACAGATAAACAATTTAATTTATTCCACCACACTCGACAACACTGTGACACTCACATACATAAAACACTCTACAAGGATATCTTAAAGGAGTCACTGATAACTTTTCAAATAACAATATGTATTCAGTGCTGTCATGAATGTATATGTGTCCTGATTCAAATACAAAGGGAATCAGGAATCACAATCAATTTTAATTACAAGTTATATGTACAGAATTTATTAATATGAATCTTGTAGTGACATATGTTATTAATAGTATCCTATGTGTGTCAGTTGTGTAGTAGTAATCTGAGGTAATACTGGTTTTGTTTTGTTCAAGCTCTGTTGGTATTTGTCATCATGACTTCAATAGTTTGTCTTTGTTGGAACTAGTATTGGAGATGTTCTCAGTTCCTGGCATTAAAACAATTAAATTCCACTCTTAATTTTATTTTATAGTGTCATTTTAAGATGGGGTACATAATGTTGAGCTCCATGGCCACACTCTCTTATCTTTCGTGATGACTGCAGTAAAGGCCTCCTCTGCTCGATTACTTTAATGAGTTCTGGAGCCACCCCACTGGTTGCTATATGGACCAAGGAGTATGCTGTCCACCTCTGGCTTCAGCAAAGCTCTGACCAGGTGCTGCTCAATAACTTTAAGACCACGGTCCCTGAAACAAGAAGGATGTACCTTCTACGTCATAACTAATTTATACTCTCTTTCTACACTGAGCACAATACATCACAAACATTGAGTTCAGAGCGTTAGGCCAACTGTCAGCTTCATCTGAAATACTTTATACCAGTATTTCCCTCCCTAATGGTTACTACGCCTCTGCAATTCCAGCATTATTTCTTTCTAGTCAATCATCTAGGTGTCAGTGTACTGTTTGGCCATTCCATGCAGTTTTACTTTCCTCCGACACCTTTTGTTCAGGCTGGAGCATTATAGGCTTTACATCATGTTTGCTACTGAACTACACATATATACAGGCATAAATTAACAATGTACATTCAATTTTCATTAAAAGATATTGAATATTTCAAGCTTACCACAATTCATGGAATAATAAACAGTTTCGTTGACTGGCAATGAATATAGCACAACTCCGATCTGCCGATGTCCCAGGCTTTATTTTATAAAAATATACACTGGTGCTCAACGCACTGCTTCTTAGTAGGTTTATTACAAGATGTGGCAATGAACAGACGCTCTGAATCGAGTATATTCGCAGCTCTACCCAATGAAACCATGTCTACACATCTTTTCAAAAAAGTACTCCTTTTCACGTTCCCCCTGACAACACAAGATAGTATTTATAGCCCGACCAATCGTGTTTAGTTTTATATTTGTTGCGCTCCAATCAAATAGGAGTTAACATGGTAGGCTATTTCCGTAACGTAAGGTTTTTTCAAACACGTTATAAAAAAAAATTTTATGAGCAGAAATGATTTCATGCTGTCAGGCACCCCCACTATTTTATTTTGGTTATAATTTGGTAATTCCTAGACTATTTGCGTAACGTTTTACATATTCTTTGTCAGCAAGCCCTAAGGAACCCAAATATACAAATTTAAAAGAGCTAAGTGGCTGCGTTCAAAATATGCAATTTCTTCTACCTCCTGTTTCGAAGATGTGCTGTCTGGGTACTGTAATGTTTTCAAACGTAAACCCATCTAATGTCATCTTTTCTAATAAGCGTTTTCCAGGTTTTTTTAAAAACCTAACTCTGGGAAGGTTAGTGTTTTTATCACTGTCCGTCTGAAAAAAAGTTAGTGCATGTGGCCTTACACGCGTGATGGCAGCAATTGTGTATCGCGCGACGCGTGTTTAGTATTGCATGCTTCCTGCCTTCATTCGCCCCTCTCTCTCTCCTGCTTTATCTGTCTTTTAGTTACGCCGTGTATAAAATGGAATGAATGAAATATTAAATTTAGGTCATTGATCAGTTTGCGTATCTCAAGGTTGTTCCAAGAAATACAGTACACGTTTCATTGAAGAAAGCGGGTAATAATACAGTAGGGTTTTACTATCAACGTGAAAGCGTTACAATTTGCAGACGAAGCAGAAAACAAGGGGGATTTCGAGTACAGTCATTGTGACAGCACTGTTTCTTTTACCATTGCTCTTTTCTTTATTAAATGTATGTGTTAGGCTTCATATTTACCTGATAATTTATATATGTGGATTAGAATATTCCACGACATCTCCCCTCTTAAAACAGACATTATATGTCAGTCCTTTATTCTATATACACATAGAGAAATTTATTATTATTTCTGGGGTTTAGGGTGATTCTCATCACACGGATGGCGGCTTAAAAAATCCGCTCCCAAATTGGTTTTTCCAGATATATACTCAATGCTAAAATTATATGGAGCCAAAAGTAAGGACCATCTGAGTAACCTAGAGTTCTCATGCCTAGCCTGGGCCAGAAACGATAAAGGTTTGTGATCCGTTTGCAACTTAAATGCCTTCCCATACAGATAAATATTGAATTTCTTTATTGCCCATATTACTGCAAGACATTCTTTTTCGCTAGTTGAGTAGTTGATTTCAGCTTTATTCAACTTTCTGCTAGCATATGCCACTGGGCTTAATTCCCCATCCAGTGCATCTGATTTCTGTAGTAGAGTTGCACCTAACCCAATATTACTGGCATCCGTCCTTACTATGAATTCTTGACTTAAGTCAGGTAATTTCGAAATAGGTTTACTTGTGAGCTTTTCCTTCAATTCTTGGTAAGCCATTTCACATTGTGGTGTCCATGTAATGCGATCTGGATGTCCTTTACGTGTCAAATCAGTTAACGGTGCACATATGGAATTAAAGTTTTTGATATACTTCTGGTAGAAACCACATAATGAGACAAAGGATCTCACGTCCTTCTTGGTTTGTGGTCTCGGGGCTTTCTGTAGTTTCTCTAAATTCTTTGGGTCAGGGGTCATGTTTCCCTGATAAACTGTGTGTCCCAAAAATTCCAATTCTTTACATCCAACGCAACATTTGGTTGGTCGGGCTGTTAAATTTGCTTCCCTAAGTCGATCAAACAGCATATTCAGAGAGTCAATGTGTTCCTCAAATGTTTCTGTTGCTATAAGGATATCATCCATGAAATTTGTTATATATGGTGTCGTGGAATATTCTAATCCACATATATAAATTATCAAGTAAATATAAAGCCTAACAAATACATTTAATAAAGAAAAGAGCAATGGTAAAATAACAGTGCTGTCACAATGACAGTACTCGAAATCCCCCTTGTTTTCTACTTCGTCGGCAAATTGTAACGCTTTCACGTTGATAGTAAAAGCCTACTGTATTATTACCCGCGTTCTTCAATGAAACGTGTGCTGTATTTCTTGCAAAAACATTGAGATACCAAGCTGAACAATGACCTAATTTTAATATTTCATTCATTCCATTTTATACACGGCGTAACTAAAGACAGATGGACTAAAGGATAGAGAGAAGGGAGAGGCATAAAGCCGAACACGTGCAACACAAAACACGCGTCGCGCGATACACAATTACTACTATCACGCGTGTAAGGCCACATGCACTAACTTTTTCGGACGGACAGTGATACAAACACTAACCTTCCCAGAGTTAGGTTTTTAAATCCTGAAAAACTCTTATTAGAAAAGATAACATTAGATGGGGTTACGTTTGAAAACATTACAGTACCCAGACAGCACATCTTCGAAACAGGAGGTAGAAGGAATTGCATATTTTGAACGCAGCATATTAGTTCTATTAAATATATATATTTGGGTTCCTTAGGGTTTGCTGACAAAGAATATGTACAACGTTAGGCAAATAGTCTAGGAATTAACAAGTTATAGCCAAAATAAAATGATGGTGCTGTCAGACAACACCCAAAATCAGAATCGCTCAGTGGTAGATTTTTTTTAATCCACCATTGTACGGGAAATGGGCCACAAGTTACATTTGAACTGATTGGCTGGAATGATATGTAAGGCTACACACGATTAGTCGGACTATAAATACTATCTTTGGTTGTTAGGGGAGACGTAGGAAGGTAAAATTTTTTCAAACACTTGTCGAAACGTGGCTCCATTGGTCAGACTCGCTGATATAATCACTTAGGAGCGTTAGTTCGAGACCACTAGTGCAAATAAGCTTGATAAAGCAACAGTGCGTTGAAGCCAGCTCATATTTTTGCTAAATAAAAGCCTGGAACATAAGCAGATGGGAATTTGTGCCAGTATTTGTGCCAGAATTCATTGCTAATCAACGTATCTGTGTTTGTTTCCATGAATTGTGGGACCGTGGTCTTGATGGTATTGAGCAGCACCTGGTCAGAGCTTTGCTGAATCCAGAGTCGGACAGCATACTCCTTGGTCCATTTAGCTATCAGTGAGGTGTCTCCAGAGCCCAGGGGAGAAATCGAGCAGAGGAGTCTTTTCCTGCCGCCATCACACAAGATAAGCTGATGTGGCCAGCTGAGCTCAAAATTATTTACCCCCAGCTTAAAATGACCTTGTAAAAATAACATTAAGAGGGGAATTAAATTGTTTTAATATCAGGAACTGAGAACATCTCCAATACTAGTCCCAATAAAGACAAACTATTGAAGTCATGATGACAAATACCAACAGAGCTTGAACAAAACAAAACCAGTATTACCTCATATTACTACTACACAACTGACACACATAGGATACTTTTAATAATATATGTCATTACCATATTCATATTGATAAATTCTGTACATATAACTTGTAAGTAAAATTGATTGTGATTCCTGGTTCCCTTTGTATTTGAATCAGGACACATATTCATTCATAACAGCAATGAATACATATTGTTATTTGAAAAGTTATCAGTGACTCCTTTAAGATATCCTTTAGAGTGTTATATGTATGTGAGTGTCACAGTGTTGTCAAGTGTGGTGGAATAAATTAAATTGTTTATCTGTCTGTTGTTGTTATGACTTACACTTCATCATACACATACCCTAGACATACAACGTAGTCATCACACTATTCCAGAATAATTCTGACTGAGGTATACATATGTGGCAGCAAGCAAGGTTATATATAATACACTACTCTTATTAGATATATATACCTTCACAGCTGATCTCAGTCAGTACACTAAGTCCCCTATAAATATTTATAACATCTCACTTCACCACATATGGATTATTCAGAGGGTCCAATAATTTTCTCATCATTCTAGAGAAGACACTAGGCGCATTCTTCAATCCAAATGGCAATCTATTAAACTCATAGTGTCCTTCTGAGGTACTAAAAGCTAGGTATGGTCTAACCTCACGCTTTACTGGAATCTGATAGTATCCTTTACTCAGATCCACTTTTGAGAAATATTTAGCTTTATTTAGTCTGGCAAACAGCTGATTTGTATCCGGCAATGGATCCACCTGTCCTTCTGTAATAGCATTCAGTCTCCTGTAATCTATACAGAGTCTATGTTCTCCAGAGGGCTTCCTTAAGAGTACAACACCGGAACTATACGAAGATTCACTGTGCGAAATAATTCCTTCCTTCAACAGATAGTCTATCTCTTCCTTCAAAGCTTTCTCCTTAGCAAACGGAATCGAATATGGTTTCATACAGACAGGTGTGGGGTCTATCAGTTTCATATCATATTCCAATAGGTTTGTATGCCCTGGTCGGTCTGTTAACACCTCTGCATGATTATTTAGAACCTGTTGCACTCTCTCTTTCTGAGTTTTCGTTAAATGTGTACTGATTTTCACTTGTGCTGCTGTCTCACAGGGGTGTAATGGATATTCAAATGATGAAAGTGATTCCTTTTTCATCTCCATGGCAATGGACAAGGTCAACAAGTGTGTCTCTTCCTGATGTTCTCTTTCCAAATATTTCTTCAGGAGATTCACGTGATAGATTTTTTCTTTCCCCTTCTTATCTATCTTATAATTTGTTCTAGACACCTTCTCTAGAACTGTATATGGACCTTGCCATCCAATCTGTAACTTATTCTGACTCCCGGGGAGAAGAAGCAGTACCTTCTCTCCCACCGCCAAATCTCTGTCTTTCGCCTTCCTGTTATAATAGGCAGCATGTTTCTTCCTGGCTTGTTTCAAATTTTCATTGGCAAGTTTCCAGCCAGTTTTTAAACGAGTGATCAGCTCATTCACATATTGGTATGAAGATGTAATGTTTTCCTCTGCCTTTTCATCAGTCCACGTTCTTAACAAAGCTACATATGGACCTTTAATTTTGTGGACCTATTTGTCCATGCACCGGTATGGTCTCTTCCACTCGAAGCTCTATAGTGATGATTTTTCTTCCCAGAATTATCATGCATAAAACGACCGCTACCAATTTTTCTTTTGGGGCTTTCTCCCCTCTTAAAATTCTTGAGGAGAGATTTCCTCTCTACATCCTCTTCCTCCAGTTTGTTTAAGTCCGATTGAGGGATTTTCGGCTTATCCTGGGGTAAGACATCTTTTTGCACTCTCCGCATAGTGGCCATTGTAAAACAATTAAGTGAAGCTTGTCCGTGAAAAGGGGCTTCCCATTCCATTTGGTCCACTTTATCAAATCTATTTTTCTTTTTATTATCAGGCCTAATTTTGCCCCGTGGCGTGTCCAGGTCCTGATCAATGTTCCCACTTGTGGGTGTTCCCTCATGTGCTATGCTACACCTTTCTACAAAATTCTCAATGTCCCATCTTGCTTTGGGCCAATAATAATTGTGAGCCACCTTTTGAATGATGGTACCTATCTTCTCATGGTCCCCATCTGGTTTCACATGTAGGCTCCTTATTAAGTCTGCCCTATATCTTTTAGGAAGTACCAGCTGTCCCTGACCTTTGGATCTAGCTCCAGTCTTCCTATACATCAACTTGTTTTTCATGTAAAAATCTCCCTTGCCTGGAGTTGTATGACAAGTTGACAATTTCCTGAAACAAGGCTTGAGTGTTTTATCCCCAGCCTGTGCCTTCCTCATCTCTTCTGGAGTGGTATCCAACATAATATCCTCCTCCTGTCTTGAGGTCGACCTGACCTGAAGGGTGGCCATATACACAGGTTTCCTTCTACAATGGTCAGTGTCATGATTGTTCATCTTACAATTTTTACACCACCTTTTTCCTTGGTTGAAAGATTTTCTTTCATCATATTTCCTTTCATCGAATTGTGGGAATTTATTGTTATTTTCATACCGTGGCCTATCAAATTGGTGCTTACCTTTGTTTTGATCCCTAGGATCAAATTTATTAAAGTTCTGTGGTGCCCTAAAGTTATCCACTTGTTTCTTTTTATTACCTGTTACCTCTGCTTGAGCTGCTTGATACCTTTCAGCAACATTTAGCAACTCACCCAGCCTCTCTGCACCTTGTTCCATGAGAAACTTTCTCAGGTCTGGAGCCATGGACTCTCTTAGTTGCTCTATAAGGACCATTTCCTTAAGATCTTGGGTTTTCCCCAGAGAAGTCCATTTCTCCAAGTATGTCTCTATTCGTGCAGAGAACTGGTGATAGGTTTCACCTGACAGTAGTTTAGCATTCCTAAATTTTTTCCTATAAAATTCTGCATTCTTTTCATATCTTAACAAAAGAGCCTGCTTTAGCATGTCATAATTTTCCTGATCATTTCTGCTCATTTTTGCAAAAACTTCATAAGCTGCCCCACGAAGTCCTTGAGATAACTTTAAGCTCCACCTTTCTTTCTCTAACCCATATGTGGTAGCTAATAGTTCATACCTATTTAGATAGCTCTCTATATCATCGTCTTTCTCAACAAAATGATCTAAATGAAAATTCATAGCTGAGGTTGAGGCTCCTTGGCTAGCAGTGGCATCAGAGGCAAAGGGACTGGCACCATTTTCAGGAGCATGGCCTTGAAACTCAAACTCCCTTAGTCGTAACTCATGTTCCCTTTGTAATCTTTTATCTTCTGCTTCCCTTTCTGCAGCTAATTTCTTCTCTTCCCTTTCTGCAGTCAATCTTCTTTCTTCTGCTTCCCTTTCTGCAGTCAATCTTCTTTCTTCTGCTTCCAATTTCTTAGCCTCTTTGTCAGCCTCAATCTGCAACCTCTTAGCCTCAGCCTCTAACCTTCTTTCGGCCTCTTTTTCTAATCTTCTTTCTTCCCGTTCAATATATTTGTCACATTCAGCCGTAACATAAGAAATCATAATTTGCCCGTCCATTCCTAACTCTTTCGCAGTCTGTACAGCAGCAGATCGAAATTTTGCCAAGTCGGCCATTGTCTAACAGATAAATGTCTAAAATATGTAACTAAACAATTTTATCTATGACTAACTAACTTAGGACAACACAGGCACTGTGAGCTCAACCTTATTTATTTTCACCCAAGGATACCTTTTAATTCTTATTATTCCCTGAAGTGAATTACCCCCAATATTTGTAATAGGGAAAGATTCAAAATCCCGAGAGCGAGACCCCAATATATGTGGTAAAGTGGGATGTTATAAATATTTATAGGGGACTTAGTGTACTGACTGAGATCAGCTGTGAAGGTATCTATATCTAATAAGAGTAGTGTATTATAGATAACCTTACTTGCTGCCACATATGTATATCTCAGTCAGAATTATTCTGGAATAGTGTGATGACTACGTTATATGTCTAGGGTATGTGTATGATGAAGTGTAAGTCAAAACAACAACAGACAGATAAACAATTTAATTTATTCCACCACACTCGACAACACTGTGACACTCACATACATAAAACACTCTACAAGGATATCTTAAAGGAGTCACTGATAACTTTTCAAATAACAATATGTATTCAGTGCTGTCATGAATGTATATGTGTCCTGATTCAAATACAAAGGGAATCAGGAATCACAATCAATTTTAATTACAAGTTATATGTACAGAATTTATTAATATGAATCTTGTAGTGACATATGTTATTAATAGTATCCTATGTGTGTCAGTTGTGTAGTAGTAATCTGAGGTAATACTGGTTTTGTTTTGTTCAAGCTCTGTTGGTATTTGTCATCATGACTTCAATAGTTTGTCTTTGTTGGAACTAGTATTGGAGATGTTCTCAGTTCCTGGCATTAAAACAATTAAATTCCCCTCTTAATTTTATTTTATAGTGTCATTTTAAGATGGGGTACATAATGTTGAGCTCCATGGCCACACTCTCTTATCTTTCGTGATGACTGCAGTAAAAGCCTCCTCTGCTCGATTACTTTAATGAGTTCTGGAGCCACCCCACTGGTTGCTATATGGACCAAGGAGTATGCTGTCCACCTCTGGCTTCAGCAAAGCTCTGACCAGGTGCTGCTCAATAACTTTAAGACCACGGTCCCTGAAACAAGAAGGATGTACCTTCTACGTCATAACTAATTTATACTCTCTTTCTACACAGAGCACAATACATCACAAACATTGAGTTCAGAGCGTTAGGCCAACTGTCAGCTTCATCTGAAATACTTTATACCAGTATTTCCCTCCCTAATGGTTACTACGCCTCTGCAATTCCAGCATTATTTCTTTCTAGTCAATCATCTAGGTGTCAGTGTACTGTTTGGCCATTCCATGCAGTTTTACTTTCCTCCGACACCTTTTGTTCAGGCTGGAGCATTATAGGCTTTACATCATGTTTGCTACTGAACTACACATATATACAGGCATAAATTAACAATTTACATTCAATTTTCATTAAAAGATATTGAATATTTCAAGCTTACCACAATTCATGGAATAATAAACAGTTTCGTTGACTGGCAATGAATATAGCACAACTCCGATATGCCGATGTCCCAGGCTTTATTTTATAAAAATATACACTGGTGCTCAACGCACTGCTTCTTAGTAGGTTTATTACAAGATGTGGCAATGAACAGACGCTCTGAATCGAGTATATTCGCAGCTCTACCCAATGAAACCATGTCTACACATCTTTTCAAAAAAGTACTCCTTTTCACGTTCCCCCTGACAACACAAGATAGTATTTATAGCCCGACCAATCGTGTTTAGTTTTATATTTGTTGCGCTCCAATCAAATAGGAGTTAACATGGTAGGCTATTTCCGTAACGTAAGGTTTTTTCAAACACGTTATAAAAAAATTTTATGAGCAGAAATGATTTCATGCTGTCAGGCACCCCCACTATTTTATTTTGGTTATAATTTGGTAATTCCTAGACTATTTGCGTAACGTTTTACATATTCTTTGTCAGCAAGCCCTAAGGAACCCAAATATACAAATTTAAAAGAGCTAAGTGGCTGCGTTCAAAATATGCAATTTCTTCTACCTCCTGTTTCGAAGATGTGCTGTCTGGGTACTGTAATGTTTTCAAACGTAAACCCATCTAGTGTCATCTTTTCTAATAAGCGTTTTCCAGGTTTTTTTAAAACCTAACTCTGGGAAGGTTAGTGTTTTTATCACTGTCCGTCTGAAAAAAAGTTAGTGCATGTGGCCTTACACGCGTGATGGCAGCAATTGTGTATCGCGCGACGCGTGTTTAGTATTGCATGCTTCCTGCCTTCATTCGCCCCTCTCTCTCTCCTGCTTTATCTGTCTTTTAGTTACGCCGTGTATAAAATGGAATGAATGAAATATTAAATTTAGGTCATTGATCAGTTTGCGTATCTCAAGGTTGTTCCAAGAAATACAGTACACGTTTCATTGAAGAAAGCGGGTAATAATACAGTAGGCTTTTACTATCAACGTGAAAGCGTTACAATTTGCAGACGAAGCAGAAAACAAGGGGGATTTCGAGTACAGTCATTGTGACAGCACTGTTTCTTTTACCATTGCTCTTTTCTTTATTAAATGTATGTGTTAGGCTTCATATTTACCTGATAATTTATATATGTGGATTAGAATATTCCACGACACGACCCAACCATTCCTTTTGTCCTTTTATAGTTGTTCTTCTTCAAGTACCATGCGTATTGGCGTAGGTGATCATGTTATTCCACAACTTCCAGGATACTTTATTTATTATGTTGTTGCCTATGTAGTTAATGAGTGGTATTTTTCTCATCAGCTTTTTGTGTTTGTTGCTTACCATCATCATTGTCGTCATGATCATCATTCCTTGTCATTGAATAAAGGCATGAAGCGATTGCTCCTTATCGATTTCTATTAATATTGGACATCAATCGTCAAATCTATCAACAAATTCCCCGCTAGTTTAGCTTCCTCATCAAGTGTTCTTCTACATGTTATCATTAGTCTCCCCACTTGTCTCGTTCTCTGATCGTTCCAGTAAAGGGAATAATTGTGGGTTGTTTCTTAAGGTTGTATCATATCAAAGGATAATTCCCCTTTATGCGCGAGGGAACGTTCCAGTGACGTCATTCTTGCAACCAATCGTAAAGGTACTTTTCTATCATGTGACCAGTTAACATACATGGGGACATGAATCAGTTCACTCCTGGCTCATGTCGTTAACGAACAGAATCAGGTCACTGACATTTTGCTCACAAAAATATGGATACCACGTGACATCCTCAATACGCTCCCCCCAGAGCACAGATACTCAGCAACCGCATAACGTGCTGTGACATCATATCCATTTCTACTTTCTCTCTTTAATGTTAGTTGTATTGCTTGTTGTGTAGTCCTATTTCATAATTTTATATTTGTTTTTACATTTGACCATTTGATAAGGTGAATGCAACGGGGGCCTCTGTTGGTGAAAGTATGGAGTTTAAAAGGTAAAGGTAGTCACATGACAGATACTGCTGTAGGGGAGTGAAGTGTTAGAGACATCACTATAAGAAGTCTCAGCTTTATGAGGTGGGGTGACCGGTTCCTTTCCTCGCTGTTTTTGCCTGCCCTAACTCAAAAGCAGAGTCAGGTACCCATACAACAGCTGGATAGACTGGTGCATGACGGTACCTGGTTTCGAACCCGGTCACTTTGACTCCAGAAGCAAACACTCTACCCACTCTGTCACCCGACCCACTGCATGACGTTTAGGCGTGATATTTCTGGTTACATGCCATGCGTCCACGCTATAGAGTAGGACAAATTTTACACTTGTGTTAAACAACCTAATTTTATTTTCTTGGGAATGAGCTGCAGAGTTCCATACTGGTTATAGCAGGGGTCGGGAACCTTTCCGTGACAAAGAGTCAAATATTTAATTTTGTCTCCATTTTAACAAATTGAAGAGCCGCATGAAAAAAAAAAATCACATGGTATCCCTCATTCACTAAGAGTTAAGTTGTAGAGAGCCGAGAACCGAACGAGATGGCTCAAAGAGCGGCATGCGGCTCCGCGAGCCGCGGGTTCCCGACCCCTGGGTTAAAGGGAGCAAATGTAAATGTGGCATTATTTATCCTGTCTTTAATCTCCTGGTTTGTTCCTATTTCTGTGTTGATTTGTGCATGTCACTTTCCTTAATTAATTCATACCCTACAGATCTGTATGGATCATCATCATCATCTTCACATCGAAGGTTGGCTGCAAGGAAACTCCAACGTTTTTTGTCTATCCTGTCCATCTATTGATGTTATCTTCCCACTTATAGCGCTGTCTTCCTCTTGCAAGTTTGCCTTCAACTCTGCCTTCTATCATGGTCTTAAGTAAGGAGTTATGGATCAAAGGCCATCAATAAATTCACGCTAAGCCTTCCTTTCCTATTCCATCAACGCTAGATAAATGAAATAAGAGCTCATCTATATTGTGAAATGTATTCCTTTGCATCTTCTGTCACTCCACTTGGATTATATATAAGTCGCGCTGTGGGCAAACAAAACTCGTACAACCACTCTGTGGGAAGTATATTTACATTATATTAGCTTTTGCTTGAACATAAGAAAGCTTTCTGTTCATACTTCGATGTGTCTTGCCTCGTGTGAAGTGTATGAAATTCTCCACTTGAATATGCACCTGTTTGTGTAAGCATAATGCTTGTGTTTATATGAGAAATATGGCTTCACTTTTGATTCACGTCGGATACGTAAGACACTGTCTGGACTTCATTGCTAGAGATATGATTAGATCCATAAACTTTGTATTCTGTGACGCGTCGAAGAGTCTAAATCATCATCATTATCATTATCATCTTCATGATCATAACCATCATCATCATCTTTGTCATTATCATCATCATCATCATGATCATAACCATCATTATCATCATCATCTTTGTCATTATCATCATCATGATCATGATCATAACCATCATTATCATCATCATCATCATGATCATAATCCATCATTATCATCTTCATGATCATAACCATCGTGATCATCATCATCTTTGTCATTATCATGATCATGATCATAACCATCATTATCATCATCATCATCATGATCATAACCATCATTATCATCATCATCATCATGATCATAACCATCATTATCATCATCATCATCATCATGATCATATCCATCATTATCATCATCATCATCATGATCATAACCATCATTATCATCATCATCTTCATGATCATAACCATCATCATCATCATCATCTTTGTCATTATCATCATCATGATCATAACCATCATTATCATCATCATCATCATGATCATATCTGTAGTGGTGTTGCTGGTATTGGATGATGGTGATATTACTAATTGTAATTGTATGAGGCCAGCTGTGAAGGCTCCTGAGATAAAATGTAGTTGTGAATTGTCAGAAGGCCTTTCTTGCTACCACTACGACCTCACACTTAATTTTTTTTTTTAATGAATGTGGCTACGTAAAGTGTCTAGGGTTATGCTATGTAGTGTGGTGTAATAGGTTATAGATATACCCACAGATATTTAACACGACTAATAATATTAATAAATGTTAAAATACACTGAACTAACTCACGTGTGTAAAATTTTTTGATAGAATTATATTACATTTATTTTGTTCTGGATCAATTTTTTTGGTTGACCAGAACTTAAAAGGATTTAGAGATTATGAAAGAAATGCATGGAATATTATATCATAAATGCAATAGTGTACATATATATGTACTATACTAGTTAGTTTTATTAAAATGTTCTAGTAGTCATCTACTTGGGAGGATAGTTACTGTTTGTGCTGTTGGGGTGGCCTCATCACACCTGTCTATATTGACTACACAGTGTCCAGAAAATGGTGGGAATTTTTATGGGGTTATTAGTAACTAAAGGGCTTTGGTGAATGTCCAGCAGACCAGAGGCTCACTCATCTTGTCGTTGTAGCTCTGGTGCTGAAATCTGATGGTCCCACCTCTCCGTGCTGGCGGGCAATAATGGTGGTCTCTGTCACAAGTACTGCACAGATACACTCGAGTAAAGTCACCCACTGAATAGACACTGCTTGGTTGACAACAGAAACTCGCAGCTCTGCAATCAAAGTATGGGCCATGTGTCAAAATCTATTCTCTACCCACGTCTGGACACAACACTGACACAACAACCACATCATACAGACAGGTCAGATCTCTCTGACCAAACAGCACATTTACCATGGTGGTTTTACATCAGATAGATCCTCCCAGACTATAGATTCTGAAAAATATTTATTAGTTGTCTGCCCTAAAAGAGGATAGGTAATATGTTTCATTATTCCCAACACTTGATCTGTCTTGCCTAACCCTTGCTGGAGTTTATGTACATTGTTGGTCCCTAGACCCTGACTAGGGCGGGGGGTCTAGAGCAAATCCCTACTTGTTTGTAAGGCTAGATTTCGATATGGCAGTATCAAATCACTCGAACATGAAACAATATTCAAAATATATAAGGAAATAATTTCAATCTTACCAGATTATGAATAAATAACACAGAATTGCTAGCAAAACTCAGCTGAGCTGCTGGCTATAGTATGGCGTCCCTAAATTTATTACACTTTCTTTCATATGGAAATCACCACACTTTAAAATCTGTGTCTATCACTGAACAACTATTGAAGAATGGCCCCACTTTCGCGTCTGAGCGCTAATGATATGATTGTCTGTGGCCAATCACTGCCTAGGTTTATTTTAAATTCAAATTTCCTACCATAAAGTCATTTCAGTCATGCTTCAGTCAAGTATGGATGGTTATCTGTTAGTCTGTCCGTCTCTACTTGTGTTTCTACAAAATGTACTTGATTTTTGAACCAACCTTTCTCTCCCCTCCAAAATTTTGTCGTTAAAAGTTATATTTAGACACAGCTACCACCCAAAAACCCTCTCTTCCATACTACGTAGATTTGAACACTTGCGTCTCGAGGTCGTGTTTTTTTTGTGCAATTAGCGACACTTTTAGATTCAATACAGTCTGTCGATGATGTGAACAACACTGTCTTTTGTCATTATCTTCAATATTATCTATCCGTTTGTAAAATTAAGAACATATTAGTTCACTGCTCAGAATAGGCCATCCGGCCAGCTAATTTTTATATTCCTAACATTAATATTAAGAAAAAAATACTTTTTAATTTTTGTAATATTCCTAACATCTGCGTTTAGCCGCTGAATTCAAATCAAGGGCTTGGTATCGCGCAAAAGCGTCCAATAAATGACTGTGGCGTAACATATCTATGGTCCCTTCTGTCGAGTTGCTTACTTTTTATGTCAACTTGGGAAACGTGACTTTTCTCCGTTTCCCCCCCCCCCCCCATTGCGTCTCCTTAGCCTTTCTAGTCTCACGCAATCTTTCCAGTCATATTTTTTTTCCTTTTTGATCCGCCGTTCCCCTCCTGTCTAGCAAGTCAGTTATTATGGAGGATGATGACCCGCGGTCTAGGCGATCATGTACTATTCGCAGCCTACGCATTATGTTTTTATCCTTAAATGTTATCTTTGGAGATATTTTACCGTTGTATCTCTGTCCAATTCACTACACATCTCCCCACTTGAAAACATGCCTATGGCAAGTTCCAACACCAGCGATACACATAGGTAAAATTGCTCCTCACGTCTGCCACTACTCTAATTTTGATCACAGGGGTGCCGACTGAGGAAATCTGCACCGACATTCAATTTGCCTGGGATATATTGGATACTAAACTGATAAGGTTGAAGCAACAAAGACCACCTCAGCAATCTTGCGTTTTCATGCTTAGCCTGAGACAAGAACACGAGAGGCTGATGGTCCGTCTCCACCACAAATGTCCTACCATACAGATAGATTTGAAACTTCTTTATTGCCCAGATTAATGCTAAACATTCTTTTTCGCTTGTGGAGTATCCTTGTTCCGCCTTATTCAATTTGCGGCTTGCATAAGCGACTGGTTTAAGTTCCCCATCAGGTGAAGATGATCTTTGCAACAAAGCCCCTCCGAGTCCCACATTACTTGCATCGGTTCTTAAGACAAAGTCCTGTGTCAAATCAGGCAGTTTGAGAATAGGCTTGCTAGTGAGTTTTTCCTTTAACTCTTGGAACGCTAGTTCACATTGTGCAGTCCAAATAATTTTATCTGGAAGTCCCTTGCGAGTCAAATCAGTCAGAGGAGCACAAATAGCGTTAAAATTCTTGATGTATTTCTGATAAAATCCGCATAACGACACAAATGATCGCACGTCCTTTTTTGTTTGCGGCCTAGGTGCTCTCTGCAGTTTTTCCAAGTTCTTAGGATCAGGGGTCATATTACCCTGATATACAGTGTGTCCCAAGAATTCCAACTCTTTGCATCCAATACAACATTTTGTTGGCCTAGCAGTTAAGTTCGCCTCCCGAAGTCTATCAAACAACATCTCCAGAGCTTCAATGTGTTCTTCAAATGTCTCTGTGGCGACGAGAATATCATCCATGAAATTCGTGATACATGGGTTATTCAGGGGATCCAACAATTTGCGCATCATCCTTGAAAACACACTCGGAGCATTTTTCAGTCCGAATGGTAGCATATTGAATTCATAATGTCCATCCGAAGTGCTAAAAGCCAAATAAGGTCTCACTTCAGGCTTCACTGGGATCTGGTAATAGCCTTTACTAAGATCCACTTTTGAAAAATATTTTGCCTTGTTCAGTCTGGCAAATAACTGTTTTGTGTCTGGTAATGGATCCACTTGTCCTTCTGTGACAGCATTCAGTTTCCTGTAATCTATGCACAATCTGTGTTCCCCAGACGGTTTTCTCAACAAAACGACACTAGAACTAAAAGATGATTCACTGTGCGAAATAATCCCCTCCTTCAACAAATACTCTATTTCTTCCTTCAATGCCTTCTCCTTCGCGAACGGAATAGAATAGGCTCTCATACAGATTGGGTTTGAGTCTACCAGTTTCATGTCATACTGTAGCAAATTTGTATGGCCTGGTTTATCTGTTAATACATCTGTATGTTCCTCCAGAACCTTTTGAACTCTCTCCCTCTGGTTTTTAGTCAGGTGCTTACTGACTTTTACCTGTGCTGCTGTTTCACAAGGATGTAATGGGTATTCATGTGAGGTGAGTGGTTCTTTTTGCATCTGGGTTGCAATAGCCAAGGTCAATAAGGGGGTGCTTTCCTGGAGTGGTCTGTCCAGATACTTCTTTAACAGGTTTACATGATAAACTTTTTCCTTCCCCTTTTTGTCAATTTTATAGTTTGTTCTAGACACCTTCTCTAGAACCGTATATGGACCTTGCCAACCAATTTGTAATTTATTCTGGCTTCCGGGTAGTAGAAGCAGCACCTTCTCTCCGACTGCCAGTTCCCTGTCCTTTGCCTTCCTATTAAAATATGCTGCATGTTTCTTCCTGGCTTGTTTCAAATTATCATTTGCCAGTTTCCATCCAGCTTTCAAACGAGTGGTCAGTTCGTTCACATATTGATACGATGAGGTAACAGTCTCTTCCGCCTTCTCATCTGTCCAGGTCCTTAATAGGGCTTCTAATGGACCTTTTATTGGCCTCCCAAATAGCAGAGTTGCGGGAGCCATCCCGGTTGAACTATGTGGTACCTCCCGGTACGCAAACAATGCGGCGGGCAGGAATTGATCCCACAGATCCGGTTTTTCGTGTGCCAGCTTTCTCAGGATAGAAATGAGAGTCCCGTTGAACCTCTCTACCTGGCCGTTCCCTTGTGGATGGTACGGACTACAATGAAAGTGCCTGGCTTGAAATAGCTTAAAAACTTCTTCCGTTAGTTTCCCCTTGAACTGAGATCCATTATCCGTCAAGATTTGATGCGGGAATCCTAATCGGGTAAATATTTGAAGTAGTGCCTCTGCTACATGTGTTGAATCAATTGATGGCAGGGCTACCGCCTCTCCCCACATAGAACAAGTGTCCACCAGAGTAAGGATGTAACTGTTCCTCCTCTTGGTCCGAGTGAGAGGTCCTACAATATCCACTGCAACCCTCTCAAAAGGTGTTCCCACTATGGGCATTTCCCCTAGAGTTGCAGGAGCAGTCCAGTGCTTTGGAGCTACCCTTTGACATTCTGGGCAGGATTTGACATATCTTTTTATATCCTCCGTTATCCCTGGCCAGAAGTAATGACAAGCTATACGCTGTCCTGTGGCGCTGATCCCCATGTGACCACTGAAGGGAATCGCATGCCCGAGTTCCATCACTTTATCTCTATATGAAGTGGGAAGAACCAGCTGGTTGTGACCATTTGTTCCAGTTCCGGCCTTCCTGTATAAGAGTTTGTTCTTCATGAAATATTCCCCCTTGCTCGGAGGTGTGTGGCATTTGGGCAATTTTTTAAAACAGGGCTTGAGTGTCCTATCCTCAGCCTGCGCCTTCCTCATCTCCTCTGGATGAGCATTTATAGGTTCACCTTCTTCCTCCTTCTTCTGTGACCTGGTCTGCACTGTCGCCATGATCACAGGTTTCTCGGGATTCCCCAAGAAGACGTATCTACACCCCAATATCAGAGGGTAGATTGGTTCATCTATCACTGCTGCTCTGATTTCTCCTTCCACATAGCGAGTTTTCACCGTTATCCTTGCGATGGGAAGTGTCATGAGTGGTATGTCCTTAGTCGCCCCTTGTATTTCCACTGTTTCTGTGGTATACTGACTTGGGTCCACTAGGCTAGACTTCACAACTGAATCATAATCCAAACCTGTATCATAAAGGCACCTTATGGTGACCCCATTACAAATAACATCCTCACAAACTGGGGGGTGATAAGGTTCCTGTTGTCCCTTAGGATTAACCTTTAATCTTTGCGTCCCCGACTTCATTGCAGCAATGTTTGAAGGTTTCCTTCTACAAAATTCGGTGTTATGGTTATCCTTCTTGCACCATTTACACCATCTTTTTCCTTGGTTCAACGGTTTTCTTTCATTGAACTTTTGGTCATTGAACTGTGAGTTTCTGTCGCGATAGTCATTTCTTGGCCGCTCAAAGTTTGTCCTACCTTTATTTCCCTGCTCTCTATTATCAAATTTATTAAATTGCTGTGGAGCTTTAAAATTGTCTATGTGCTTCTTCTTAGCACCACTTACCTCTGCCTGGGCTGCCTGATACCTCTCAGCAACATTTAAAATTTCCCCCAACTTCTCTGCACCTTGTTCCATGAGAAATTTTCTCATGTCTGGAGCCATGGACTCTCTCAATTGCTCAATCATGATCATTTCTTTAAGATCTTGGGTCTTCCCCAGAGCCGTCCATTTCTCCAAATAGGTTTCTAGTCTAGCAGAGAATTGGTGGTATGTCTCCCCAGACAACAGTTTGGCATTTCTAAATTTCTTACGATAAAATTCACCATTCTTCTCGTATCTTAATAACAAAGCCTGCTTTAACATGTCATAATTGTCTTGGTCTTCCCTGTTCATTTTAGCAAATACTTCATAAGAAGTACCTCTCAATCCTTGTGATAGCTTTAAGCTCCACCTCTCTCTCTCTAACCCATATGTAGTAGCTAATAACTCAAAACGTCCTAGGTACCCCTCTATGTCATCGTCTTTTTCAACAAAATGGTCTAAATGAAACCCCATAGCTGAGTTTGAGGCTCCCAGACTAGGCGTAGCATCTGAGGCAAAAGGGCTGGCACCATTTTCAGGAGCCTGGCCTTGTAATTCCAGCTCCCTTAGTCGTAATTCGTGCTCCCTTTGCAACCTTCTATCTTCTGCCTCCCTTTCGGCAGTCAACCTTTTTTCTTCTGCCTCCCTTTGCAACCTTCTATCTTCTGCCTCCCTTTCGGCAGTCAACCTTTTTTCTTCTGCCTCCCTTTGCTGTCGTTTTTCTTCTGCCTCAATCTGCAGCCTCTTAATGTCTCTATCAGCCTCTAACCTCTTCTCTTCAGCTAACCTCCTTTCTTCCCGTTCAATATATTTATCACATTCAGCCGTTACGTATTGAATTAAAATTTGACCATCCATTCCCATCTCCTTCGCGGTGAGCACAGCAGCTGATCTAAATTTTGCCAGCTCCGCCATACTTTTTAGACAATATAATAATATACAAGATAAATCTCTAACCAGTAAATACACTAAGTACTTCTTATGACTATAGTCTAACCAATTCTAACTAACCAGTTAACTAATTAATTATTACTGGCTGTGAAGATTCACCAACTTTTATCTGCAGGGACACTTTTAATTTAAAGGGAATTTTACAATTTATTTCCCTACTTTTATTTCTCCCACCAGGAGATCCTAATATTACTGTTGGGCTAATTATCCCTGGACAAGACCCCAATTTATGTAGTGGTGTTGCTGGTATTGTATGATGGTGATATTACTAATTGTAATTGTATGAGGCCAGCTGTGAAGGCTCCTGAGATAAAATGTAGTTGTGAATTGTCAGAAGGCCTTTCTTGCTACCACTACGACCTCACACTTAATTTTTTTTTTTTTAATGAATGTGGCTACGTAAAGTGTCTAGGGTTATGCTATGTAGTGTGGTGTAATAGGTTATAGATATACCCACAGATATTTAACAAGACTAATAATATTAATAAATGTTAAAATACACTGAACTAACTCACGTGTGTAAAAATTTTTGATAGAATTATATTACATTTATTTTGTTCTGGATCAATTTTTTAGGTTGACCAGAACTTAAAAGGATTTAGAGATTATGAAAGAAATGCATGGAATATATATCATAAATGCAATAGTGTACATATATATGTACTATACTAGTTAGTTTTATTAAAATGTTCTAGTAGTCATCTACTTGGGAGGATAGTTACTGTTTGTGCTGTTGGGGTGGCCTCATCACACCTGTCTATATTGACTACACAGTGTCCAGAAAATGGTGGGAATTTTTATGGGGTTATTAGTAACTAAAGGGCTTTGGTGAATGTCCAGCAGACCAGAGGCTCACTCATCTTGTCGTTGTAGCTCTGGTGCTGAAATCTGATGGTCCCACCTCTCCGTGCTGGCGGGCAATAATGGTGGTCTCTGTCACAAGTACTGCACAGATACACTCGAGTAAAGTCACCCACTGAATAGACACTGCTTGGTTGACAACAGAAACTCGCAGCTCTGCAATCAAAGTATGGGCCATGTGTCAAAATCTATTCTCTACCCACGTCTGGACACAACACTGACACAACAACCACATCATACAGACAGGTCAGATCTCTCTGACCAACAGCACATTTACCATGGTGGTTTTACATCAGATAGATCCTCCCAGACTATAGATTCTGAAAAATATTTATTAGTTGTCTGCCCTAAAAGAGGATAGGTAATATGTTTCATTATTCCCAACACTTGATCTGTCTTGCCTAACCCTTGCTGGAGTTTATGTACATTGTTGGTCCCTAGACCCTGACTAGGGCGGGGGGTCTAGAGCAAATCCCTACTTGTTTGTAAGGCTAGATTTCGATATGGCAGTATCAAATCACTCGAACATGAAACAATATTCAAAATATATAAGGAAATAATTTCAATCTTACCAGATTATGAATAAATAACACAGAATTGCTAGCAAAACTCAGCTGAGCTGCTGGCTATAGTATGGCGTCCCTAAATTTATTACACTTTCTTTCATATGGAAATCACCACACTTTAAAATCTGTGTCTATCACTGAACAACTATTGAAGAATGGCCCCACTTTCGCGTCTGAGCGCTAATGATATGATTGTCTGTGGCCAATCACTGCCTAGGTTTATTTTAAATTCAAATTTCCTACCATAAAGTCATTTCAGTCATGCTTCAGTCAAGTATGGATGGTTATCTGTTAGTCTGTCCGTCTCTACTTGTGTTTCTACAAAATGTACTTGATTTTTGAACCAACCTTTCTCTCCCCTCCAAAATTTTGTCGTTAAAAGTTATATTTAGACACAGCTACCACCCAAAAACCCTCTCTTCCATACTACGTAGATTTGAACACTTGCGTCTCGAGGTCGTGTTTTTTTTGTGCAATTAGCGACACTTTTAGATTCAATACAGTCTGTCGATGATGTGAACAACACTGTCTTTTGTCATTATCTTCAATATTATCTATCCGTTTGTAAAATTAAGAACATATTAGTTCACTGCTCAGAATAGGCCATCCGGCCAGCTAATTTTTATATTCCTAACATTAATATTAAGAAAAATTTACTTTTTAATTTTTGTAATATTCCTAACATCTGCGTTTAGCCGCTGAATTCAAATCAAGGGCTTGGTATCGCGCAAAAGCGTCCAATAAATGACTGTGGCGTAACATATCTATGGTCCCTTCTGTCGAGTTGCTTACTTTTTATGTCAACTTGGGAAACGTGACTTTTCTTCGTTCCCCGCCCCCAATTGCGTCTCCTTAGCCTTTCTAGTCTCACGCAATCTTTCCAGTCATATTTTTCCTTTTTGATCCTCCGTTCCCCTCCTGTCTAGCAAGTCAATTATTATGGAGGATGATGACCCGCGGTCTAGGCGATCATGTACTATTCGCAGCCTACGCAGTATGTTTTATCCTTAAATGTTATCTTTGGAGATATTTTACTGTTGTATCTCTGTCCAATTCACTACAATATCCATCATTATCATCATCATCATCATCATCATAACCATCATTATCATCATCTTCATGATCATAACCATCATCATCATCATCATCATCATCATCTTTTTCATTATCATCATCATGATCATAACCATCATCATCATCTTTGTCATTATCATCATCATCATCTTTGTCATTATCATCATCATGATCATGATCATAACCATCATCATCTTTGTCATTATCATTGTCGTAAATTTGGATAGGTATTTAAGTTAGATTAGGTCCCTCTGAATAGAACGGGCAAAGTGGTAAATAAGTGAGAATTTAGGTAAGAGAAATAGATTTCACTAGTGAATAGTTTAAGAGTAGAATCTGTCACTGGATTGAGAGATACTCTAGTCCAGCCTATCTTTACGACTGTAATTTTTTTAACAGACAGTCCTAATCTCCATACATGGAATATATATGTTTAACTACACACACACACACACACACACACACACACACACACACACACACACACACACACACACACACACAGAGTTTTGTGACAACAAGACACACAAACGTGAAAAACTATTGTAAATGGAGTATGGTATGGGGTGTGCTAACCAACACAAGTAATTAAGTTTTGTTAAGTTTATTATCATATAAACTGCTCACAACATCAAACATATATATAAATCAATAAATTCATAGGTTACAGAATTAGGAAAATAACCCCATAAGTGCAATCCCCTCTGTTGAGAAAAGATCCCGCAAGAAGTTAAAAAATTAAACCCCAAGAGGTCAAAGATTAACACTAGGGTATAGAATAGACGATAAGGTAAAGAACAGAGTTCCTAATTAATCTATCCTGAAAAAAATAACGGTATTAGCGAAAAAAAAAACAGAAGTGGGTACAATGATTATACAAATAAAAAATATTCACTCCTCTTTACTCACACTCTGTCAATCTGTGGCCACATTCAATCTCGCTTACCTATTCGTTGATTAACAACATCTTGAACATAATCGTCAGGGTACATATAACAAAACTCCAATGTTGTGCTTCGTCGAAGTTAGCCCCAGTTCCTCCACGAATAATAAATCCTCCAAATGGGGAACGCTTACTTTGGTGGTGATTATTGGATATGAAAAATGTCACGTCAGATAGTTCAGGTGGTAAAATAATTATCAAGATCTAGTGTTCACAGTGGACTGTAGTTAGTACTTCCAATAGTTAAAGGAAATGTCTGGTGGGTAAATCTTTCTGGATAAATCCTCTTGACAGCTCAATGGTCAATAGTCGGGAACAATGTTATGTATAGATATTTTTGCCACAGCGGGCTGATAAGATTTGATGTAAAAATCTGGGTAATTTGTATGTCCAGTTAATTTTTAATTCTCAGTGTTTATACGTTTGGACTCTCTCTCTCTCTTTCTCTCTCTCTCTCTCTGCATGAAGCAAGAGGACCGCACAGGTCACCATTTAAGACCCGATAATAATTAAGAATGTTACTGGTACTATTCAGATTTAGACCGCTAGCAGCTGGGTTGTGATCAGTACTAGATTTGGAAAAAAAAAAAAAAACATGTAATCACAATAAAATATCCTATCCGGTCACGCGTAAGTTTAAGATCTCTTATCCACTCTGTCATTAAATTAAATTAAAAGCACACAGGTCTTAGCCTATCTTATCACGCTTCGCTCAACTGTTACGGGTTGGGTTTGAAGGTATGCGCCTTTTTTTTTCCTTCCCGGTGAACTCTCAGCGCACAATATCAGTGATAATTTAGTTATGACTACTTTACATATATCGCTTGTCATTACTAGCTATTTGTTTCGCCACATGATATTTCACTAGTCACTTACACAATTACACGTCATGAATTAGAAGTAATTTTATATTCCGTCAATAGTCAGTCGCCTAGTGTATTTATCAGTCAATTAAACATCTTTTCTGGGAGATAGCGATTGGTTAATTTTTTCCGTTACAGCTGGAAAAATTATCTATATGTTATTTAATACGCTAGTCAATTAACACACAGAAAAATCCCAGTGAATTAAAATGATAACTTAATACAAGAAATCACGAAAAATGCTAATATATTACCGCAAAACAGAAAAATGAGCTATCTCCACGGAATCTAATATATCCACTTTTTACAAGGGCTCCAGAATGGCGAGCTAGATATTTCCAAAAATTCCTGAGCGTACTGATAAACTGACTTTGGTAGGACGGAGTATATATACGGAAAACTGTTATTTTCACTAACTGGTGGCGGAAGGAGAAAAGATTTCTTTTTTACCTAGGTAAAGTGGGACTCGCCCTGTCCTTCCGGCACTTAAAATTGCAGTGTTCCAATTTTTAAAGGTGCTTTTACAACAATCTCATGTTCTAATGAACTAATGTTCCCTTAATTTGGTAACTGCATAAGGTAGGAAGTGATCTTTTGTTTGAAGTGAAGTTAACAAATGGTAAAATATAATTTAGTTTGAAGTGAAGTTAACGTTTGGCAAACTATAATTTAGTTTGAAGGGAAGTTAGCGTTTGGTAAAATATAATTTAGGTTGAAGTGAAGTTAACATTGGGTAAAATATAATTTTGTTTGCACTGAAGTTAACATTAGGTAAAATATAATTTTGTTTGAAGTGAAGTTAACATTTGGTAAAACATAATTTTGTTTGAAGTGAAGTTCGCATTTAATAAATATAATTTTTTTTTTGAATTTTCCACCGCTCTGTTGATGGAATATCAGGCAGCATATCGCTCTGCACAGATAAATGTTAGAATACGGCTGCACTTTTAAAAATTGTGAATACCGTGAAACCTGAAAACGGACATGATTTTATCAACGCAGATCTTTAGAAAGCTCAGTGTTTCTAAAGTAGACGCCCAAAACTCCGGGTTTGCCGACCATTGACCTATCCTGAAGAAACTGTAAGTCACAAACAGTATGATCAAGTCAATGAAAGAAAACAATTCAACGCCTCCATCCAAGATAGATGAAGATCCTGTGCTTAGGTGACATGGCACTACTCAAAAAAACAGTGCGTCATATCTACGAATAAGTGATTCATCTAACTCGGACAAAAGAAAACGAAAATAGCCAATTTTGCGGTCAAAAGGCCTTCATCAGGGAAAGTCTTTATCTTTTCTCCTTGTAAGACGAATGTCCTTTTATTGATTTTTATTTTTCATATTCATCCACCCTACACCAGGTCATAACAAGTGAGTCTGAAATACACATGGAAAAGACAAAGATAATAAGAATAAATGCAAGAAATGAAAATAAGGTTGAACTTGAAGAAACACTACTACAAGACGAAGAATCATGTACCTATCTTAGCAATATAGACAAAGTTGGAGAGACAGACAATGATACCAAAATAAGAATACAAAAAGCAAGAGGAGCTTTCAATGCATTGGGAAATATATGGAGATCAAGAGAAATCAAGTCCAACACAAAAATAAGAATCTTCAACTCAAATGTCAAGTCAGTCCTATTGTATGGCTCTGAGACATGGAGAACAACAAAAACAACAACCAAAAAGCTACAGACTTTTATAAACGAGTGCTTGCGTAGAATAGAGGGATTGAAATGGTATGACAAAGTCACAAATGTAAAGCATATTACTACAGAAACCACTGCTGCAAGAAAATATTAATTCTTTGATGCAGGTTTCCTGCATGGCAGCCAGCTGCAGTTGGTGGTTTCATGCTCCATGGCAACAGAGGCGGATCTACTATGAAGCTAATGAAGCTTGAGCTTCAGGGACCCCAAGTCAAAATTTCTCTGGTTTTCTCTGGTTCTCCCCCCCCCCCAGCAATTTATTATTTGTTTTAAACAAAAAGAACACCTCCAAGAGTTCAAGCTTCAGATACCTCTAAATATTGATCCGCCACTGCATGGGAAGTGAAAAGGAAAATTACATGAAAGCAACAACACACACACAATAAACAGTACAGGACGTAGAGCACTGTTAACGAAAAGCTAAAGAAATACTATGAGTACAGTAAAAGACACAACGTTTCTTTTGTGGCAGTGTTATATAACAGTAACAGCCAACAATTTGTCAGACGGGTGTAGCACGTGACATTCGTTATACAATGCCATATTGCAGCTGTTCTTATTCACCCCTGCCGCTAAGGTTTGTAGCAAGTTTCAATTGTGTTATTGGGCGTTCCGTATAGCTTGTGTTACGGTGTATGTAAATACAAGATATTCTGAAACCTTTACTACTTTCTTACAGCGTTTCTATTTTCGCGTCCTATAGAGCTGCGATAGGCAACCCAGGAAGTGTGGAGATCTGCTTTAGAAACACTGAGCTCGCTGAAGATCTACTTTGATGAAATCATGTCTATTTTCTTAGTATTTTAAATTTTCTATATGTGCAGCGTGTGTGTAACTATTAAATATATAAATTTAAAAATAAGATGGTATGGAATCAGTTTCGCAAGTTAACGGTACACATAAAACACTGGACGTTTCAGGATTCACCCTTCGTTAGCCGCAGCTATAAACAGATGACAAAGACAAGAATTAAAGACAGGTCAAAGAATAATACTACAAACACACCACGAGGATGAAAAACACAGAAAATAAGACGGATACAAGCAGATGAAAAAGAAAACAACACAGTTGATGAGCGAAAAAAGAACAATAATAACGCAAGAAAAATGGAAAACCAGAAAGAAAGAAATAACAAAACAAGAAATTAAATAGTTAACGAAACGCAAAAGGAATTAATAAAAATGGCGAAACAATTCCTGATCACAGTAGCAAGATCAGTGGAATAAAACAGTGAAGATCGCTGTCGTCTGTTAACAACAATGGAAGTGTATCTATATGTTATCTTTGCTTAAATGTAAATATCGCGGTCACGTCTTATGCCGTTTGTGAATGTAAGTGAATTTATTAAGCTAGCTCGCAGGTAATCACTGGGGAGACGGAAAAAAGTACCTTTATTTCTTGGGATACCGTGCTTAAGGCTATATTATTTATTTATCTATGTATTATTAATGGAAATTTTGTCTCGTTTTGGTAAGACGCGACCCGTTCAACCAAGGCTCGTCGGTTATTGTCACGTGACCGATAATCTATTTTACCATCTTGTCCATAATTTGATTACTTTTTTAATGTCCTGGTTTTCCTCGTCATTTTGTATTCTTCTTTCTTTCATTTTTCACCTTCGTAAAACCCTCCCCGAGGTTTTGTTTACGTTTGGCCTTAGTACTAAATTCCTCAACGGCCAGCGTAGAGGTAACGTAATGTTATCTAGCCGCACCTGGTCTGACCAAGGGAATATCTCTTACGTTTAAAGCCTTTGATCACGAGTGAAAGGGTCCCTGTGTTTGGCTTCCAGAACGCTGCTTCGGATCATAATATTATGCATCCTGGAAACAGGGGGAGACAAACCCGCGGTCAGTCTTTGGGTTTTTGCCCTTAGACAAGATAGAGCATAATGTTATGCATTTCTCTACCTGGGGAACTTTCGCACGATTTCTTTTGTCCTACTCTAGATTACGTCTTTCGCCGAACTTCTGTAGAAATACGCACGCCAGGTGTCCGGGGGGAGCGTCCCTTGTGATCTATAAGAGTAGACTGGTTTTAATAGACAAAGACATTCGTAAATTTTCCTGGCCCGTAGATGACCATCATGAGATAAGGCAAACTTTAACACAGTACTAGAATGTGTTTGCCTATGTTCTAGTCATTTTTCGGGTTTCAGGAAGACCGAATCGCTAGAGCAGACTTCAGTCAGGCGAAGAAAGTCATATACTCTTCGATCTAGAGGGTTTCTGTATACATCTAGCAACGAGTCGTCAACCCCATTCCTGAATCAAAACCCCTTTTTGTCAACGCCAAGTTAAGCTCACGCAGTGCAACGGAGCCAACGCTAAATCTGGAATCGCCAAACGCAGTAGTAGTTCTCTACTCGCCTATTGGATTACCAGCCAGAGCATTGCGGCTTCCAGAATATCAAACCCGCTCAGCATGCCTATAGCAGAATTCCATATCACCCGCCTTTTTTTGTGCCTAAACGGGGCACTCAGCAAACCACAGCCAAACCAGTTTAAACAGGATTTACAGCCAAGCGGAGCCTTGCGCCGGATAAGCGCGCCTGGGTCTCTTTGTCCTCAAGTGACTTCTTCTGGTGTATTTCCTGGATACTTAAAACCTCGCACGTATGAGCAGCCATCTATGGACAGAGTTCCAGCCCCACTCACGCTATAAGGGGAGTCACCAACGTTTAGCACCAACAAAGAAAGTTTTGTAGGCTAGTCCCTCACGAAGGATCTACAAGTAATTCACTTCCTGGAGCTAGTACATTTGGTCCCGAAAAGCGGACAGGCTGTCGCCCAGTTCAATCAGTTGGTCAGCAGGAGATAAACAGCGTCCCCCAGCCCAACTCGCGCCAGTAGGGGGGGGGGGGGGGGTCACCAACGATAGCGCCTATACAGTGATGTTATTCAGGTTAATTCCATCACCGATGGAGGATATATACGAAAACACCACTTACTGGAGTTACTTCAGCTGGTCCCCGAAAACCGAAGGACTGTCACTCGATTATTTATCTCTTTGTGTTCTACAGGTTTTATGAATGGTGATCTGTGTGTGTGGTTGTTGGTGTATATGATTATTGATGAATATTTGATTATTGATGTAATTTTATGTTGTTGTGATGATATGCATTATTTTCATGCTTTTCTTCTTTAATAAATTTTACACATTTATTAATGCGCTGTTCACGACCTTTCCATCCATATTTGTATTTTTAGCTCTTTACTATAATCTCTATGTATGATAAGAGAAAAGAGAGAGAGCAGGAGGTGCTTAGACAGACATAAGTGAGTTGAGGCTTGGAGAGAGAGATCATTTTGGTAAATCTTCTTCCAGGTTGTCTCAAGTCCATCTCCTATTTACACTTTTCTGTGTGTGTAATCTATAACTCTGTCAGTCCACTATCCCTTGTCGATTTCACTACTGTTGTCCAACTCGACAAATACATTACACTCATAAACTTCAAACCACGTTGTCCAACTCGACAATTCCTGCTAAAGAGCATAGACTCTCCCCACGTCTCACTTTTTTTGTTGGAAGCGTGATGATTATGATGATGAGGATTCGATCTGTTATAGTCCAGACCACAAGGGCTTTTATATTTTGACATGTGGTTTAATTTAACTGACGGATCTTATGTCCATGTTGACCAGACCAGACCACATCTCACCTCATCGAGGTTGTCTTGATCTTTGTAAATATTGCGGTCAATCACTCCTAGGGGAAGTCACTACACTTTACTAATCTGAAGGGAAAGATTGCCCAATTTCAGTTTTGTAACGAGTAATTTATTTTTGTAAATTTATTGTCTAGTTTGGTATATGCGAATAGATTTAGTTTTCAAGGTGTGAATCTATAAACGTTACAATCTTCAGTCTAGGCTTACATTTGTTCACCAAAGAACTATCTTATTCATAGTTATATTTTAGTGGTCTTGTGTGCCCTGTAAACTTAAATATGAATTAATAGTTCGGTGTAACCGGAGAGACGTGTTCACAAAAATCTAAAGGAATTGAACGTAGTTGTATACACTAACATCGGATATACATACTATAAGACGCTTATTGAAAGCTTTGATCAAAACATAACATGGCAACAGGAAAGGATACCTTCATTGTGACACCAGCGGCAGAAGCTATACCATCAGACAAACCGAAAATTCACTCATCCTCAGACGAATCAAATATTCACTCGTCCCCATGCTCGTGGGATCTGTCACCGCCTCCTTCACCACGACTTCTGGTAGCGTGCGTGGATGCTGTGGATACCGACAACGATGAGTTATTCTTAGACCTACCAGAATCGCCTTCTTCACCTTCGTCGTGTTCATCCAAACCTTGGTTGCTGCCGTCAGCATATAATTTCAACTGCAGACAGCAGAAGGAATTGGGAGAGAGGGGGACAATATCAGCGTCTTCGTCCTTATCCTCATTGTCAAAGACGTCTTCCTTGGCGTCGATCAACGAAGAGGATGTGCTGCATATGATGGAGTTAATGGGTGAGAAGGAGATCATGTCAGCCATGCCTCCTTGTGAATGTGACGAATGTCTGTTCCAGGAGCCAGACCCGGATGTTGTTCCGGCAAAGAAGACACTGAAAAGGGTAAGTCCAGTTAAGTTTAATCTAATAAGCACATTGTAAAAGGTCATGGCACCAGCACATATTCATACACAGCATATGGGTTAGGGTTGTCAGTAGTGTCATAAATTAATTGTGCTATTCTGTGTTCATTTAAAGAGAATGCAGCTAGGGGTTTCGGGTTAGAATTTAGGGTTACGATTAGATAAAAACATAGACGCTAACCTTAACCATAACCCTAACACAGGAGTCCCCAAATGTTTTTGAATCCAAACCCTTCCATGAAAAAAAAGTAGGGCTTGGATCTTTAACTTTCGATTAATTGGTTAACTTTTTTCATCGATTAATTGATAAAGCACATTTTAATCGATTATTCCATTTTTAGCAATGTTAAATCTTTTTATTTTTATTTTGTTTAAATGCGAGAGCATTTCAATTTTAGAGATTTGTTATATGGATATAGTCAAGTATGGCCAATAATAATAAATTGTTTTTGGTTGTAACTTTTAAGTATTTTCAGGACAATGATTATAACTAGTAAAATAAATAAAAGTCCTTAGTGATAAAAAAAAAAAAATATTATTTATAATTTAAAAAATAAATTTTTCGAATTGATAGATTAAACTCCGATTAATGAAATCCGATTAAACTCCGATTACGAAAATTCGATTAATCGATTAAGATTGTTTAAAATCAATCCCAGCCCTAAAATAAATAAATAAATATAATGAGAAAATGATGACAGATGCATAATAAATTAACATTACCTTTTTATTGAACTGGTTAAATTTATTAATGGGAAGGATTATGATCATTAACAAAGGCATTGATACTTGGTTGGAGATAGGTGAGTTTTAGTCATAAGTCACCACTCTCTTCCATGGTCAGTCTGTTCCTTTGCTTTTATAACACTGCCTTTACGTGGTTAACCCAGCTTCAACCATGTACATGTACGAACTTGTGAATGTAAGTAAAAACGGCTTAAATGCTACAAAAAGCTTGGGGTATTTTGTACAAGTATGTACAGATGTAAAATAGAGTCCCCGCAGGCATTTTTCTTTCTTATATAATTGTCAACTTACGACCATAAAAGTTTAAACGACCCCCGATCGACCCTCTAGGAAAGTGTTTTGTTACCCAGGGGTGCATGCGCCTTGGGGACCCCTGCTCTAACCTTAACCCTGTTTGCGACAAAATTACGACATCGCACAGTGATCTATAATTTAACCACGGCATATTTCCATTTTAGCAAAATGAGGAGGACTGTAGTATGGCGACGATAAATGGGGGGATAAACAAAAATAAGCTGTGTGTCTTACGAAGACAAATGTCAAAGAGCAGCCATGTTCTCAGTCACCGAGAAAGCGACATCAGCCATTTCCATATTCTGGTTCTTTCATTTTGCAATTTGTTTGTTTGTTAATATATTTTACTTCATCGCTCTTTAGCCCTCCTTAGTTGCCTCATACGACATGCGTGTTAGTTCGCAGTGTTACTGTTCTTTACTTCCCTTTTCGGGCCCTGGTAACACACGGTCGTATTTAAGTTAGTTTTCGTTTGTTTACGTCCGTTTGTCCCTACTAGGGTTTCTGGTGCGGGAATTCCCGTGATGAAATTGCCGGGAAATTTAAAGTCGAGAAAAATCAGAAACACATTGTGCTCATAACAAAGACCTTTTCTTTGTCATTTGTCCTATTCTTGTTTGAAAGGTAAAGGCTAAGGTGGTCCTGTAGCCGATACTGCCGTAGGGTTAAGTGTTAGAGACTTCACCATACTACGTTCAGTATCGACAGGTGGGGTGACCGGTTTACTGCCTCGCTGCCTTTACCTTTCCTAACTCAAGAGCAGAGTAGGTACCCACTTACAGATGGGTAGACTGGGGCGTGACGCAACCGGGTTTCGAACCCAGTATCTTTGCAGCGGGAGGCTAGCGCTCTAACTATTCTGCCAATCGGCTGCTCATTCTTGTTTACCGAATCATATTTCAGTTAAAAATATGGTTATTTAAAATCCTCTAACGAATTTGCATGACAAAATCTTGACATTGCATATGGCACATCAAATCAACGGGTATCCATCTTTTGCACGCACGCGCTAATGCGTGATTAAACTAACATGGAAATTAACTCTTAAAAGGATCATTGTTATCTCATACCTACGGGTCTTTTATATTTGGACATGCGCCCTAATATAACCGACTAGGTTGAACGGGACGCGCCTCGTCAAAACTTTAAAAAAAAAATCTTAAAAGGACGTGAAGGAGGAAAGTGCGATTTGCTTCTGTAGCTAGACGGTGTTGCCTTTCGGACGGTCCTGAGTTCGAGTTTCCGGTAAGCCACTCACGTCTGTTGTTTTTCTGTTGTCTAGTTTTCTACTTCTTTATTTCTTATGAGTGCATGAAAAATACCTTTATGTCCGAATTATTTATTTACTGTTTACAAGCCTCGGGTTTCCCCTCCTTAATTTATTTAAATGTTTATAAAATACTAATCTACCCTCTGTCCCGTACTGTTTTCATTCCTCAATCATTTACTTGACACAGTATTACGGTCTTTATATTGTGTAATCTGTCCTATACTGCATAATAGGGGGACCGCAGAAGAGATTGCGTCATTAATTAGGCTGGATCATCCCTAGGTATATATCCAGTGTTACGCGGGGAAAATCGCGCAAATGGCCCATGTCCACGAAGCACTACTTTTGTGGTGCCTAGTTGACAGAGAGGATAGTAACGGTTCGCTTGTGTAACTAGACTGTTTTGCTGTTCGGAAGGTCCTGGGATCGAGTCCCCGGTTAGCCTATCACTTCTATTGTTTCTCTGTTTTCTACTTCTTTATTTCTCACGAGTGGCTGAAACACACCTGTATGTGTGTATTATTTATTTACTGGTTTTCCAATGTTTGACACACGAAATTTTCTGTTGCTTTGAGTTTTCCTATTGTATTAAAGTTTGAAGGTGGGTCATTTTCTAGTTTTTAAAAAGCAAGATAAAGTTATGCGTAAATAAAAAGGAAATTGAATGCGCATTAATAAAATAAAGATTTGTGACAAGAGGAAACACAAATTTAGTCCAAATAAACCAGCCCTGAAAAACTGGCCTCAGTCATGAATGCCTGTAAACATTGACCCGGAATACTGGACTTTCGTCCTTTAAGAGTTAAACAAAAAAGTAATCACATTCACAGCGTCCTAAAGGCATGGTCTGTAAACAAAACATGTCTGCAGCATGTTGACACTACAGTGCACACTTTACCACGAAACCCATGTTGTTTAAAATTTTTTTAAAAATGTCTGTAATGCAAGGAATGCCAGTCGCAAAAAAGGAAAACCATTCATGAACTGTACGCTTTTATACAACGGGTGCTCTAACGGCAAGAAAAACTGCCACCTAACTTCTTTATTTATTGCTGAACATTTTCGGAACTGTCTGGATAATATTAATGGAAGTTCCGAGTTATCAGTTTGAATACAGTTAGTTCTTCATTGTAGAATAAATAAATAAAGTGCCGTTAACGTTTCAGTGTTATAGGAGTATGTATATTTTTTTTTTCATTTTCTCGCACCTTTCCGTCTTAATCGCGTTTTTGTTCTGTCTAAATTCCCACAGTATTGATTCTACCTGTGGTGTGCATCTTATCTTTCACTGTAAATATTATTCTTTGCTGCCTGCTTCACTTAGCATTGATATTGTGGGCATGAACACTACATAGATAAAATGTGTTGTTGAGAACTCAGGATTTCCGTCGCTCATTCCATTGCATGGCGTGCATTCTTCTTCTCTTCTTCCGTCCTTAGCCACCGACCGTCAAAGCAGTCAGTGGCCATTACGCCTAGTGGCGTCTTAGGGCAACAGCAGATAGGTTTTCTTTGCCATTGTTTCCCATCACGCCTAGTGGCGTCTTTAGGGCAACGGCAAATCAACCCATTTGCTGTTGTTTCCGTAATCGAAGTGACTGGCAAACGGGTGATCAGCCCGTTGTGGCATGGCGTGCATGCTATCACGTAATTCTCTTCTTTCTTTTCTATATCGATATTGTAGTTAAGTGTTGTAGGAACATCATCATCATATCATTACCCTGTTTCTATGTGCAACAAAGAATTGTAACTGTTGCCTACCACCGATTCCTATATTTGATATTGGTTCATCGGGCATTATGGTGATTACCAGCAACGCGCTGTGCACGTAGAAAGCCCTGGTCATCCACTGCACCTGACTTCATCTCCAGTCGTCTTGACTTGTCTTGTCACTGGATTCAGATGGACCCAGGCGAAAGAGTGAGGTCGACGAATTGCGCAACTCTTCCTCACTTTAAACCAAATCACTGCGCAAGTCACTCTTTCATCCACTCATCCATCCACTCACAACAAGTCCTGTGGCGATGGGCGAGCGGCGAAGCGGCAGGCGTGGGTACGCTGGCAGTCGTAGTCGCAGATCTACACACAGGCGGCTAAGGCCATATGGTCGTCTTCCACTGATCGGAGCAGCAGTGGGATTCGGCAGCCCCCTGAGTGACTGAGCAGCCCTCTTTAGGAAAGCACTGCACACCTCCATGGCATGAGGAAGGGGCTAGAAAAGGTGCCCTAAACATTGCCTGCTCCACCATTACCTAACCAGCTTACCGCGGTTGGTGGGTACCCTACTTCGGCGGGCGACACATAAGAAAAAGAAAGGACAGATTTGTCCCCCTCATTCTAGGCGCATGGAATGTGCGCACTCTCCTTGATAAAGACTTTAGCTCAAACAGACCTGAGAGGCGAACTGCCCTGATTGGGAGAGAACTGGCCAGATACAACATTGACATAGCAGCACTGAGTGAAACTCGACTTGCAGGTGAGGGCCAACTTTGCGAAAAGGGTGCAGGTTATACATTCTATTGGAGCGGAAGAGGAACTGAAGAAAGACGAGAAGCAGGGGTTGGATTTGCAATCAAAACAGCAATTGTCGGCAAGTTAGCGGGGCCCCCAAAGGGAATAAATGACTGACTCATGACGATCAAGATCCCCCTGCTTTATGGAAGGAAACATGCCACCATCATTAGCGCGTATGCACCAACTATGACAAACCAGGATGACGTCAAGGATAAGTTTTACGAAGAACTACATGCAGTCATTACATCAGTTCCTAAAGCAGATAAGCTCATCATTCTTGGTGACTTTAATGCAAGAGTAGGCTCAGATAACATCTCCTGGAATGGCACTATCGGAAAGTACGGCGTGGGTCGCTGTAACAGCAGTGGACTTCTTCTCCTCCAGACTTGCGCAGAACATGACCTCATTGTCACCAATGTGGTGAAGTGGGATGTTATAAATATTTATAGGGAACTTAGTGTACTGACTGAGATCAGCTGTGAAGGTATCTATATCTATTAAGAGTAATGTATTATAGATAACCTTACTTGCTACCACATATCTATATATCTCAGTCAGAATTATTCTGGAATAGTGTGATGCTACGTTATGTGTCTAGGGTATGTGTATGGTGAAGTGTAAGTCACAACAACAGACAGATAAACAATTTAATTTAATCCACTACTCTTAACAACACTGTGACACTCACATACATATAACACTCTATGAGAATAGCTTAAAAAAGTCACTCGTAACGGTTCAAATAACAATATGTATTCATTACTAGCATGAATGAATATGTGTCCTGATTCAACTACAAGGGAACCAGGAATCACAATCAATTTAAATTACAAGTTATGTACAGAATGTATTTAATATGAATATTGTAGTGACATATATTATTACCAATGTTCTATGTGTGTCAATTGTGTAGTGGTAAAATGAGGTAATACTGGTTTTGTTTTGTTCAAGCTCTGTTGGTATTTGTCATCATGACTTCAATAGTTTGTCTTTAGGGACCATTATTGTAGATGTTCACAGTTCCTGATTTTAAGACAAGTAAATTCCCCTCTTAATGTTAATTTTTAAAAAATTATTTCAAGATGAGGGGACATAATGTTGAGCTCAGCTGGCCAATTCGCTTATCTGGCGTGATGGCGGCAGGAAAGGACTCCTCTGCTCGAATTCTCCTCTGGGCTCAGGAGACACCTCACTGATAGCTAAAAAGACCAAGGAGTATGCTGTCCGACTCTGGATTCAGCAAATCTCTGACCAGATGCTGCTCACTACCATCAAGACCACTGTCCCTGAAATCAAGAAGGATGTACCTTCTACTTCATAACTAATTTATATTCTCTTTTACACTGATCACAATACAGCACAAACATTGCGTTCAGAGCGTTAGGCCAACAGTCAGCTTCATTTGAAATACTTTATTCCAGTATTACCCTTCTTAATGGTTACTACGCCTCTGCACTTCCAGCATTATTTCTTTCTAGTCCATCATCCAGGTGTCAGTGTACTATTTGGCCATTCCATGCCGTTTTACTTCTCTCCGACACCCTCTGTTCAGGCTGGAGCATTATAGGCTTTACCTCACGTTTGCCACTGAACTACACATATATATACAGGCATAAATCAACAATTCACATTCAATTTTTCATTAAAAGATACTGAATGGTTCAAGCTTACCACAATTTCATGGAAATAAACACAGATACGTTGATTAGCAATGAATTCTGGCACAAACTGGCACAAATTCCGTTCTGCCTATGTTCCAGGCTTTTATTTTAGCAAAAATGTGAGCTGGCTTCAACGTACTGTCGCTTTATCAAGCTTATTTGAATTAGTGGTCTCGAACTAACGCTCCCAAGTGTGTATATCAGCGAGACTGGCCAATGAGCCACGTTTCGACAAGTGTTTGAAAAAATGTTATCTTTTCCCGTCTCCCCCAACAACCAAGATAGTATTTATAGCCCGACCAATCGTGGTTAGGCTTTCATTTGTTGCGCTCCAATCAATTTGGAGTTTACATGGTAGGCTATTTATGTAACGTAAGGTTTTTTCAAACACGTTATAAAAAAAAATTTTATGAGCAGAAATGATTTTATGCTGTCAGGCACCCCCAATATTTTATTTTGGGTATAATTTATTAATTCCTGGACTATTTGCGTAACGTTTTACATATTATTTGTCAGCAAACCCTAAGGAACCCAAAAATACTAATTTAAAGGAGCTACGTGGCTGCGTTCAAAATATGCAATTTCTTCTATCTCCTGTTTAGAAGATGTGCTGTCTGGGTACTGTTATGTGTTCAAACGTAAACCCATATAATGTTGTCTTTTCTAATAAGAGTCTGTTATGATTTATAAACCTAACTCTGGGAAAGGGTAGTGTATTTTATCACTGTCCGTCTGAAAAAAAATTAGTGCATGTAGACTTACACGCGTGATGGTAGTAATTGTGTATCGCGCGAAGCGGGTTTAGTGTTCGGCTTTCTGCCTCTCCCTTCTCTTTTTATCCCTTTAGTCCATCTGTTCGTTCGTTTTGGTAACGCAGTATAATTAATGTTAGGGTTAATTTAGGTCATTACGCAGTACGTCTCAATGTTTTTCCAAGAATTACAGCACACGTTTCATTGAAGAAGGCGGGTAATAATACAGTAAGCTTTACTATCAACGTGAAAGCGTTACAATTTGCAGACGAAGCAGAAAACAAGGGGGATTTCGAGTACATTCTTTGTGACAGCACTGTCATTTTCCCATTGCTCTTCTCTTTATTAATTTTATTTGTTAGGCTTTATATTTACCTAATAATTTATATATGTGGATTAGAATATTTCATGACACTTCCCCTCTTAAAACAGACATTATATGTCAGTCCTTTATTCTATATACACATAGAGAAATTTATTATTATTTCTGGGGTTTACGGTGATTCTCATCACACGGATGGCGGCTTAAAAAATCCGCTCCCAGATTGGTTTTTCCAGATATATATTCAATGCTAAAATTATATGGAGCCAGAAGCAAAGACCATCGGAGTAACCTAGAGTTCTCATGCTTAGCCTGTGCTAAAAACGATAAAGGTTTGTGGTCAGTTTGCAACTTAAATGCCTTCCCATATAGATAAATATTGAATTTCTTTATTGCCCATATTACTGCAAGACATTCTTTTTCGCTAGTTGAGTAGTTGATTTCAGCTTTATTCAACTTTCTGCTAGCATATGCCACTGGGCTTAATTCCCCATCAAATGCATCTGATTTCTGTAGTAAAGTTGCACCTAGCCCAATATTACTTGCATCCGTCCTTACTATGAATTCTTGACTTAAGTCAGGTAATTTCAAAATGGGTTTACTTGTGAGCTTTTCCTTCAATTCTTGGTAAGTCATTTCACATTGTGGTGTCCATGTAATGCGATCTGGAAGTCCTTTACGTGTCAATTCCGTTAAAGGTGCACATATGGAATTAAAGTTTTTGATATACTTCTGGTAGAAACCACATAATGAGACAAAGGATCTCACGTCCTTCTTGGTTTGTGGTCTCGGGGCTTTCTGTAGTTTCTCTAAATTCTTTGGGTCAGGGGTCATGTTTCCCTGATAAACTGTGTGTCCCAAAAATTCCAATTCTTTACATCCAACGCAACATTTGGTTGGTCGGGCTGTTAAATTTGCCTCCCTAAGTCGATCAAACAGCATGTTCAGAGAGTCAATGTGTTCCTCAAATGTTTCTGTTGCTATAAGGATATCATCCATAAAATTTGTTATACAGGGATTATTCAGAGGATCCAATAATTTTCTCATCATTCTAGAGAAGACACTAGGCGCATTCTTCAATCCAAATGGCAATCTATTAAACTCATAGTGTCCTTCTGAGGTACTAAAAGCTAGGTATGGTCTAACCTCAGGCTTTACTGGAATCTGATAGTATCCTTTACTCAGATCCACTTTTGAGAAATATTTAGCTTTATTTAGTCTGGCAAACAGCTGATTTGTATCCGGCAATGGATCCACCTGTCCTTCTGTAATAGCATTCAGTCTCCTGTAATCTATACAGAGTCTATGTTCTCCAGAGGGCTTCCTTAAAAGTACAACACCGGAACTATACGAAGACTCACTGTGCGAAATAATTCCTTCCTTCAACAGATAGTCTATCTCTTCCTTCAAAGCTTTTTCCTTAGCAAACGGAATCGAATATGGTTTCATACAGACAGGTGTGGAGTCTATTAATTTCATATCATATTCCAATAGGTTTGTATGCCCTGGTCGGTCTGTTAACACCTCTGCATGATTATTTAGAACCTGTTGCACTCTCTCTTTCTGAGTTTTCGTTAAATGTGTACTGATTTTCACCTGTGCTGCTGTCTCACAGGGGTGTAATGGATATTCAAATGATGAAAGTGGTTCCTTTTTCATCTCCATGGCGATGGACAAGGTCAACAAGTGTGTCTCTTCCTGATGTTCTCTTTCCAAATATTTCTTCAGGAGATTCACATGATAGATTTTTTCTTTCCCCTTCTTATCTATCTTATAATTTGTTCTAGACACCTTCTCTAGAACTGTATATGGACCCTGCCATCCAATTTGTAACTTATTCTGACTCCCGGGCAAAAGAAGCAGTACCTTCTCTCCCACAGCCAAATTTCTGTCTTTCGCCTTCCTGTTATAATAGGCAGCATGTTTCTTCCTGGCTTGTTTCAAATTTTCATTGGCAAGTTTCCAGCCAGTTTTTAACCGAGTGGTCAGCTCATTCACATATTGGTATGAAGATGTAATGTTTTCCTCTGCCTTTTCATCAGTCCACGTTCTTAACAAAGCTACATATGGACCTTTAATTGTGTGGACCTATTTGTCCATGCACCGGTATGGTCTCTTCCACTTGAAGCTTTATAGTGATGATTTTTCCTCCCAGAATTATCATTCACAAAACGACCGCTACCAATTTTTTTTTTTTTTTTTTTTTCTTGGGGCTGTCTCCCCTCTTAAAATTCTTGATGAGAGATTTCCTCTCTACATCCTCTTCCTCCAGTTTGTTTAAGTCCGATTGAGGGATTGTCGGCTTATCCTGGGGTAAGACATCTTTTTGCACTCTCCGCATAGTGGCCATTGTAAAACAGTTAAGTGAAGCTTGTCCGTGAAAAGGGGCTTCCCATTCCATTTGGTCCACTTTATCAAATCTATTTTTCTTTTTATTATCAGGCCTAATTTTGTCCCGTGGCGTGTCCAGGTCCTGATCAATGTTCCCACTTGTGGGTGTTCCCTCATGTGCTATGCTACACCTTTCTACAAAATTCTCAATGTCCCATCTTGCTTTGGGCCAATAATAATTGTGAGCCACCTTTTGAATGATGGTACCTATTTTCTCATGGTCCCCATCTGGTTTCACATTTAGGGTCCTTATTAATTCTGTGCGGTATCTTTTGGGAAGAACCAGCTGTCCGTGACCATGGGATCTAGTTCCGGCCTTCCTATACATCAACTTGTGTTTCATGTAAAAATCTCCCTTGCCTGGAGTTGTATGACAAGTTGACAATTTTCTGAAACAAGGCTTGAGTGTTTTATCCCCAGCCTGTGCCTTCCTCATCTCTTCTGGAGTGGTATCTAACATAATATCCTCCTCCTGTCTTGAGGTCGACCTGACCTGAAGGGTTGCCATATACACAGGTTTCCTTCTGCAACGGTCAGTGTCATGATTGTCCATCTGACAATTCTTACACCACCTTTTTCCTTGGTTGAAAGATTTTCGTTCATCATATTTCCTTTCATCGAATTGTGGGAATTTATTTTTATTGTCATACCGTGGCCTATCAAATTGGTGCTTACCTTTATTTTGATCCCTAGGATCAAATTTATTAAAGTTCTGTGGTGCCCTAAAGTTGTCCACCTGTTTCTTTTTATTACCTGTTACCTCTGCTTGAGCTGCTTGATACCTTTCAGCAACATTTAGCAACTCACCCAGCCTCTCTGCACCTTGTTCCATGAGAAACTTTCTCAGGTCTGGAGCCATGGACTCTCTTAGTTGCTCTATAAGGACCATTTCCTTAAGATCTTGGGTTTTCCCCAGAGAAGTCCATTTCTCCAAGTATGTCTCTATTCGTGCAGAGAACTGGTGATAGGTTTCACCTGACAGTAGTTTAGCATTCCTAAATTTTTTCCTGTAAAACTCTGCATTCTTTTCATACCTTAACAAAAGAGCCTGCTTTAGCATGTCATAATTTTCCTGATCACCTCTGCTCATTTTTGCAAAAACTTCATAAGCTGCCCCACGAAGTCCCTGAGATAACTTTAAGCTCCACCTTTCTCTCTCTAACCCATACGTGGTAGCTAATAGTTCGTACCTATTTATATAGCTCTCAATATCATCGTCTTTCTCAACAAAATGATCTAAATGAAAATTCATAGCTGAGATTGAGGCTCCTTGAGTAACCGTAGCATCAGAGGCAAAGGGACTGGCACCATTTTCAGGAGCATGGCCTTGAAACTCAAACTCCCTTAGTCGTAACTCATGTTCCCTTTGTAATCTTTTCTCTTCTGCTTCCCTTTCTGCAGCTAATTTCCTCTCTTCTCTTTCTGCAGCTAATTTCTTCTTTCCCTTTCTCCAGCCAATCGTTTCTCTTCTCTTTCTGCCTCCAATTTTTGTCTTCTTTCTGCCTCTTTGTCAGCCTCAATCTGCAACCTCTTAGTCTCAGCCTCAGCTTGCAACCTCTTAGTCTCAGCCTCAGCTTCAAATTGTAACTTCTTAATTTCCCTGTCAGCCTCTAACTTTCTTTCGGCTTCACACCTTCTTTCTTCGCGTTCAATAAATTTGTCACATTCCGTTGTGACATAGGCAACCATAACTTGCCCATCTAATCCTAACTCTTTTGCAGTCTGAACCGCAGCAGATCGAAATTTGGCCAGGTCCGCCATTGTCTATTATGTAAATTTATACAATGTCTAACCAACAATTCAATCTCTAATGGACAACACAGGCACCGTGAGCTCAACCTTATTTAATTCCACCCAAGGATACCTTTTAATTCTTATATTCCCTGAAGTGAATTACCCCCAATATTTTTAATAGTTAAAGATTCAAAATCCCAAGAGCGAGACCCCAATATATGTGGTGAAGTGGGATGTTATAAATATTTATAGGGAACTTAGTGTACTGACTGAGATCAGCTGTGAAGGTATCTATATCTATTAAGAGTAATGTATTATAGATAACCTTACTTGCTACCACATATCTATATATCTCAGTCAGAATTATTCTGGAATAGTGTGATGCTACGTTATGTGTCTCGGGTATGAGTATGGTGAAGTGTAAGTCACAACAACAGACAGATAAACAATTTAATTTAATCCACTACTCTTAACAACACTGTGACACTCACATACATATAACACTCTATGAGAATAGCTTAAAAAAGTCACTCGTAACGGTTCAAATAACAATATGTATTCATTACTAGCATGAATGAATATGTGTCCTGATTCAACTACAAGGGAACCAGGAATCACAATCAATTTAAATTACAAGTTATGTACAGAATGTATTTAATATGAATATTGTAGTGACATATATTATTACAAATGTTCTATGTGTGTCAATTGTGTAGTGGTAAAATGAGGTAATACTGGTTTTGTTTTGTTCAAGCTCTGTTGGTATTTGTCATCATGACTTCAATAGTTTGTCTTTAGGGACCATTATTGTAGATGTTCACAGTTCCTGATTTTAAGACAAGTAAATTCCCCTCTTAATGTTAATTTTTATAAAGTTATTTCAAGATGAGGGGACATAATGTTGAGCTCAGCTGGCCAATTCGCTTATCTGGCGTGATGGCGGCAGGAAAGGACTCCTCTGCTCGAATTCTCCTCTGGGCTCAGGAGACACCTCACTGATAGCTAAAAAGACCAAGGAGTATGCTGTCCGACTCTGGATTCAGCAAATCTCTGACCAGATGCTGCTCACTACCATCAAGACCACTGTCCCTGAAATCAAGAAGGATGTACCTTCTACTTCATAACTAATTTATATTCTCTTTTACACTGATCACAATACAGCACAAACATTGCGTTCAGAGCGTTAGGCCAACAGTCAGCTTCATTTGAAATACTTTATTCCAGTATTACCCTTCTTAATGGTTACTACGCCTCTGCACTTCCAGCATTATTTCTTTCTAGTCCATCATCCAGGTGTCAGTGTACTATTTGGCCATTCCATGCCGTTTTACTTCTCTCCGACACCCTCTGTTCAGGCTGGAGCATTATAGGCTTTACCTCACGTTGCCACTGAACTACACATATATATACAGGCATAAATCAACAATTCACATTCAATTTTTCATTAAAAGATACTGAATGGTTCAAGCTTACCACAATTTCATGGAAATAAACACAGATACGTTGATTAGCAATGAATTCTGGCACAAACTGGCACAAATTCCGTTCTGCCTATGTTCCAGGCTTTTATTTTAGCAAAAATGTGAGCTGGCTTCAACGTACTGTCGCTTTATCAAGCTTATTTGAATTAGTGGTCTCGAACTAACGCTCCCAAGTGTGTATATCAGCGAGACTGGCCAATGAGCCACGTTTCGACAAGTGTTTGAAAAAATGTTATCTTTTCCCGTCTCCCCCAACAACCAAGATAGTATTTATAGCCCGACCAATCGTGGTTAGGCTTTCATTTGTTGCGCTCCAATCAATTTGGAGTTTACATGGTAGGCTATTTATGTAACGTAAGGTTTTTTCAAACACGTTATAAAAAAAAAAATTATGAGCAGAAATGATTTTATGCTGTCAGGCACCCCCAATATTTTATTTTGGGTATAATTTATTAATTCCTGGACTATTTGCGTAACGTTTTACATATTATTTGTCAGCAAACCCTAAGGAACCCAAAAATACTAATTTAAAGGAGCTACGTGGCTGCGTTCAAAATATGCAATTTCTTCTATCTCCTGTTTAGAAGATGTGCTGTCTGGGTACTGTTATGTGTTCAAACGTAAACCCATATAATGTGGTCTTTTCTAATAAGAGTCTGTTATGATTTATAAACCTAACTCTGGGAAAGGGTAGTGTATTTTATCACTGTCCGTCTGAAAAAAAATTAGTGCATGTAGACTTACACGCGTGATGGTAGTAATTGTGTATCGCGCGAAGCGGGTTTAGTGTTCGGCTTTCTGCCTCTCCCTTCTCTTTTTATCCCTTTAGTCCATCTGTTCGTTCGTTTTGGTAACGCAGTATAATTAATGTTAGGGTTAATTTAGGTCATTACGCAGTACGTCTCAATGTTTTTCCAAGAATTACAGCACACGTTTCATTGAAGAAGGCGGGTAATAATACAGTAAGCTTTACTATCAACGTGAAAGCGTTACAATTTGCAGACGAAGCAGAAAACAAGGGGGATTTCGAGTACATTCTTTGTGACAGCACTGTCATTTTCCCATTGCTCTTCTCTTTATTAATTTTATTTGTTAGGCTTTATATTTACCTAATAATTTATATATGTGGATTAGAATATTTCATGACAACCAACACCATTTTTCGACTTCCTACCCGCAACAGGACCTCCTGGATGCACGCTCGCTCAAAGCATTGGCATTTAATTGACTATGTAATTGTTAGGAAGAAGAACAGGCAAGATGTCCGGGTGACCAAGTCCATTTGTGGAGCCGAATGCTGGACTGATCATCGCCTCATTGTGTCTAAACTTAAAATTCGTATCCAACCAGCCAGGTACCCTCAGGGGAAGAAAACTAAAAAAAGGCTGGATGTCATCAAACTAAAGAAGACAAAAATCAAACAACAGTCATTTACTGACACCCTACAAGACCGTCTCAAATCTATCTCGTTAGACGGCCAAAGTGTTGAAACAAATTGAGCAGCCCTAAGTGATCAGATCTACAACACTGCCACAGAGATCCTGGGTCCCGCCATCAAGAAACAAAATGACTGGTTTGATGAGAACTCATATGATATAAAGAAGATGTTGGCTGAGAAACACCATCTCCATAAAGCATATTTAAATGATCCAAATTCTACATCCAAGAAAGACGCTTTCAACAACATGCGTAGAATCGTCCAACATAAACTACGCCAGATGCGGGATTCATGGCTGAGTAATAAAGCAGATGAGCTCCAAGGCTTTGCTGACAGCCATGACTTGAAAACATTTTACCATGCACTCAAAGTGGTCTATGGTCCAACATCATCAGGATCATTTCCCCTCCTTAATGCAGATGGAAAAACACTAATTACAGACAAGGAAAAAATTCTCCAACGCTGGGTCGAACATTTTAACAATATTCTGAACCAGCCATCATCTATTAACGACGAAGCCATCATCCGCCTGCCCCAAATTCCTATAAATGAAGCATTAGATGATGTACCAACTCTGGAGGAAACTCTTCTTCTTCTTTCGTTCGCTTGAAATATATTGTATATATCTGCAATGTTGTTTCTTGTATAAACTTCATTGTCTTTTGTAGTTCATACAGAGGTCCGTATAGTTTTGCTTCCAGTGTTGTTTCTCTGGGTCAGTGGGTTTGCCTCAATATATCATATTCGGGGCAAAAGCGATTTGTCAACTTTCTAGTGGAAAGGCCCCCGGCTCCGATTCAATTCCTGTTGAAGTTTATAAAGATGGCGGTACAGTTCTGATAGAGAAACTTCACATGATCTTCCAGCAAATGTGGCTGAGTGAAACCATCCCACACGATCTCAAAGATGCGTCAATTATACATCTATATAAACGTAAAGGTAATCGCCAAGACTGTAACAATCATCGAGGCATCTCTCTATTATCAATCGCTGGGAAGATATTCGCCAGAATCCTTCTGAATCGCCTTACGGCTGATCTTGACAAAGGTCTTCTACCTGAAAGTCAGTGTGGATTCCGGAAAGAACGTGGAACCACCGATGTGGTGTTCGCTGCAAGACAGCTACAAGAAAAATGCCAAGAACAGCACTGTGACCTGTACACAGCTTTCATCGACTTGACACAGGCGATCGACACGGTCAGTAGAGAGGAGTCTATGGAAGATCATGGCAAAATACGGCTGCCCAAAGAAATTTATCACAATAGTGCAGCAACTGCATGATGGAATGCAGGCTAGAGTTCAGGAAAACGGTGAGCTATCGGAGCCTTTCCCCGTCTCAAATGGAGTTAAACAACGGTGTGTACACTTGCACCGACTCTGTTCAGTATCATGTTTTCTGCTATGCTGACTGATGCTTTCAGAGACGGGGACACAAGAATCGGCATCAGATATCGTATTGATGGAAAATTGTTTAACCTTAGAAGGCTTCAAGCAAAAACCAAGGTCAGTTCACACACCATCAGAGATCTTCTGTTTGCTGACGATTGTGCCCTCAATGCTGGCTCAGGCTGATCTGCAGCATAGCGTGGATAGATTCTCCGAAGCCTGTTCCAACTTTGGGCTTACCATCAACACGGAGAAAACAGAAATCATGTACCAACCAGCTCCTGGCACAATTTATACTGAGCCAATCATCAAGGTAAATGATGAGAAACTGAATGTTGTGAACAGATTCACATACCTTGGTAGCACACTATCCCAGAACATCGTCATTGATGATGAGGTGAACACCAGGATCTCCAAAGCCAGCAGCACATTTGGCAGACTATCCACCAACGTTTGGCATCGAAGTGGCATTAGTCTACAGACAAAGCTGAAGGTGTACAGAGCTGCGGTGCTTCCAGTGCTGCTTTATGCATGTAAAACATGGACTGTATACAGGCGCCACGTAAAGAAGCTAAACCACTTCCATACAGTCTGTCTCAGGAAGGTAATGAACATCAAATGGCAAGACAAGATCCCGGATACCGCCGTTCTTGACAGAGCTGGTATCCCTAGCATCGATACTATTCTTATGCAGTCACAGATTCGCTGGGCAGGTCATGTAGTCCGCATGCCAGACCATCGACTGCCAAAGATACTCTTTTATGGTGAGATGCAGAAGGGTAAACGCTCCCATGGTGGCCAAAAGAAGCGCTCCAAAGACACGTTTGAGACTTCATTGAAAACCTTTGACACAAACCCTGACACACGGGAAGCCGCTGCGCAAGACCGAACCGCTTGGCGCACATCTCTTCGTAAAGGTGCAGAGGCATGCGAATCATCCAGAAGAGCAGCAGCGGAACAGCGGAGACAAGCTAGAAAAGACCGCGCAATAAAACCTTCACATGAAGCAAACATTCCCTGCACACACTGTCCGAGATCTTTCCAGACCCTCATCGGGCTCATCAGTCACCTTCGTACCCATAGACTAACCTAACATATTCCTAATAATTGGATGAACAGAGTGGTCTTCATCACCCGTGATGGACGAACAACATTCAACATATTTGACCACCTTCTCCGACTCTTCCTATAATATCTCGGTTGCATTGGCGTCCTCTTCCACTATTCTTCTGCAGGTTTCTTTGAACTCCCCACTGTTTCCTCCCCCTGTAAGTTCTAGTCAAAGGAATGCCCTACCCAAACTGATAATTAAAAAAAAATAAAAATCTCTGTATTGATTGTTTTTGAAGAAACCGATTGATAGCATTACACGGCAGTCCTTGTTCTGGAACCCTCAGGGTTAGAGGTAGATGGAGAACACAAAAACACAAGGACAAGAAAGCTGGAGGCAGACGTGAAAGGCATTAAGAAGACATGAAAAGAGCTTGAGCTGATGTCACGTGACATGAGGACTTGGTATGTGCGTGTTGAAGGCCTATGCCCATTGAGGCTCTGAACGGCAATGCGAATATATATATCCCCTCCATACAAACACACACGCGCACACACACACACACACACATATATATATATCCCCTCCATACATACACACACACACGCGCATACACACACGCACACATATATATATACCCCTTCAGCTCCCCAAGGAACATAGGCCTTCAACACGCACATACCGTCCTCACGTCACGTGACGTCAGCTCAAGCTCTTTCCACATCCTCCTCATCATTTTCACCTCTGTCTCCAGTTCTCTTCTCTATGTGTTTTTGGGGTCTCCCTCTGCCTCTCTTACCCTGTGGGTTCCAGAAGGACTGCCTTGTAATGCTATCAACAGGTAGCCTCAGTGTGTGTCCTATCCACAGGTAGCCTCAGTGCGTGTCCTATCCACAGGTAGCCTCAGTGCGTGTCCTATCCACAGGTAGCCTCAGTGTGTGTCCTATCCACGGGTAGCCTCAGTGCGTGTCCTATCCACAGGTAGCCTCAGTGTGTGTCCTATCCACAGGTAGCTCCAGTGTGTCCTATCAACAGGTAGCTTCAGTGTGTCCCCTATCAACAGGTAGCCTCAGTGTGTCCTATCCACAGGTAGCCTCAGTGTGTGTCCTATCCACAGGTAGCCTCAGTGTGTAATCAACAGGTAGCCTCAGTGCGTGTCCTATCCACAGGTAGCCTCAGTGTGTGTCCTATCCACAGGTAGCCTCAGTGCATGTCCTATCCACAGGTAGCCTCAGTGCGTGTCTTATCCACAGGTAGCCTCAGTGCATGTCCTATCCACAGGTAGCCTCAGTGTGTGTGTCCTATCCACAGGTAGCCTCAGTGTGTGTCCTATCCACAGGTAGCCTCAGTGTGTGTCCTATCCACAGGTAGCCTCAGTGTGTGTCCTATCCACAGGTAGCCTCAGTGTGTGTCCTATCCACAGGTAGTTTCAGTGTGTGTCCTATCCACAGGTAGCCACAGTGTGTAATCAACAGGTAGCCTCAGTGCGTGTCCTATCCACAGGTAGCCTTAGTGTGTGTCCTATCCACAGGTAGCCTCAGTGCATGTCCTATCCACAGGTAGCCTCAGTGCGTGTCTTATCCACAGGTAGCATCAGTGCATGTTCTATCCACAGGTAGCCTCAATGTGTGTGTCCTATCCACAGGTAGCCTCAGTGCGTGTCCTATCCACAGGTAGCCTCAGTGTGTGTCCTATCCACAGGTAGCCTCAGTGTGTGTCCTATCCACAGGTAGCCTCAGTGTGTGTCCTATCCACAGGTAGCCTCAGTGCGTGTCCTATCCACAGGTAGCCTCAGTGCGTGTCCTATCCACAGGTAGCCTCAGTGCGTGTCCTATCCACAGGTAGCCTCAGTGCGTGTCCTATCCACAGGTAGCCTCAGTGCGTGTCCTATCCACAGGTAGCCTCAGTGTGTGTCCTATCCACAGGTAGCCTCAGTGCGTGTCCTATCCACAGGTAGCCTCAGTGCGTGTCCTGTCAACAGGTAGCCTCAGTGCGTGTCCTATCCACAGGTAGTCTCAGTGCGTGTCCTGTCAACAGGTAGCCTCAGTGTGTCCTGTCAACAGGTAGCCTCAGTGCGTGTCCTATCCACAAGTAGCCTCAGTGTGTGTCCTATCAACAGGTAGCCTCAGTGTGTGTCCTATCCGTCGCCAGCGTCGTCTTGTCATCTCTTTTTCCACTAGCACTTGTCTGCTTCTTGTCATCAGTTCCACATTAATGATCCCGCTACATCACACCAATTCCCCCACACCCATTCTACACAAGCACCCACTCATGAAAGTTTGCGGCTGTCTGGCCATTGTTTTTGCTATTCTCCGTGTTTCAGAGCCATACAACAGGACTGACCCAATATCTGGGCCGAAGATTCTTATTTTGGTGTTGAACTTGATTTCTTATGATCTACGTACATGTCCCAATGCAATAAAAGCCCCTCCATATATACACACGCGCGCGCGCACACACACACATATATATATAAACACAATACTCTAATTTCAACGATAGTTGAATGTTCAAGAAATTTATCAGAGAAACATTTATACCAGGCTATTCAATGTTTCATCATCATCATTTACCTTTGACTACCTATGGAGCATGGAACAACCACGGCAGCTAGACCCCTTACAGGAAGCCTGTACCAAGTATTCACGTGTTCTTGTAGCGGCGGTTTATGTATCAGTCTGTTTTACATGATGATATTGCCAGCCTCATGCCCAACCTCATATTAGTTGCCTTGTACGACATGCTTGAGGGAGCAGACAGCCTATTGTTTCGTTTGTCTGATCAGAGTACCAACTCGAGGCGAAAATACATTTTGCATGTAACAACTTTAGTACGTTGCCTTTTAAGTCAGGGGAAATAATTAAAATAAGGTTTTAGAATACAAGAATTATATTGACTACCTCCCTTGGTTTGACTTCGGTATTTTCGACAAAACAAGTGTCTCTATACAGCGGTGTTTTTAAGGTAGTGGTATATCGTATGCGAGAATCTGTTGGGCAGAGAGGTTAGAGCACAAAGGTACCGAATTCGAAACACGGTGGCGTCACACTCTAGGATACCCAGCTGTAAATGGGCATCTGACTTTGCTCGAGCTAGGGAAGGAAAAGGCAGCGAGGAAGGGAACTGGTCAGCCACACCTCTCGACGCTGGACTTGGTAAGAGGGAAGTCTCTAACACTTGACTCCCCTACGGCATTCTCTGTTATGGAACTACTATTTACCTTTTATGCCGTGCGCCCAGTTGCATAGAAAAGCCACTTGACGACCTCACGGTGTGACAGGGTGCAAGATTAACTTCTCCAGTAATTATAAGAGGAGGGAGAGAGAGGGGCAGCGTAGATTATATAGTGGAAAAGGGTGGAGAGAAGAGGATTCCCGAGAGTTTTTTTCTATCACGGGTGTCGCGCAAAGATTTTTCGTATATAATATTTTTTTTTACAAAAATCATTGCAAGAAGTTAGTGAAAGTAGAGGGGCATCAGACGTGCACCATTTTGTGACTATCACGCCGACTAGATTTGCTGGTTTCTCACTGAATGTAATTAAACGTTAATGTTATTATGTCTTTGAAACCACCGCTGATAACGGCGCTAAGTCTAAATGTTATATAATCTCTGTTTACACCCACTGTTGCGAGTGTAGTGGTTTGGTCTATATCATCGCCACACAGGCTAATTCAATATATGTGTGCTGCTGTCCTGTCACTGTGTCTGGAATGTTGACCTGGGTGTGTGTTGATATGATCGCACACCACAGTACGTACATAAGAGTACATTCAGGAGTCAAAAAGGGTTGCAAACGACTAGAACAGTTCGATACTGTTTATTCCGTACAACACAGACACGATGACATAAATGACACACATTCGACAGCAAAACACGAATCATATAATTTCCACATTGCATTAAATATATATAATACGGCCTGTCCACATCCTGGCCTAAACAGTACTTCAATACTCAATAAAGCCTGCACCACACGGCAGCTATAATAATGTTCATATGGCCTAAACAGTACTTCAATACTCAATAAAGCCTGCATCACACGGCAGCTCTAATAATCTTCATATGGCCTAAACAGTACTCCAATACTCACTAAAGCCTGCATCACACGGCAGCTATAATAATCTTCATATGGCCTAAACAAATCTTCAATACTCAATAAAGCCTGCACCACACGGCAGCTATAATAATCTTCATATGGCCTAAACAGTACTTCATTACTCCATAAAGCCTGCAACACACGGCAGCTATAATAATCTTCATATGGCCTAAACAGTACTGCATTACTCAATAAAGCCTGCAACACACGGCAGCTATAATAATCTTCATATGGCCTAAACAGTCCTGCATTACTCAATAAAGCCTGCAACACACGGCAGCTATAATAATCTTCATATGGCCTAAACAGTCTTCACTGCAGTTTTATCAAATAGGCTGTACACACAGCGAAATATATAAGTCGACATTTTCTCAAATCCTACGTAGGCATACATTATCCAAAAACACTGGGACTCGACCTACACGGTCCACGCCCAAAACACAACTCCCTAAAACACACACTAGTCCCGCCAAAAAACCCGTCACGAGATTCGGTTGTCTTGAACACCGTTCTCGATAACACATGCAGACTAGCGAGCTATTCACATAACTCAAAACAGTACAGAATAAATACATTAAACAGCGTTCACACGCTTATCTGTACTCTGTCACCCGAAAAATAGGAAAAGATAATTCTATCCTAAAGTCAAACAAGTATCCGCTTAATCAAGCGTTGCAACTCGAAATTTAATATGTTCAAAACACCATTCTAAAGATTACTTCCCCTTCCATAAATTCCACTTGCAACAGTTACCACCCGCTCCGGGAAAAAAAAATGATTCTATCATTTTTTTTGAAAAAATTAACTCCCAAAAACGAAAAATTTAGAAGACAATTAAGCTCTAACATATGCCTACAAAAATATCTTATTTTAAATCAAAATTAGATATTTACAAGAAATATCAGCATTAAAGTGTAAAGTAGCAATTAAAGCATACAGCATAATCAGCTAAGTATAAAAAGTAATTAGCTAAATATACAAATATGATCAGTTCCAAAATTAAGTTACGTATATTTAGTACAAACCAAACCGAAAACAACCAATCGAAAGAGAAAACACAAGATCAATCAAAAGAAGAATGATCTGTAAAAAAAAAGGAAAGTAAGAACTCAACAATACCATATACTCATAACTAAGTTGGACAATTACATGTAAAATAAATACAACTGTCAAAAGTAGATATGTTATATCAAGTCATATAACCACTCCAACAATACAAAGAATAGAGGTATAAGTGTTGAAAGAAGACAAAGTATACAAATAGAATCAAGTAAAACGAAGATGAGGTACGAAAGTATAAACAAGATATGAAATCCATACCGAAAAGACAACAGAAAAGAAGGAATGAAATGAAGAATAGTTACCAAAGACAGATAGAAAGCAAAGGCACGAACGCAAAGAAAGTCAATAACAGTATATACTAATAACTGTTTTGATCAGATAACCTATTCAAAAAAAAATATATAAACATGATCGAAAGGCACAACACAAAATATCAAAGTATATCTATACTAATACCATCAAAAAATAATTTATAACTAAACAAAAGCTAATAAGTAATTTAACTAAGTTATAAGAGTTATACAAAACTAACATAAATAAATTATAGGCATCGAACAAACAAGTAATAGCATTACTATAACTAATACGACCAACGCACAATCAAGCGCTAAAAATAAAAAAATACATCATAATAAAAAACAACTTTTTACAAGAACTAATCAAACTACATATCAATGATATCACGAAGTCAAATGCTGGGCACACACAACAAAAAATTACAATTACAATGCAAAAAAAAAAAAAAAATCATTTTTTTCAACAGTACCGTACAAACATATTTTTTTTTTCTCGATAAGTTACATAAAAACAGTATTTAATTTTTAAGTAGTTCAGTAATACTTTAAGTAAAGCCTAATAATGAAATCAATATTTTAACAAAATGAGTGAAATATAAAACAAAAATCCTATCTCGAAGGAACCTTTAAATCAACACATGTAAATTTAATTTATCCTTTAAGTTCTTTCTGCTGACAATTACGTTCAGCTCCGTACAATGCTATTTAGGTATAACTCTATCTCTTACTCAAATCGATAAGATATACATTATAAATAAATCTACACTTTGTTGTTACTATGAAATATAAAAAAGGTTCTATAAAAATATCTACAAAAAAAATAAGTTTTTTTTTTTTTAAAAATAATCTGCTAAGAAAATAATCTACATGTCTGACTGGCAAGAAAATCAAGTTCTGGAAAAATCGAAGTTTCACAAAAAGTTAACAAATCCAAATACAAGATCATGTATGATACATGCAAGCTATTTTCCAAAATTACATTTCACAACATACCAGATAATACACATCTTCTCTGTATGTTCTATATATTAATTAATCATGACATCAAAACATGAGAAAAATATAAATTAAGTGAATAACGAACACTCAGGATTATCTAAAAGTAACCACTACATCAACACAATAAATGAGTTTGTGCAATCTCATCATGTACAAAACTATCCTAAACAACACAGTTGCAAAAATTCTAAGTTGAACAGAGTAGTATAAAGGATAATAATTACATACTACACATTATCAACACAATAATATATAAATAGCATAAAAATGTATTAATACATCATCAAAATACAGACATATAAATAACAATAAAAAATTATGGCAATCAAATGATGCATAGAAATAATCATTACAACAAAATTATATGTTATTTCAAAACAACAACATGTCATGTACTAATATAGAATACAAAAATATTTACTATCTTCACATAAAAAAAAAAATAAATCAGACGCGAAGTCTCCCACTCTCTTGTAAACATGCTTGACCTTCAGAAAGCAACACCTCAGATTTTAGTTTGACGCTGACAGGTTTCGGTTGACTACTCGAGCGGAAAGTTGACTCACATTTCTGACCGTCAATATGTCACAGAAGCCTTGACCCTTATCGCAACGTAGCTTCTGTCAACAAATACAAATGAAAATTTCCATTTTACTCAATAGTGAAATTTAATGAAAAAAACGTAGAAATCACGTTTACAATTACCCAGTACCGGCTTGTGTAAAAACCCGGTCTCTTCACGATGTCACTAGCTCTCTCTATCACATGTAGATATCATAGAATTCTTGGGGACAACATGACCGACCTTGAATGTCGCCGCTGTCTTACGCTGAAACAAAGTCTCACATTCACAACAACAAGTAGAGCAATCAATAGTATTCAAGCATCCACTGTTATTTTTACTCTGTTTACTTTGATTATAAATGACTCTGGCTCATGTTGAACAAAATTAGCACAATTGCGCTTATTATTTGTTCTACGATCACAATACTTATTATTACCGTTGTCTTGTTTACAAAAAATGACTTTAGTCTTTTGTTTAGGAACATTACTCTGGTGATATAAAGCAACATTTGAAAAGCTATTATCTCTATCATACTTTCCAACATTCTTACAATCAAAACTTTGAGATTTGTTAAATTGTCTACAGTATCTACGAGAGGGAAAATTATTATTTTCTGATCTCCCTTGGTACTGTTTAATCTTGGGGTTATCTCTCTTACTAGAACTGTTTTTCTTTTCCCCCTATGGGAATATATTTACCAATTGTTTCAAACTGACTGTGCTGAGTTTGACAACTGCCAGAAACAATAGTATCTCTATTGTTCCGCATATGGGTTTCATCTTTGGAACAAGTAGTAATAGTCTCAACACCCGCTATTAATTTCTGAGTATTTCCAGTAGTAGACAAATATTTGCTCTTATGAGTCTTGACCTGAAATATATCACCTTTCTTTTCCTGACCAACGGAACTGCCTGTTACACTAGAATCTTTGTTGGTCTGACGCCAAGAATTATCACTGGAACTATCAGTAATATTAGAACTTTTAAAGTTGTATTTACCACGATAAGATCTGTCTTTACCATGAATGACATCTCTCTGAGCAAAAAGTATATGGGGCTGACTTTTCGCAACTTTCTGTCTATCATTGTGAACATTGACAGAAGAGCACCTTTTGTTTTTCAAAACCATATCTATTAAGCCAAATATTCTTTCCCTTGCTTCCGCAATTTCAATATCTTTAAGTGAAATCGTTTCACTTAACCTTTTATTTAACTCCTTAACAGCCAAAACTTTGTCGCTTTCTTCTGCTAGCAAATTTTCAATTTTAGCGACCTTCTCTTTCTCAGCCGTCAACTCCACTAAAGTCTCTTTCTCGTACTGTTCTTTATTTGCCCTCAACTGAGTCAACTCTATCTGAAGTGTTTCAGTCTGGACATCATCATTGTTTTTCATAATCTCATTACTCTTCTTGGGGGGTACAATATTCATCTCCCCAATTTGATCACTGAGCATCGCATTATCATTCATCACCTCATGAAGCATTTCTATGTAAGTCTTCTCACAGACATTTCTCTCAACCTTCAATTTCTCATACATCTCTTTCTGTTCTTGAAGTTCCCGCATGAGATTACCTATCTGAGTTTCCAAGTCTTGGACTTTGCTTAAAGTTGAATTTAATGTAGCTTGTGCACTAGAAAGTTCTGAGTTTGATTCAAGTATCTCACTTTTAAGCCTATACACAGTTGCCTGTAGTTCGTTCTCTTTAGCAACACCTTCTAGGAAATTCTCTCTTTGCTGTAGAGCACTTTGTTTGTTTACTTTTGCTTGTTTCTCAATTCTCAATTCCCTTTCCTGCTCATCAGAAGTATGGTTATGGATTATTTTGAACATGCTTTGCACTATATGTCCGTGTTCAAGCTCAATATTCTGTTGCAAAAACACACGAAGGTGCCGTAGCAAATTCACCAAATCCTTAGCCATTATTGAATTACACAGAAGCTTAAAGTTATGTTCAGCAAATAACTCTAGAGATGCCGATACATTAACCAAAAAATCGTCCATGATCCATACTCCAAGTCGTGCACCTCTCAATCCCTTACCATCTCTACCTACCACCAATGCAGACTCCAACATAGGCCTTATATCTGTAGGGCACATATCACGATCCATGGTGATTCACTTACTTAATCAACTATATATAGTAATCACTTATAGTTATGACAAATTACTGTCGCAAAAGGTTTGACAATTACCCTTCCAGCTCACAAAGTTAACTATTTGTCAAGAAATGAGCTTATTCATCAATTCTGTATCACCAATTCCTTTTTTATAGCACCTTTATCAAGTCACATCATTATCAGGAAAATCGACATATGTCAACAGCCATTAACACCTATGCATCAAATCTTAATCATATGTCAAATTAGACATAAACAACAATAATAACAAAATGAGCAATTAGGGAGGCCTAGCGACATATATGAAGTGACACAATTTACACAAGACACAATCACTTATCTTGTCAATGATCCCGCTTCTTTTCCGCCACGATACTGGATATCACATAGACTGCTAAAACCTCCACTGCGGGAAAGCACTGGAACTTGATTCGCTTGTCTTCAGGTAATTTCGTCAATATGATATGTGCTTAACAATGCACACGTTGACAGGAACCATAATACAGCACACACTGCCCCTCTTGACTCTTCTGTAGTCTGAAATGTACACGGCAACTCCGTGTATCATAACATCTTGAACTTGTGATGGTGATAACTGGCACAGGTAACTCGAATATTGCAGAAATCTGTGACAACCCGTACAAATGCTGGTACAAATACTGTCCAAGTCTAATTGAACTTCCTTGACCACTGCAGACGTTGTTGTAGTCTATAGGCACGAAATAGGACGTCAATTGCTACTGGTGTAAAGTTGCATACTACCAAATAAAGCGTGCGTTGTTTCTCAAATGCGCCACCCACGCAGATAATATTTAGGTCACAGTTCTGAAGTACACCAGATTCAAGCCACGCCTACATAAGGCTAATTATAACACAGTCAAGTGTTCTACACTCTTGTCACGTGAAAGTCATATGTATTATTTCCAACTTGTAGTGACTGATCCTCTAGATATGTTATGGTCTGGTGGACAAAATTTGCTTCATATTATCCTCTTGCTTCAAGTACATATCACTGTAGAGGTAACAATTTCTTAATCGTATACGCCACCCAGGCACATCTTAAATCATATCCAATGATACAAAACTACGCCACTTAGGCTATCGACGCGAATAGTCGTAGATGTCAGATCCTGTTAACTGAAAACCACCAACTGTATCTCTGATGGTTTCAGTCTGAAATGTTATTACGGTTATTACTGGCCATAAATGTACTCGCATTCGCTAGCACAAACACTAATCATATAACATAATTTCCCGGGCATTATATATATATAATACGGCCTGTCCACATCCTGGCCTAAACAGTACTTCAATACTCAATAAAGCCTGCACCACACGGCAGCTATAATAATGTTCATATGGCCTAAACAGTACTTCAATACTCAATAAAGCCTGCATCACACGGCAGCTCTAATAATCTTCATATGGCCTAAACAGTACTCCAATACTCACTAAAGCCTGCATCACACGGCAGCTATAATAATCTTCATATGGCCTAAACAAATCTTCAATACTCAATAAAGCCTGCACCACACGGCAGCTATAATAATCTTCATATGGCCTAAACAGTACTTCAATACTCCATAAAGCCTGCAACACACGGCAGCTATAATAATCTTCATATGGCCTAAACAGTACTGCATTACTCAATAAAGCCTGCAACACACGGCAGCTATAATAATCTTCATATGGCCTAAACAGTCTTCACTGCAGTTTTATCAAATAGGCTGTACACACAGCGAAATATATAAGTCGACATTTTCTCAAATCCTACGTAGGCATACATTATCCAAAAACACTGGGACTCGACCTACACGGTCCACGCCCAAAACACAACTCCCTAAAACACACACTAGTCCCGCCAAAAAAACCCGTCACGAGATTCGGTTGTCTTGAACACCGTTCTCGATAACACATGCAGACTAGCGAGCTATTCACATAACTCAAAACAGTACAGAATAAATACATTAAACAGCGTTCACACGCTTATCTGTACTCTGTCACCCGAAAAATAGGAAAAGATAATTCTATCCTAAAGTCAAACAAGTATCCGCTTAATCAAGCGTTGCAACTCGAAATTTAATATGTTCAAAACACCATTCTAAAGATTACTTCCCCTTCCATAAATTCCACTTGCAACACAGATGTCCTCAGTGTGTGTCCTATCCATCGCCAGCACCATCTTCCCATCTCTTGTACCACTAACACGTGTCTGGTTCTTGTTGCCAGTGTTCCCCATTAATGACCTTCTCGTACCATCTCAATCCTTCTATTCTACACAAGCACCCGTTTATGAATGTCTAACTTCTGTGTTGTTGTTTTGCTTGTTATCCATGTTTCAGAGCCATACAATAGGACTAACTTGACTTTTGAGTTGTAGATTCTTATTTCTGTGTTGGACTTGATTTGTCTTCATCTCCCAATGTTTCCCAATGTAGTGAAAAACACTCCTGCTTTTTGTATTCTTATTTTGATATCATTCTCTGTCCCTCCAACTTTTGTCTATATTGCTGCCAAGATATGTAAGATTCTACATCTTGTAGTGGTGTTTGTTCGAGTTTGAACTTGGTATCATTTCTTGCATTTATTCTCATTATCTTTGTCCTGATTTCTTTTGATCTCCATATATTCTCAAGTGCAAAGAAAGATCCTCTAGCCATTCTATTTTCACACCCCTCTTTGTTCCTCCAACTTTTTCTGTATTGCTGCCAAGGTATATTTATGATAAACTCATATAGCGTAGTCTGAATTGCTTAGATTTCGAAGTCTGCACAAACTACAATAGCTCGTCTGCTAACCTTAGAAATCTCTCCTATTTCTTATTCCCCAAGGCATATGTGGGGCGGGTGGGCGGCTTCAGTTTAAACTATTCTCTTATTCCCTTGTGAAAAAAAAAAGAAAAAAAAAAAAACAATACTTGGCCTCAACACATGTAACCCATTTGAACTCTTGGCCGGACTAAGGTCTACATTGCTTGCCATCCATGCGAGTATCCTATACTCCTCCTTACCGTACTTTAGTGTATAATTCATTGACACAAGGGATCCATCCCTTCCTCCCCTCCACAGTTACAACATTTAATGCGCATTATAAACCACCGTCCGGTGTGTTATTGTTTTGTTGTGAATGGCAGGGCTATTTCTGAGCGAGAGTAAAGCTGTCAGCGAAAAACCCCATTACCGTATTTAGTATACGTAAACTGTTCTGCCTATAGAACTAGTTGTAAGTACCCGGCTTTGCCCGGTTTCTAGTTCCGTAATGGTTTTTGTGAAAGTGCTGAAAATGTAAACATCAATTACGATATTTGATTAACGTATATTCTGTTTTATTTTAATTCACACAATTTCATTCATTCATAACCCTCTACTCCCAAAGGAGCATAGGCCTTCAACAAACACATGCCAAGTCCTCCTGTCACGTGCCATCATCTCAAGTTCTTTCCACGTTCTCCATATCATTTTCACCTCTGTTTCCAGCTCTCTTCTCCATGTGCTTCTTGGTCTACCTCTGCCTCTCTTGCCCTGGGGGTTCCAGAACAAGGACTGCCTTGTAATGCTATCAACAGGTTTCCTCAGTGTGTGTCCTATCCATCGCCATCGTCTTCTTCTCATCTCTTGTTCCACTGGCACTTGTCTAGTTCTTGTCATCAGTTCCACGTTGGTAACCTTGTGTGGTAAGTTAGGATATGTAAATATAGTTATAGGGGACTTAGTGTACTGACTGAGATCAGCTGTGAAGGTATCTGTATCTAATAAGTGCGGTGTGTTACAGATGACCTTACTTGCTACCACATTTAGACCTCAATCAGACTTATTCTTGAATTTAGTGATGACTACGTTTAATGTCTAGGGTTATGATAGTGATGTAGTGTAATTCACAACAACTGTGGTGTCTGCCCATGCACACCACATGTTAGATTTATTGAGTTTGAGTTAGTGCTGATAAATGCGGCACTATTTGGGATATTGAAAATAAGGCGCACCGGAAAATGACGTAGAGAGTTGTTGTTGATATGTGAATGGCCAAGGTGAAGAAAAACCTTGAGCTTTGTGACAGCTGTGTTTTGGCTGTGTTTGCTTTTAAGTTCCAGTAGGAACCTACTACGAAGTGTTTACCTTCTGACAGGAGATGGTTTGTACAAGAGCTCGAATACTCTTGAAATAAAATTAATATGTGTGGAGAGAGTTAAGAAATAAGGATTAATTGGGACGAACGAGTATGCATGCTACAAGGAATATCAGTTATTAAAAGATGTCGAATTCGTTTCAAAAGAAGACTGTTTTAGTTCCTCATTGGTCAGTTAAAGAACCTGCATGTGTGTTGTGAAGTATGGAACAAAACTATGAAAAGTGAGAGATTTTACCCGGGATGTAACGGGGTAACGAGCATTATTATGAGCAACCGCCGGGGCAATCAAATATACATTAACAAAATCAACATATACATTAACTGTGGACAGGGGTAGCAATTTACCGGAAATAATAATAAACAAACACAAAATATATTCGAACAGCGCCCCACCACAGATATGGGGGCTCGTCCGGGATTTGAAGGACATTTGAAGGTTGCTCAGGTTATTGGCAGACAGAGTCCTATGTTGGGACAATATCGGGAAGTTTGATCAATCTATCGCTGTTCAACAATGAACATTTTTATGCAGAGACAGCTGTTGGAATGCAACTTTGTGCAGACATGAAATTTACAATATTCGTATACTAGGTCATGCCCAGACCTGGTACCTTACTTGAGGATCAGAAAAAAAACATTATATCCATGACGAAATCGTTCACGCTGATTTACCATGAGAGGGATGCTATACCAATCTGACGAATATCTTCACGGGAGAAATATGAATCTGGGATTTTACGAGGAGGTCGTTTCGCTGGACAAGTGGACTCGAAAGTAATAGATCAAACCGTTAGGACACTGATAAGGCCACCTCATCAGTTTATTCGGTCACTCGTTGGAAATTAACATTTCGTCTCCATCATTATATATTGACACTATCTCTACAATGTGTCTCACACGAGTGAAGGTCGGACATTCCTATTGAACTGAATACTCAGTGAACGAGTTACGAGAACGTCTTCATATTACGTCATCATGATTGCTGATTACTACATTATAAGATTACTACATTATCCACATTTCAATTTAATATTGCGTGGAACGACGCATTGGAGTTACAGCGAAGAATGGACGCTCATGGTCGATTCAGATAAGTAATGTTATGTAACGTCATGGTTGTTGGTCCTATCATTGTTGGGCAAATCTCGCTTCTTTTGTGTTATATGTTTCTTTTCTTTGTCTCTTGCGGGCGACTGTTTAGGAGGCATTTTACGTTTCAGTGTCGTATTTCTATAGGTTGATTGCATTAATTTCTTTCAGGGATTCAGCATTTAGTGCTGTCGTGATTACCGCTCTGTTTGAAATTAAGGCTTTTATGCGTGTTAGCTGTGCTGTGATTCGTCGTATTTTTTTTTAAATTTCTATTTTGTTCGGGAATTTAGTCTGGCGTGGGTCTTTCATGGCTATCTTTTGTAAAATTTACATAGTGTGATGGTCTAAGTAAGGCAGAGGAGAACATAGATATTAATTTATTGTTTAGAAAAGTTATAATTTGTGGAATACTATGGCGACTCTTGACTATTTTATTAAACAAGGCAAAGCACTGAGTATGGAAGGTGATATTTTAAAAAATTTTGCTTTGACTGCATATGAAAAAGCAGAGGCAAAAGAAGAAAGAGAAAGAAATGAGAAAAGAGAAAGAGAAGAAAGGGAATTTGCTATGGCGCAAGAAAAAGCAAATAAGGAAGAAAGAATTCGTATAGCAGAAATCGCTGCGGAACGAGAGAAAATGGAACATGAAAAGGCAATTCGTTTAGCTGAAATTGCTGCCGAGGAGGCAAAATTTGAAAGGGAGAAAGCTTTTGAGGTTGAGAAACTTCGTTTTCAACAACATCATGTTTCCCATGATTCAGATAGTAATGGTTCATCGAAGAAGGCAATCACAACCCCTAACTTTAATTTAAGACTACCACCTTTTTCTCCTCCTCACGACGATATAAGTTTTTATTTATTAAGATTTCAGGAAAGAGTCTCTTGCTTAAATATTGACAAAGATTCGTGGTCTGGTGTTTTTTTCGGGTCTCCTCACAGGTGATGCAGTTGGGGTCTATCTGGGTATAGACCAAGATAAAAGACATGATTTTCAGGTCGTAAAGGCAGCATTTATACGCAGATATGGTCTGGATCAGGAAGGCTATAGACAAAAGTTTCGATCCATGTTGCCGGTAGAGGGTAAAAATTTTGAGGATTTTGTTTCCTCCATAAAACTATGTCTCCAAAGATGGGTTGAACAGGCTTCTATCCCTAAAACTTTTGAAGGATTATGTGATCTCTTATTAAGAGATAAAATTGTTTCTTCGGTAAAACCAGGATATTGTATCATTCTTACAAGAACGTAATCCGACTAGTATCGAGGAAATGGAAAAATTAGGTCAACAATTTTCCGTTGCTCATCCAAACTTGTCATTGAGCAGAGCAAAAGTCTTGGACTCATCTACTGCATGTGCTGCGACGCACGGGAGATCGCGCACTCGTAACTTGGATAGACGATATAATCATAGAGAAAATAATCACACATCCTATAGGGGTAAATATAATTTTTACCATAATCGCTCACCTTCACGGGGTAGAGACAGGCATAATTTCAACAATTATAACAATAACCAATGGTATCGAAATAACCAGTATTCACACAACAAATATACTGACAATCATAATTTGTCACCGCGGGGTGGCCATTATGACAGGGACAACAATGGACATTCTCATTCAGACAATTTTTCAGATCGCAGAAGATCTCACTTCGTTAGAAGTCATAATAGAACACGCTCACAGGCCAATGCTTGTCAGACGGTAGATAGAAATGTCAGTAATGACATTCATTCAACCAATAATCATGCCAATGCGTGTAACGTTGATTTAGAAAATTCTAATAATTGTACAGAATGTAAGATGTTATTTCAACCTGGAGCTACACCACGGCTTAAATGTGGACATGCCTTACCAGTGTTGTCATCTTATGACGGTGTTGGTACTCTCACTTTACATAATGGGTTTTTGTTTAACACTCCAATTAAAATTTTAAGGGACACGGGTTGCACAACGGTCGGGATTAGAAGGTCGTTAATCCCTCCGTCTTGTTTCACTGGAACGTCAGTGAAATGCATAACTTTCGGAGGCACGGTAGAGATATATCCCATGGCCGACGTAACAATAACCACGCCATTCTTTACTGGGAAAGTTCGTGTATGTGTTCTCAACAATCCGTGCTGTGACTTGATTTTGGGAAACATAAAGGGTATAAAAGAATGTTCTACTGATGAAATTTCTGCATGGGAAAGAGAATATCTTTCTTTATCCAATGCTGTGACTACTAGAGCACAGCTGGTTGCAGAAGCAAATGAACTTAACGATAGCAATAATATCCCACACGTGGCAACAAGTCATTACATAGATAAAAATGCATTCATTAACCAACAAAAAGATGACTCTTCTTTGGGACGTTTATTCACTTTAGCTACGGCTAAAACTATTACATATACAAATAATGCCAGACATTGGTATCAATTTCATGACAATATTTTGATATGTTGTTTTGACAATTATTCTTCGGTACTCAGACAAATAGTAGTACCTACGTCATTTCGATCACTAGTTTTATCTAATGCACATGATGTTCCTTTTGCGGGTCATATGGGGATTGCCCGCACAGCTTATAGATTGATGGCACATTTTTTTGGCCAGGGGTTCATAAGGACGTCGCAACGTTTTGTAAATCATGCACTGTTTGTCAGGGAGTTGCACGTAAGGGTGCGCATCAGTTTGCACCCCTACAGACCACAGATATCTCTGTGCGTCCTTTTTATAAGATGGCTGTCGACATAATCGGGCCTCTTCCGGTGTTATCATCCAGAGGATTCCGCTTCATCTTAACTTGTATCGATCTATGCACCAGATGGCCTGAAGCCATACCTGTTAAGTCCATAACAACAATGTCGGTGACTGATGCATTATTATCGATATTTTCACGTATCGGATTTCCTGAAGAGCTTCTGTCAGATCATGGCACGCAATTCACTTCAGGTATGTTCTCGGAAATTTGTGATGTGCTTCACATCCGTCATACATTGAGTGCCAGATTAAATCCGCAATCAAACGGAGTTGTAGAACGCTGGAATTCTACATTAAAGCAGATGTTGGGCAAAGTAACAACAATGTTTCCCCATGATTGGGACCGGTTGATACCAGCGGTTCTCTTTGCGTATAGAGAAGTTCCTAATCGTCAAACTGGATTCTCACCATTTCAATTAGTTTTCGGGGCTAATCCAAGAGGACCAATGTCTATCTTACATGATTTGGTGATAACAAACGATGATAATACGGTTACGAAATCTAGTCACCAATATGTCACAGATCTACGTCAATGCATTGTGGACGTATGTGAGATAGCGACTGAAGCATCAGAATTAGCAAAATATAAGACTCGGTCGCGTATTAATCGTGATAAGAGATTAACATCATTATCGATTAACGATGAAGTTTTTGTTCTCTTGCCACTTAAAGGTGATCATTTGTTGGTTACGTGGCAAGGTCCTTTTAAAGTTGTGGGTAAGAAAACTGACGTGGATTACATCATCGACATTAGGGGTAAAAGAAAAACATTCCACACTAACATGTTACAATCTTACATTTCTAGACCTCTTCCACTCAAACATATTTGTGAATCTATCACAAATCAATCTCCGCATCTGGCATCTATTGCTTTAGTTGATGAAGAAGCAACTAGTTTCGCGGATGTACCGCTTGATTTTCCTGTGGTACCTATCCAAGCCTCTGAAACTTGGAAGGATGTAATCATTTGTAACGATTTACCTTCAGATCAGAAGAATCAGATTCTCAATCTATTGAAATCTTTTGAAGATGTGTTGTCTGATCTGCCTGGACGAACTAACATTATTTCTCACGAAATAAAATTATCGGATCCCACTCCGATTAAGTTACGACCGTATGCAATTCCTTTGCATATCAGAGAGCAGGTTAATAACGAGATCGACAATATGTTGAAAATGGGGATAATCTCTCCATCAGATTCTCCATTTTGTTTTCCGATGGTAGCAGTACGGAAGAAAGACAAATCCATTCGTATATGCATTGATTTCCGTCGACTAAATAAAGTCACGATATCAGATTCTGAACCAATGCCTTTGCTGGAGGACTTGCTACCTCGTTTAGCTTCCGCTACTTTCTTTAGCAAATTCGATTTATCAAAAGGGTATTGGCAGATCCCTTTGACCGAAGAATGTAAATCATTGACGGCATTTGCAACATCGAAGGGTTTGTTCCAATACAATGTCATGTGTTTTGGGCTCAAAAATGCGCCTGCAACTTTTGTACGGATGATGCGTCGAGTATTTGGGAGCCGTTATGACCTAATATCTTATATAGATGACATTTGCATGTTTCATGACACATGGGAAGAGCATGTAGATGGTATACAATCTTTACTCTTGACACTAAGAATACACAATCTCACAGCCCGTCCATCCAAAATGGAAATTGGATTCAATGAAATTTCATTTCTAGGACACAAAATTGGCAAACATGTAATACAACCTGATGAATCTAATTTAAAACGCATACTTGATCTTACAATCCCAACTACAAAGAAGCAAGTACGGAGTCTATTAGGATTGGTGAATTTTTACCACAAGTTTATTCCAAGGTTCTCGTCTTTGACTGCTGTCTTATCTGATCTAACTAAAAGAGGTATGCCTAGCAAAGTAGTTTGGACAGAACAATGTAACCAGGCATTACAAAACATTAAAACTCATTTTTCACAGTATCCGATATTAAGACTGCCAGATTTAAAAAGATCATTTATTGTTGTAACAGATGCTTCGCTCCATGCAATAGGCGGGTGTTTGGGACAAAGTTTTGATGGCAAGTTTCATCCGATCTACTACTTGAGTAGGAAACTGTCGGAAGCCGAATCCAAATACTCTATTTTCGACAGAGAACTGTTGGGTATAGTATGGACTTTGAATAAACTTCAAAAGTATGTGGTAGGTACGCATTTTACTATAATGACAGATCAGAGATCATTAACGTATCTACAGACCTGTAAATCACCAAGTGCAAGACTTACGAGATTTGCATTGCAGTTGCAAGCGTATGACTTTGATATCGTCCATATAGAAGGACATAATAATGTAATCGCTGATACTCTGTCAAGAGTAATACATTGAACTATGTAACTGTCCTGGGTACAGGAAGTGACAACAAACAATATTTATGTTCATAATCAATTGATAGGTAGATTATATAGCGATATTTTCGTAGCATTAATATGTTGCTCACAAGTTGTTGCCACATATTTTAACTGCATTTCACTCATCGTGATATCATTTCACTCATTGCTTGAATTTGATTTTCCTTTTTATCATTATAGTTAAGTATAGTTAATGATGACCTGGAAACCTGCAGTTTCCAGTAGCGCGCAGGGGGGTAATATGTGGTGTCTGCCCATGCACACCACATGTTAGATTTATTGAGTTTGAGTTAGTGCTGATAAATGCGGCACTATTTGGGATATTGAAAATAAGGCGCACCGGAAAATGACGTAGAGAGTTGTTGTTGATATGTGAATGGCCAAGGTGAAGAAAAACCTTGAGCTTTGTGACAGCTGTGTTTTGGCTGTGTTTGCTTTTAAGTTCCAGTAGGAACCTACTACGAAGTGTTTACCTTCTGACAGGAGATGGTTTGTACAAGAGCTCGAATACTCTTGAAATAAAATTAATATGTGTGGAGAGAGTTAAGAAATAAGGATTAATTGGGACGAACGAGTATGCATGCTACAAGGAATATCAGTTATTAAAAGATGTCGAATTCGTTTCAAAAGAAGACTGTTTTAGTTCCTCATTGGTCAGTTAAAGAACCTGCATGTGTGTTGTGAAGTATGGAACAAAACTATGAAAAGTGAGAGATTTTACCCGGGATGTAACGGGGTAACGAGCATTATTATGAGCAACCGCCGGGGCAATCAAATATACATTAACAAAATCAACATATACATTAACTGTGGACAGGGGTAGCAATTTACCGGAAATAATAATAAACAAACACAAAATATATTCGAACAGCGCCCCACCACAACAACCAACAGATAGATAAACACCTAAGTGAAGATCCTCAACAAATTGACAACAATATGACAGTCACAAACAACTAACACTCTAAAGATTATCTTATTAAGTCAAGGGTTAAATTTTAACAAATGTATTGAATTTTTTTCAATAAATAGATATCCTGATCCTACTACACAGTGAATCAGGAATCACAATAAAATGTAAACACAATGTTTATATACACTATTTTATACAAAGGATCTTTGTCCCGACATATAATATTATTATAATATGAGTGTAATGTTGTGAGGTAGTATTATGAGGCAATACTGGCTGGTTGAGCTAGGTTGTTGGTTGTCATCACGACTTCATGTGTTTGTTACTGGTGGAAATAATATTAAAGGATTCACAGATTCTTTTACTTTTTAAAACTATTACTGTCCCTCTTGGACTATTTATGTAAGTCAATTGAGGTGGGTTATACAAGGGTGAGCTGCTCGTGCTGAAACATTCTTAGCTTATATAGCGGCTGCAGGAAAATTGTATCCTCTGCTCGCTTGCTTCTCAGGATGCTAAAATAAACCCACAATGGCTGATATCTTGGGCAAGGAGTCTGCTGCCAGAGTTCTGGATCAAGCAAGGCTCAGACCATGTGCTGCTATATTAACATCAGTACCACGGTCCCTGAAATAAGAAGGTTTTGCCTCCTTCTGCATAACTGATATATAATATATTTCCACACTGACGTAAAAGACAGTACAAACATAAAGTTCAGAGCTGTAGGCCAACTGCTAGCTTTTCATGTGACAATATACACCAGTATTCCTCTCCCTAATGGTTACAACGCCTCTTCAATTCCAGCGTTAATCCCTTCTTTACAATAAGATAGGTGTCATGTTACATATGGCAATCCAATATATCTATCTGTATAGGCAGTTATACTCCTCTCTGACAATCTTTACAAGGTGGAGCAATATCTAGGCTTTGCCTCATGTTTGCTACTGAACCACACACATACAGACATAATTTATCATTTCACATTCAATTTTCATATAAAATATATTAAATATGTCTAGCTTACCACAATTCAAGGAAATATTTAACAAGTAACGTTGACTGGCGATGAATTCTGGCACAATTTTGATCTGCCGCCTTCCAGGCTTTTCCTTTATTAGAAAATTCTTAGCCTGTTCTCAACGTACTTGATTTTCATAAGATTTATTTTCAAAAATGGCAGTGAACTGACGCTTCTATTTGACCATATCTAACGTTCTAACCAATCAGGCCATGTTTACATGAGCCTTTGAAAAAAACTATCCATCCTATCCGTTGCCATTAACAACAATATTTGTATTTGCAGTTAGACCAATAAGGTTTCGCCTTACATTTTACCACAGCCAATCAAATCGTATCTAACTTGTCGGCCTCATTTCCCCCAAAGCAGTGTTTTCCAAACATGCCATAAAAAATAAGCAGATATGATCTTGTGCTGTCAGTCAACCCCACTATAGTATTTTGGCTATAATTTCTTAATTAATAGACTATTTGCGTAACACATAACATATTCTTTGTCTGCAAGTCCTAAGGTACAAGAATATATAAGTTTAATGGGGCTAAGTGGCTTCGTTCAAAATATGTATTAATTTGCTGTTACCACCTGTTCACTTCCATACTATGGGATGTCTTCTGTACTGTCAGACTAATGTCAGGAGCTTAGACATAAAACAGTAGAATGTCAGGTTTCCCAATAAGACTTTAAACCTGTTTTCAAAACCTAACCTCGTATCGTTAGTGTTTTTTATCACTGTTTATTTAAAAAAATCAGGCCTTCATGCGTTTCGCGTGTGATTGGCGTTCACTTTTTAATCGCGAGACGACGTAGTATTATTGCTTCGCTCCGTCTATCCTTTCCCGTCTCTGCTTAGCCCGTCTGTCTTTTTAGGTCAACTTTGTGTGTATAATTTCATTAATGTAGTATTTGTATCTAGGTCATTATGCAGTGTGCCTATCAAGGTCATCTAAGAAATACAGTACCAGTTTTATTTTTAGAAACGCGTGTAGGCTTTTGCGTAGAGTTTATGCAGACGAAATAGAAAAAGGAGGGTCTCTTGTTCAGCCATTATGGCGTTCCACAACGCAGGCGTACGCCATTGGGAAAGCACTGGTCTTTCACCATTCTTCTTTCTTTCTATTGTATTATTTCGTTCGGCTTTACATTTATGTTATAATTTATATATGGGTATAAGAATTTTTCACCACACCTTGTCATACCATTTTAATCCCTCTATTCTACGCAAGCACCCATTTATGAAAGTCTGTAGCTTTTTGGTAGTTGTCTTTGTTGTTCTCCATGTCTCAGAGCCATACAATAGGACTGACTTCACATTTGAGTTGAAGATTCTTATTTTCGTGTTGGATTCGATTTCTCTTGATCTCCATATATCCTCTTGCTTTTTGTATTCTTATTTTGATATCACTGTCTGTCCCTCCAACTTTGTCTATATTGCTGCCAAGATATGTGTACGATTCTACATCTTGTATTGGTGCTTCTTCAAGTTCAACCCTGTTATCATTACCTGCATTTATTCTCATTATCTTTGTCTTTTCCCTGTGTATTTTCAGACCCAATTGCAGTGATCTCTCATCGAGTGTTTTCAATTTGTCCTGCATCTGATTACGGTTATGGGACAAAAGAGCTAAGTCATCAGCAAAATCCAGATCATCCAACTCACACAATTTACAATTCATATAATTGATCACATCGTATCATTTTTATCACACAATTTACAATTCATATAATTGATCACATCGTATCATTTTTATCACACAATTTACAATTCATATAATTGATCACATCGTATCATTTTTATCACACAATTTACAATTCATATAATTGATCACATCGTATCATTTTTACTGATTTGGGTGCCAGTATGTTCGCAAATCTACACATGTGGCGAATGGGCAACAGAAGTGTAGCAAATTGGTTATTAGACCCGGCTTATTACACATACATAGTACACTGATTTTTTCGGGCTGTCCTGAAAACTTAAGAAGGGTTCTTCCAAATGCATATGATTCAGCAAATGTGTGAAATTGAGATATTCAGCCAGATTGTGACGAGCTGATCAGAGAGAAAGATTGCAAAGTTTCATATTGATTTTTTAAATGACTAACCTTTATTGATTTGTTCTTGACTCTACAGAGTGATTGAAAAGGCATTTCCGATTTTTAAATAATTATATCTTCACTTATGTATATTAGATTTATATGGAACAGGGAGCCGCGCTAGCGTAGTGGTTACAACACCGCTCTGGCGACCGGGTGATACAGGATCAAACCCGGGCGACGGCATTTGAGGATTTTTCGTCGACCGGGATTTGGACTGGATTAACTCGAGACCTGGCGAAGACATTTGAAGGAGTGTCGTCGACCAGGGACTGGCGGCTCCTGAGCCGACCCAGCTGCAATGGGTACCTCCGAAATCGGCGAGTATTTGCCTGAATGGCGAGGGACACCTGTCTCTGTACAAGAAATAAAGGGATACTCACGTAAAATCAATGTCAGGTTAGACATAAAATAATAACCTGAGATTTCGCCTCGAGTATTAGCGGGCGAACGCAAAAAAAAAAAAAAAAAAAAAAAAAAAAAAAATGGAACAAATATAAAAACATAGAGCAATGACTGACATTGGACAGATAAGTATATATATATATATATATATATATATATATATATATATATATATATATATATATATATATATATATATATATATATATATATATATTTGTGTGCGTGTGTGTGTCTGGGAAAGACTAGAAACCGGCTGACCGGGTTAGCACCCCGTAAGCTGTATTCAATTGCTATAGGACCCAAAAACGATAGATGCCCCCAGGATTCACCGAAGGGGGGGGGGGGGGGGGGGGGGGTGATGAATCCACAGGCGCCTCAATGGAATCGACCAGACCCGTTACACGGACTTCGAGCTCTGAACAACGGCTGGAATTTCCATGTGCCTGTGGTAGGGAATTCTCTACTCAGAGAGGAATGAAAATCCACAGAACGAAAAAGGGGTGTGGGAGGTCATCAGTGGGAGATCAACAGCGCTCTGTCTCGACGGATAAGACGTTAGAAGAACGCAGCCAGGAGTCAATCCACAGTGCTGAGTACATTCAAGTTGATCTGCCAGATGATGATCTCACACACTTCTTGGACGGGAAGAGAGATGCAATAAAGTTTCCACCTGCCAGTGCAAAAGGGCTTTGGGAACAGCTGGACGAAGCCTTGGCAAAAGAGTTGGATAACAGCCTGAAGCAGCTAACTTTGGAGAAGAAGCTGGAAATCTTCGGCGACATAATATATCTGCACTGTCGCAAAGTGTTCGGAGTGAGGGAGGCAAGGGAAAGTAACCCACCACGGAAAAGTAGAAGACAAATTAAAATAGATGAAATCAGGAAACAGAAGAAGCATGCCCGAAAACTGTTCAAGAACGCAGTTGCCACAGAGAAGGAAGGGTTACGGCAAGTTTGGGAGCACCTGAAAGGCCAACGTAATGCCCTTTGTAGAGCAGAAAGGTTGTGCAGGAAGAGAAGGAAGACTCGAAGGGATAGGGAAAGATTCTTTAGGGAGCCCTTCAAGTTTGCCAAAGAACTGTTTGAGCAGCCACGGTCGGGTACGCTAAACATCAGGAAAGAAGACCTGGAAGAACACCTTAGAATGACATATTCAGATGGTCGCAAAAATGAGCCGCTCAGCAGCATGGCAGGCCTTAAATGGCCGGGTAAGCCAGGAGCTGAATTTAACACCAAGCCCCCAACGGTGCAAGAGGTAGAAAGCATTGTCCAGAAAGCTCGGTGCAAGTCAGCTCCAGGTCCTAATGGTGTTCCATATGTGGTGTATAAAAGATGCCCTGAGGTTCTCAAACGACTGCTCCGTTTACTGAAGAATGCGTGGAAAACCCAACTCGTAAGCAAGGAATGGAGAAAGGCAAACGGAGTCTACATCCCGAAGGAACAAAATTCCACAGACATCAGTCAGTTCAGGCCAATCTCACTACTCATGTGGAAGGGAAGATATTCTTCTCAGTAATGGCGAAAAGACTCACTACATACCTCCTGGCAAATGGGTACATTGACACTACCATTCAGAAAGGAGGTATCCCAGGTACACCAGGATGTCTAGAGCATGCCACAATGATCTGGGAAGCAATCCAAAAGGCAAAGTCTGACAGAACAAACCTCCATGTAATCTGGTTGGATCTAGCGAATGCTTATGGATCCGTTCCACACCAGATGTTGTGGCAGGCCCTAGAAATGTATCATGTTCCACAAGAGATTGCAGCAATGCTGAAGCTGTATTTCGCAGGGTTTTCTGTCAGATTTTCAACCAGAGAGTACACAACGAAGTGGATTGGCCTTGAAGTTGGAATTGCGATGGGATGTACCATCTCTCCGATACTATTCGTCATGGCTATGCAGGTAATCCTCAATGCGGCTGAAGGAATGGCTATAGGTCCAAAGCTCGGTGGAATGTGTCACATGCCACCGCTGAAAGCATTCATGGATGACACAACAATTCTGACGTCAGATGAACATCAGGCCCGGAGGATGTTAGCACGCCTGGATGAACTAGTCAGCTGGTGCAGAATGAGCTTCAAACCCAAGAAGTCGAGAAGCCTATCAGTCAGGAAAGGGAAGATAGCAGAGGTCATATTCACGGTTTCCAGCCAAAGAATCCCTACTGTCATTGAGGAACCTGTTAAAAGTCTTGGCAGGGTGTACGATGCCTCTTTAAAAGACTCGAAGGCAGTGCAACAGACAATAGAAATGGCAGACAGAGGACTACAGATCATAGACCAAAGCAGACTCCTGGGAAAGTTCAAACTGTGGTGCCTCCAGTTCATGTTGATACCGAAGTTGCTGTGGCCACTGCTTATATATGAAATAAGCACAAGTACAGTGGAAGCTATAGAGCAGAAGGTCAACAAGTTCATGAGAAAATGGCTAGGGGTACCACCAGGTCTGTCAGATGTAGCACTGTACTGCAAAAAGTCAAAACTTCTGCTTCCCTTCAAGTCAGTTGTTGAAGAGTACAAAGTTGGAAAAGCAAGGCTTGCAATGATGCTACGCGAGTCAGCTGATGACGTGGTTAAGTCCATTCAGCCCACACTGAAAACGGGAAGGAAGTGGAGAGTGGAAGAAGCTGTTGATGCTGCTGAAGAGTCACTCAAACTGAGAGAGGTAATCGGATACACACAAACGAATAGACGGGGATTTGGGCATGGTGACATCCGCTGGTGGTCCAAGGCATCAAGCAGGGAACGCAGAGACATGGTAGTTCAGGAGATACGAGGAGCTGAGAATGATAAGAGGTTGCTAAAAGCAGTGCAGCAGGTCCAACAAGGCCAATGGACTACATGGGAAGGAGCCCTGCAGAGATCCTTGACATGGAATGATATATGGCATATGGCACCTCTTAGGCTCAGCTTCGTGGTTAGATCAATGTATGACCTGCTGCCGTCGGCCACCAACCTTGTGAAATGGGGAAAGTCAGATGATGAGCAGTGCCCCCTGTGCCAGGGGAGGCAGACACTTTAACACGTGCTCTCAGCGTTTAAGGTGGCATTAGGGCAAGGTCGATACACTTGGCGCCATAACAAAGTGCTAAATGAACTTGCTGCGACAATAGATCAGGCAAGAATGAAAGCAAATATCAAAGTCCGGCCAGACACCACAAATACATACTTTCTGAGGGCAGGCAAGTCAGCACACCCCAAACCGAGTAAACCTGGTAGCAGTTTACCATCTCTTCTTGACTGTGCAAACAACTGGGAGATGGCGGTAGACCTACCTGGACGGGGGGCATATCCAGAGAGTATCAGAAAATCGCGGAGACGGCCGGATATAGTGCTTCATTCTTCAGCAACGCTTCAGGTCATACTGATTGAACTGACCGTGCCATTTGAATCCAGATTAGACGAGCAACATTCATTCAAAGCGGCCAAGTATAGCGATCTGGCCGCGGATCTGAGACACGATGGATTCAGTGCAAGGGTCATGGCGGTTGAAGTGGGCGCAAGAGGGCTTGTGGCTGCATCAGTGTATGATTTATTGAAACTGTTGGGGCTGAAGGGACAGTCTAGAACAAGGGCACTGAAGAGGCTTAGCGAAACTGCCGAAAAGGCATCAGGCTGGCTGTGGAACAACCGCAATGTGCAATGGAAATCGTGACAATAAACGCTGCGGTACAAAACACCAAAATTTTTCTAAGTCCACAGCGCTGAGTTTTTCTGGTGTACTAGTAAAAGGGCTGCGACTCTGGGGCAACAGGCGATGTATACTATAGGGAGTGTGTCAGGTACAGAATTTCAGTGGCTTGCGGCGCGCAGTGGCTAAGGCTCGTCGGCTGCGCGCTCGTGTCTCAGTGTGTGTCCTTAGTTGTGAAGGGCGACGGAACGAACGGAATAATTTGTCTTCTCTTTGTTACTTTCACAATTGCCCCCACGGCTGGCGTTGTGGATTAAAAGTTGCTACCGTAAGTGAAATGGGTTCATTTTCGATACAAGACAACAGGAAGCTGAGACGCTTGGGAGTCATGACCCAAGTGGGCCCGCCCCCCTTAGAGTGTAAAGGAGTAATCGGGCCGAAACACTTGTCGGATGGGGGGACTACTTCTGATGATCAGATTGCTTCCTGTTGTATCGCTCTGTAAAGAGTTTCCTATCATAGTCTTATATCTTCCCTTCCAGTAATTACTGACTATAGGAGCGTACCTCCCGAAATAACTTTCTGTGGCACGAGGTTGGGCAATTGTAGATCAAGCTGTTGCCCATGCAGCGAGACCCGGCCTGGAAGTCAGAGGAACGGTCTGGCCGTTACAGTCTGACACCAGTAGCAACCGCCTGTCATTAGTAGGATACGGAACTTGCCCTCCCATCCATCTTCCCTTTCAGTCATTTCTGACTGTATAAGGGACACAGACACCTCGAGACCCGAAGGTCTTTGGGGAATGCTGGACAATATGCCTCTTTCCAGTCATTGCTGACTATATAAGGGACGCAGACACCTCGAGACCCGAAGGTCTGAGGAAAATGCCGGACTGTGCGAGCGATATCTGGAAACGGACACATCTCTCTGTCTTGGTTGCAGATACTGGGAGGATCCGAAGACGGGAGCACCACACACAGTCGATAGAGACAGAAGTTCGCCGGTAAGCGGGTAAGCCTCTGACAACCAAGTCCAGCTCTCGGCCTTCACGTGAGGCTCAATTTGAGCCCGCATTTGAGCCCGGCGGAACTGTTTCCACTGACGGGAGAAGGGGCAAAGGCGAGCGACTGGCACCTTAAAACCAGCAGCTTCGGGCAGATAGGGCTCGTGATCCTTGGTTGGTAGCTTATCTAAGAGAAGGAACTCTGAATTCAAACCACCGCTGCCTTGCGGGAATATCCATTTATGGAATTGGCTTCGGGAGTAAACCCTGAGGATAAATCCGGAGTCGGAGTCACTAAGGCAGTCTAATGATGATTCGACATTATTCTGGCAAATCCTGCGACGTGGCTGGTACCAAACTGTATCGGTTACTGCCGTTCCTTTGGATCTATCAGCTGCGTGGAGAGGGGGAACATGCTGCATGGGCAACAGCTTGATCTCCATATAACTGTGCCCAAGCTCGCGCCCTGGAGAGGACACTCCAGCTTCACCCTGTATGTGTCGGCAAAACACGGGAAGTAGCAGTTACCGGTTATAAGCATTTTGCCCAATTGGCGTAGGGCATGGCGCCAGGGGCTACTTCCGATAGTGGGAGAGGTTCTAGGATCTCACTGGACAGCTACCGCCCGCTTCAAGCTGGGCAGCCCCCAGTCAATAAGGTGTTGTCCCACCACTGTCTGCTTTCCCAATTGGGTGCATGGGGATTAGGGTGAAACCCAAACAGCGGACAGAAAATTTTGCACCAACCAAACTCTCAGATTGGGATGCTGGAACGTCCAGACTATGTTAACTTCTTTTTTCTTCTTTTTTTCTTTTCTTCCGTCCTTAGCCAAAGACCGACCAAGCAGTCAGTGGCCATTACGCCTTGCGGCGTCTTAGGGCAACAAGAAATTATCCGTTGTTCCGTTACGCCTAAAGGCGTTTATTGGTACAACAGAATATTAATTGTTGTTTCCGTAATCAATGTGACAAGCAAGCGGTTGATCAATCCGCTGTGCCCCGAACTTGCCCTCGTGTGTACTGCCGCTATAAAACCACTTCGCTACCGAGACGCCTCCAGCCAAAATTCTCTCGGGACCGAAGTATGTTAACTTGACTATCCGAAAACCTACAGGACCTAGATGATGTTAGAAAGACAGCCATTATCAATGATGAGCTTAAACGACGTCAGGTGAATATTGCTGCACTTCAGGAAATGCGCCTGCTTGGGACTTTAAGAATGAAAGAGAGTACAGAAAAATGGTTTAAGAAAGTTAAATATAGTTTTTAATAGACTATATGTCTTTGTTAAGGGGAAGTGAAATGAGCAGAAAAGTGTTTTGAGGGAAGGGAGGTAACTCCGTAGGTCCCCTTTTGGGAGATGTAGCTTGGTGTTTTGGTTTAATATTTCATGTGAGTTCTCAATTATGGTGGAACTGATTTGCATAGTGATGTTTTAGTAATAAGGTTAAAGAAGATTGTATGGGTTTTGAGCTTAATCAGCAAAGGGAGATGACTTTAAATTACGTTCCTTGAAAGGTTTTGGTGAGCGAGCAAAATTAAACACGCACGAGAAAGTGTTGCGAGAGTGAACACAAATTTTAGCAGAGAACGAAAAAATGTGAAATCGAGGAGGGATTAGAAAATCAAGAAAGTAAAACGCGCTTGGCGTAGAATAACAAGTTTGCTATGTATAAAAGTTGTAGTGGCGAAAGATGTTTGATGGTTCATATTTCTGGCGAACAAGCCACTGAAGGTGGTTGGTTGCTGTGGTCACAGTATTGTATCAAATTATTTTGCCGAACCAACAAGACGCTCAAACGCCACCTTTAATAGATGACAGATAAAGACAAGAAAGACAATTTCGCCAGTTCAAGATTGTGTTAATAATTTGTCAAGACTACAAGACGAACAGTTAAGTTGTGTTAGATGCAGAGACAATAGACAGTAGCTAGGACAGCTTGTTCTTCTTGGTGATTTTAACGCTAGAGTGGGTGCCGATAATGTTTCATGGCCCTCATGTCTGGGCAGGTTTGGTATTGGCAAGATGAATGAAAATGGACAACTGCTCTTAGAGTTGTGTGTCCTTCATGACCTCTGCGTGAGCAACACCTACTTTCAGACAAAACCCCAGCATAAGGTGTCATGGAGACACCCACGATCCAAGCACTGGCACCAACTACATCTGATCCTCGTCAGAAGGCCACTTCTCAGGTCTGTGTTGTCCACGCGTTCGTACCATAGTGCAGACTGTGATACAGATCACTCCTTGGTTTGCTGTAAAATCAGAGCACAACCACGAAAACTCTATCGTGTCAGACATGAAGGGAAACCACGCATTGATACCAGCAAGATGTCAGACCCTTCCATGATCGCTCAATTCACTGCGACCTTCGAGAAAGTGCTCAGTAGCCCTCAGCATGGTGATACTATTACAGAGAACTGGGAGCATCTACGGAACACCATTCAAAGTACTGCACTTGCCACCTTTGGTAAGAAAACAGCAACGTCAAATGACTGGTTTGACGCTTCATCAGATGTGATGGCACCTGTTATTGAGGCTAAGCGCAGTGCTGCGAATGAATACAAACGTTCACCGAGTGCCAGAACCCTACAGATCCTGAGGGCGACGAGAAGCAAAGTTCAACAAACTGCTCGACGCTGTGCAAATGACTATTGGCTCCAGCTCAGTGAGAGCATCCAGATCGCAGCGCAAACAGGCAACATTAGACAAATGTATGACGGTATAAAGAAAGCACTTGGCCCCCATAAAAGCATGACGGCGCCGCTAAAAACCATCAACGGAGAGAAGCTAACCGATAAGGGTAAGCAGATGGAGAGGTGGGTCGAGCACTACTCTGAGCTTTACGCTAGAGAAAATACCGTTACGCCCTGCAGCCCTTGATGCTGTCAAATGCCTGCCAACTATGGAGGAGCGGGATGCCGAACCAACATTAGAGGAACTCAACAAGGCCATTGATAGCCTGGCCTCTGGCAAAGCACCAGGCAGTGATGGGATTCCTCCTGATTTAATCAAATGCTGTAAGAGCACGCTATAACATCCCCTGCATAGGGTGCTGTGCCAGTGCTGGGAAGAGACAACTATTCCTCAAGACATGCGAGATGCCAAGATTGTAACACTGTATAAAAATAAAGGAGACAGAAGTGATTGCAATAACTACAGAGGCATCTCTCTCCTTAGTATTGTTGGTAAGTTTTTTGCCAGAGTCATCTTAATGCGACTACACAAGTTAGCTGAGCGCATATATCCAGAGTCACAGTGTGAATTCCGAGCTGCTAGATCAACAACAGACATGATCTTTTCCCTCCACCAGCTTCAGGAAATGTTGTTGTTGTTGTTTTCGTCTACTATGTTGCTGTAATACCCTGTTCAACCTGAAAGTTGGTTATAATTGGGGTATATTGTGTGTTTACTTTCTTCGGTGCTAGCCTGTTGTTAGTCCTGAAAAGGACTGGTCCTAAAAAGGACCACTAGCTGCATGTCAGGATACCTCTTTGTTGTTTGTCCGTATGTGGTGTCGTGGCGTGTTCATGGTGTTCATTTACTGCCTCTCTATCTGGCTTGTTTGGTTTTGTGAGTTTTTGCCCTCCTCGTTTCTGCTTCTTGAGTCTTCTTCTTCTGCTGTATCTGTAATAGTGCTTTTTCTATGATTGTTGGGAGTAGTCTTTCTAGTGTTTCCTCGATGATGTCTTTTTCTGTGTGGATGTTCGTTTCTCGTGTGTTTGATGTACTTTCTTCTACGGCTCGTCGTTCTGCTTCGATTCTTTTGAGGATTTCTGTGTTTTCTTTTTTCAGCTCTGTCAGCTTCTTGACATCTGCTTCTATCTGGTGTTGAATTCTTTTCATGTCTTTCATCATTTCTCTGACGTTCTGTAGATCTATTACGTCTTCACTGTCGGTTGGTTCTTCCGGAGCCTGCTTGCTTCTGTTTTCGACTTGTAGTTTCATTTCTTTGACTTCAGCGGTCAGCTTGTGTAATTGTCGTCTATCAATCATGCGCTGTTTTTCTGCAGCATCCGCAGCCACTCTGTGTTTTGCCTCTTTGAAAGGTATTTTTTGGACACGGCCTCCTTCAAGATGCTCTTTGTTTCTTGAAACACAGGGCAGCCTCGGTACCTTGCCCCGTGGTTTCCGAGGCAGTTTGCACAGGTACGGTTTGTGTTCGTAATTTTGTAGTTGTGGTCCTCCTTCGCCCTGGAGCAGTCGCCATATTGGTGGTTTCCCGCGCAATATCGACAGACTGCATCTCTCCTGCATGTTTTCTTGGTGTGTGAAAAATGCTGGCAGTTAGAGCACTGCATTACCGTTTTGTAGCGTCAGTCTCTCGGGTCTTGTCGTACCTTCTGCCGTAACTATCATCAGATTGGTATCTTTCTTGGCCCAGGTTTTTAGCCTTTCGACCTGCGTGATTTTTAGATTTGCGTTTTCAGCCTGAAGGCGTCTGTGGACCTCGGCTTCGGAACATCTGGTATCCACCCCTCTGATGACCAACTTCTTTGTTGTCTTGGACTTTTCCACTACCACTTTTATTTGGTGGGGCAACTGGACTTCTTTTGAACCGGATTCCAGTTCGATCATCAGCGAGGTTGTTTTGTCTGTGTTGTTGAGCGAAAGCAGGACACCCTTTTCGTGCCTCCCTACTTTGGCGATACCTCTCCTTCCAGTTATCACCTTCTTCTTCTTCTTAATTTTGAGTCGACTATAGTGTTTTTATACCCTGTTCAACCTGGAAATTGGTTATAATTGGGGTATATTGTGTGCTACGCTCTCCGATGGTGGTCGGTTGATAGCCCTGACAAGGACTGGTGCTAGCTGGCGTCCTCTTCGTTGTTTCTCTGTTTGTGTTGCCGTGGCATGTTCTTTATTGTGTTTCGTATCCTGCCTCTCTATCTGTCCTGTATGGTTTTGTGTGTTTTTGCCCTCCTTGTTTCTGTTTCTTGTGTCTTCCTTTGCTCTTGTATCTTAGATAGCGCTTTTTCTATAATTGTTGGGAGTAGCTTTTCCAGCGTTTTTTCGATGACTTCTTCGTCAGATTGGTCGTTCGTTTTAATATCTTTTGTGTTTGATGTTATTTCTTTAATGGTCATTCTTTCTGTCTCTATTCTCTTCAGTACCTCTTCGTTTCCTTCTTTCAGTTCTATCAGCTTCTTGATACGGTTTTCTCTCTCCTTTCGCAGTTGTTGTTTTAGATCTCTCACCTCTGTCGTGAGCTGTCTGACCTGTTCTGTTAGGCTGTCTTGGCGCCTATTACCTAGAGTACTTGCCTTCAGTGTGTTTTTTGCCTCTTGGTACGATACCCCCTTTCCAATAGCAACTGTAATTATTTGCCTTGTTTGTTGGTATTCGGGACACCCGCGGTATCGTGCTCCGTGCTTTCCGAGGCAGTTGGTACATTTTCTATTGTTGTTTGGTGCTTTGTAGTCGCGGTCTTTTTTTGCCTTTGGGCAGTCTTTGTATTCGTGGCTGCCCGCACAGTATCTGCAGACCGTCTCTTTTCTGCACGTGTTCCTTGTGTGAGAAAATCCCTGGCACTTTGAACACTGTATCACTGGCGGGATGTAGGCATGTGTTCTTCGAGGTCTATTCTGGATAGTGATGTTTTCTGGGATTGTTTTCCCTTGTAGAGTCACTATTATCAGTCTGGTGTCTTCTTTGTTCCAGGAGTTAAGTCTTTCTGCGTGTGTGAACCTGTACCGAGGGTTTTCGGCCTGGATGTAGCTGAGGGCCTCTGTGTCTGACAAGCTGGTGTTTATCCCTTTGATGACTACTCTCTTGGTTTCAGTGTAGATTTCTGCTTGGATTTTGATCCGGTGTGGTAGCTGAAATTCTTTAGGCCCGGATGCCAGAGCAGTCATCAGCGATTTAGTCATTTCTGTATCATTCAGGGCAAGTGTCACTCCCTGTGGGTGCCTTCTAATACTTATTATGCCTCTTTTGCCTACTACTTTCTCCAGGACATTGATTACTTTATCGTCCGGGAGTGCCCTGAGTGTGGCTTCCCCTTCGGACAACTGCGTAATTTTTATTTTGCGCTCTAGATCCTGTTCTTTGTGAATGTTTTTTCGTAGTTCGCCTGGGCGGCATCTCCCATCTGCCACCACTGGCTGAGTATCTGTCTTTGGGCTCGATACCCTGTCCTCTTCTGTCTGCTCATGATTCTGCTTCTCTTGATCACCGCGGGGGATTTGGCTGTTCTCTGTTGAATTCCGGCGTATCTCGATGTCTGACACTGGAGCCTCCTCAAATAGTGCTTCTTTCAATGTTGGAGTGAGCCTAAGTAACTCGTCTCCGTCTTCACGCATTCTGTATAGTGCGTCCATAACGGTCTCTGCGATAGCTTCTGGGTCTAATTCGTCTAGTTCCGATGATATTGTACCCACATCAGCAGCTGGCTGTGAGGTGACGTCTTATTGTTCTGCTCTTTTGTCTACCCCTTGTGCCGGTCTGTGTTGAAGAGTTGTCTCTTCCACCTCCTTTGTAGTGTTTGCAGGTGTCCTCTCGGCATCGTGTGGTGGTGTCATTGGTGTTCGGTGCAGCTTCTCTATGGTAGACAGGGTTTTTGCTGACGAGTCGGGTACGTGTGGTGGTGTCAACATGGTTCTAAGTTCCTGTTTTCTTTTCTCTATTCTTTCCGTCGTCTGCTCCAGCTGTTGTAGCGCTCTCAAAATTTCTTTACGTTCTGTGTCTTCATCATCTAGGTCAGAACCGTTTGCTTCTGGCTTCTGAGAGGGACCGGCCACGACGCTAGTAGTTGGAGTAATCGTGCTATCTGGTTGACTCTGTACTTTGCAGGTTCTTGTTTGATGCTGCTGACAAGTGTTTGAGGGCTTCTATACACTTTCCTCTTTTTCGCTTGTGGCTTGGTACGACCCATTTTAGTGAATTCCGACGGCTGTGTTCGCCCTGAAAAGGACGCTCGTTTTAGTATAGTGCTGTCAAACTGTTGCGACGACCTTTCTCGGTTGACTGGACTTGGTTGTGTTGTGTCCAAAAAAGTCCAGTTATCACCTCGAGGATGTTGATCACTTTGTTGTCGGGTAGGGCCCTGAGTGAGGCCTCACTTCCTGACGTCTGGGTGATCTTTACGATCCTCTCCCGTATCGTTTCTGTGTTGTTTGTCTTTTTATTGTTTGGTCTTTGTTTCCCTTTACAGGCTTGGCTCGAATCCTGTTCCTGTTCTTTGCCACAAGGTGTCATATCCTGCGTCTGAGCCCTTGAGTTGTCAGCTGTTGTTTCCTCAGGACCAGGAATGGTAGCTTGCTTCTCAGCGGTTTCGATGTCCAGCACGCCTGGGGCTACTTCTACTATCGCTTCTTGAAGAGCTAAATTGCTGGAAATGATAGTCATTCCATGACGACATGAAGGGAACAGTCCAATATGCTGGAAGCACATCACAACCCTTTGACATACGAATATTATATATATATATATATATATATATATATATATATATATATATATATATATATATATATATATATATATATATATATATATATATATATATATATATATATATATATATATATATATATATATATATATATATTGCCGTCCACTTACGAGGAACTTGCTTAAATCGAATTTCACATAAGTGGAAGCATTTCTGAAGGTCCCGGCCAAATGTCTTCTTTGACTATACTTTGTTAAAAAACTTCGGTTAAGTCGAATTCCGATAAATAGAATTTTCAGAGAAGTCGAAGTTTCTGTCCTAACTCAAATTTAGACTCGCAAAATTTCTACCTTCATTGCCACAGTTACAGTACTAATTTTCCGTACATAATTACTTGGTGAACAGGTGATACCATGTAAATAAAGGTCCGAGCTTCCGTCAGTAGATTACAAGGCTACCATTCAATAGAACAAAAATACGTAATCTTCAGTAATCTTTAGACCGACTGAACGAACGATGGTTCACCTCGGTTTGCGAGAAAAGGGCTTGCGTTAAAGTTAGACAGTAACTGGACTATGCTTTTGAGATTTGAAGATAAAGAAAGAGTGAAACCTGAGGCATGTAAATAATAAATATAAACCAGTTTTTGACAGGCACTCGTAAGAAAGAAGGAAGGAAGTCCGTAAGTCAGGGAGAATAATTCTTACATCTGCTTCCTTGTCCTGCAATAGTTACTGCACATAAATGGTGGACTTCTGGTGTCGTGTATTGTGGTTCGCACTGTTGACCTGCCATTGAAACATCATTTTTTGATGATGCGTAGATGGCAGGGCGGATAGTGTGATTCGCTTGCATGGCTAGGCGGGGTTGTCGCACGGAAGGTCCAGTGTTCAAATCCTGGGTAAGCCACTTATGTCTGTTGTTTTTCTGTTGTCTGGTGTTCTACTTCTTTATTTCCTGCGAGTGCCTGATAACATACCTTTATATTTGTTTCATATTAATTTATTAATAGTTACTGCTCTAGGAGTCCGTGTAGGAACGGCTTTCGGAGCACGCAAAAAAAAAAAAAACTAACACAAAATACGATTCGATCAGTTTTACAGTTATTGCTATGCTACTAGCAATAAACTTGACACTACATTTTGGGATTCACTAAATTGCGCTTGAAAACTGTAAAAGATGCAGAAATGAAAATTTTAAATCAAAATACCGTTTCCGAACGGTTATAATAATTGCTTCATTCGAATAAGTAGAAGTACTTAAGATGGTCCAAGCTACTTCTACTTACCCGAACTGCACTGTGTGTGTGTGTATATAGGTATATATATATGGTAGATCTTTAGGGGCTAAGTGTTGCTGAAGAATCCCAAAAGCTTCTAGTTGCCAACCCCTGGCTTACACAATCAGGAAACACATAGCACAGAATAATAAGCGTCCGGAAATAACTGCCGGTTATATGGATATGTAAAATGGTTGAAAAAGGGAGCGCCCCCTTCCCCACCCCCCCCCCCCCCCCCCCCCCCCCAAAAAAAAAAAAAAAAAAAAAAAAAAAACCACACACACATCTAAAGGATCTGTGCGGTTTCTATTAGTATGTTTTACTTACGCTATTAAAATGTTTGTATGGTTATATTATCAATATAATTGATCGTCCGATTGACAGAGTGGTTAGAGCGCTGGTCTCTCGCGACAAAGGTACCGGGTTAGATTTACAGCATCGACACCCTTCAGTCTACTCAACTGTAAATGGGTACCTAAATTTTCACTTGAGTTAGAGAAGGAACAGGCAGCGAGGAAAGGAACTGATCAATCCTCCTGTCGATGCTTGACATGGTATAGTGAAGTCTCTAACACTTCACTTGTCTACGGTAGTATCTGCTATGGGACTACCTTTTTACCTATATTATCAATGTGTTTTGTCCGGTGTGTTTTCTCTCCTCCCACACCCTTTTCCACCCCCCACGACATTTCCATCCTGTGGGCCAGATTCTTGGAACGATGCTGCCTACTTGTTCTGCATCTGCTATCATGCGAACTCTTCCTTCAGTTGTTATTTTTTGTTTTTGTTTTTTTAAATTTCCATTTTTGAAAATTCAAAGCACAAACATGTTTATGCCGCGGAGAAACAGTCTTGAGTTTGATTCTTGTAATCAAGTCATCCGGTGCATGTAATGAGACTGCACTTCTGGAGTTCATTTCTGGAAATGTCAAATTTAATTCCCTTCTATATATACTATGTTGATAAGGTTATTCAAATATCGAGCATGAAGGTTAATATCGCCACTTTCCAGTAATAATTTGAGAAGAAAATTGAACAGTTTCATGGAAACGTTTGTTGGGCGATAAATGCACTTACAAATAGTGTGTTTGAGTAAATAGAATTATTATGCATGCTTGGCGGTGTTGCAATATTTGCTTTTGCGGTATTCGATGCCGCGATGATATTAACGTACTGTATTTACGCTGTGGCGCCATTTCTTATGCTGGTAATGTTTGTAACACCATATTTGATAATTATTGACAGCGTTCTGTCGGAGTTTTATTGCTCACAAATTCACTGGTGACAGCCACTGAACTGAAAGTATATGTCTGGAATGCGTCATTTAGTGATCTGAACCATGGGTTAAATCAAGCAAGTTTTGAAGCTGCCATTGTGCTTACTCTCAGGTCCTGAGAGGTTTTTGATATTTCAGACTGTCTTCAGGCGTGTTATGAGGAGTAGAAGAAGGCTTGAATATATCGTGACAACGGGAAAAGTTGGAGGAAAAAGACATAGTGGACGATAACAAGAGATGATGCTGGAGATGCTGGACAGTTTGACATCATGGCATTGAAAGAAGTCAATAATAGAACTAATAAATAATACTGAAGATAGGAAGTTGTGGTGAGACGTGATCGCCTACGCCATATGGTTTTGTACTTGAAGAAGAAGAAGAAGACATATATTTAATTAATTACCGTTTTGGAAATACGGAGTCTCAGAAAAATCAATCGATCAACCGGTAAATCCTTACCTATGTTTCTCGTATACGTCAGCGCAATCTCGCTTATCTTCATCTCACGAACACCCATATTCTTCAACAATTTCCCGTTGTATATCCCATCTTTCAATTTTGTTATAGTTTCTAGCTTCTATCTATTCCTTAGACTTCATATTTTACCTCTTTTTCTCTGTGAGTTCTATAGTAGTGCTTGATTGGCTGTGCTAGAGAAAACAACGCTGCAATCGATGAATCAACAAGGCCAAGATTGCTGGAATTTGGCATCAAACGGAAGTCTAACAAGGATGGACGCATAAGAGGATGCACCCGGTATGTATACAACCAGCGCGTTAAAGGAAAAATTAGTATTCATACACTTCAACATTTGTGAAGGGACGACTGAGCCCCTATTGATTTACCGGAGTGTAGTATTGTCGATTCTGATCAACAATAACAATAAAAAATTTAACTGAAAAAAAAGACTCGTACACTCAGTTGTTTGAAGAAACACATGGATTTAAATAGCACATAATCATTCACCATCCGACGCCTGCCCTTTCAAATACGAAAGACAATCTATATTTGCAGTTCATTATTTCCATTACATTAAAACTCTTAATCGAATGGAGTTATTTCCACCTTAATTTACATTGTTCTAATTATTGTATAAAATTGACTGAGATTAAAATGTACTGGAAAAGGAAGCTGCGCGCAAAGGTTAGCTCTCTGCCATAAGTAGAATATTTTAGCGTCAATGATTTGAAACGCGACAAAGAAAAAACGATCAGATGATATGAAAGAAAAATGATCAATCGGTTTTTTGCTAGAAAACCTTCTTCAATACCTGCATCCATCAGTTTATTTTTGTTGTATTTTTAATGGGCGTTTGTCGTATATTTTTGATATGGTAATTAAGATCAATTTTGGCCCATCCTGAATAGGACTAGAACATGTGATAGCTTAGTGAGAGATCAGGTAAAGAAATAGATTTTTCACAAGTGGAATGGTGAAAGGTAAAATCTGTCCCTGGATTTGAGAGATAATCAATCCAGCCTATCGATTACGACTGAGATTTGCAGATCAGACAGTTTCCCTATAAATATATATAGATATTTATTCAACCATTCACTTCTATACACACACAGATACGTGACGACAATTAGACGCACATACGTGAAACCTCTCATCTCATCTCAACCCATAACCCGTCATGGGTCGTAGGGGTGCCATGGTGGAAGCATCAGCAGACAGGGTCCTCCACTGCTCTCTATTCTCAGCAATGCGTACAAGTGTGGAGAAACCGTGTCCTGCCCATTCTTTGATGTTATCAGCCCAGGATTTTCTTTGCCTTCCTCTTCTCCGTTTACCTTCGATTGTTCCCTGGAGGATCGTTTTCGAAAGGGAGTCATGACGAGTTACATGCCCAAACCAGGCAAGCTTTCGACGTTTCACTATTGACAAAAGTGGTTCTTGATGGCCTGCATAGGTGTTTATCTTCTCTCTAACATAGACATTTGTTTTGTGCTCTTTATAGCAAATGCGCAAAATTCTTCTATAACATTTATGCTCGAAAGCCTGAATCCTTCGCTCCGTATCTGCAGTGAGTGTCCAGCCCTCACACCCATACAAGAGAGTAGATAATACAAGTGATTTGTATAATTTGATCTTCACAGGAAAACTGATGTTACTTTTCCAGATCACATTCAACCTTGTCATGGCAGCTGAGGCCATCTCAAGTCTTGTCTTGATTTCTTTATTTGATCTTCCATCACTACATATAGTGGACCCGAGATATTTAAAGGTGTTAACTTCTTCTAACGTTTGCCCATTTAACGTAATGTTGGTCGGAACATGTGAAACCTATATCTATGGAATTGGGATCTTTTGGGACAAGCTGACCGACACACGTAAATAAAGTTTATGTAAATTTTATTTATCATAAAGAAACTACAACACAACAATATCTTTGAATATCAAAATCAAATACAATGAACATAGGTTAATGAGTTAATTAAAGAGTTAGACTCATAGGTTTACTCCTCCCTCCCTCTGTTGAGACAAGATCCCGTTAGAGCAAAGTTATTAACCCCCGAAAGAGTCAAAGGTTTTTACGCTATGGTCTAAAATTCCCTCTACAGTAAAGAACAGAGTTATAAGTTAATCTATTCTGAAGTGAAATAAAGGAGCAGCTTTAGCAAAACTTACATAAGCAAATACAAAATAAGTACATGGGTTATATCCAAATAGAATTATTCTTCCCACGCTTTCTCTCGCTCTGACAAACCTGTGATCACAAATTAAGTCTCTCTTACCTACAAAGGTGCTTTTACCACATCTGGAACAATTGTTAATGGCACCCACAGCCTATCCACGGTTGGTTGTTTGGCAAATCAAGCCCGAGTTTCTCCAACGACTAATTAATCAAATGTTGGGAAACGCTTGATTCACTCTTGTAAGTAGGATGCTGATAAAGGTCACTTCCATTTTTGTCCAGGTAGTAAAATACTTAAGAGATCTAAATGTCACAGTGTACATTAGCTTGGAATCTTCAATCGTTACATCAAACGTCAGGTAAACAAATCGGTTCAGGATCGATCTTCTTCACAACACGTGGTCGTTATACAGGTAATGTCAATGTTTGATTTGGTAGCCACAACAGGCTGAATGTTTATGAAATTGGAAAAAGAAATCTGGATATTCTATAAGTCCAGTTATCATTTATTCTTAATATTATTTGGGTTTGTACTCTGTCTCTTTCTGGGTGTACCACGAGACCAGACAAGTCATCTTGAAAAACCCGATATAATGTCAGAATGTTCTTTGATAAAGTTTATTTCCAGTTTCATATGGAATGGAAGCCGTTGGTAAGGTTTAGGGTTTAACCCAAATACTGTATAGGAAGAAAATACAAATACTTAACAGAATATAGTATAATTCACAAACCTATCCTTACCCCGCGTAACATATAAGATATTATCCACTTCGTTTATTTAACTTAAATTAGAAACTATAAGCTTAGAGCTAGTCTCATCGTTTAAAAAAAAACTTCCGTGAAATAAATTCTAGTCATTTAAAAAGAATCAATCATCATGAATTAGAAATAAATACATATTTCGTCAATACTCATGATGAATCAGTGCCTTTACTTAGTTGGTTAAAATATTCTCTGACTGGTTACTAGCAGTTAATTAAATTTTTATTATAGCTTGAAGAGTTTAGCTAGAAATATTTATTTGTTCTGCTATCCACTGTAACACAGTAAAACTTTAGAGACATAATGTAACGAAACTAACTAGTACATCACACTGCACAGAAAATAACTAGTAAAATATAATTGACGATTTTAAAGATTATATCACTCAAACTACTAGTATAGTATTTACCTCAACACCGAACTACTAAGACTTATCTCCAACGACTACTAAGAAATTCACTTAATACAGTTATTCTAGAATCGAAGCTAGCTGTCTAGAGACATCTGTGAGGTACTGGATGAATTGAGTTAGATTTCTGTGGTATATATATATATATATATATTAAAGATGAAAGGAGATTGTTAATGATCCCCCCCGAAAACCAGACCCTACCAGATGTTCTCACCTACGGGAAATTCTACGTTCAGTTTTGGGCTTATACGTAATTCAAAGCCGAAAACCCAGGATCTCGTTCTCGCTTAGATCAGACATCGGCAATGCGCTAATCAGTGTGAGTTTCTTTCGTCTCTCTGCTCGTATTCAAGCGAGCAATGTCTTTAGATCTCCCGATTCGTCGTGTTTAATTACTTATCAAACGAACGGATTCAGGGAAAGGTAATCAAGATTTCTCACTTAGGTTCCCAATATCTACTCAAATTTATTCAAATCTGGTCGCTGTCTGATCTCTACAACGATTTGATCTCTGGCGCTGGTGTTAGAATTACAGCTCACGTTAGCTAATATGTCTCTGGTAGACTCTCATCAAAGAATTTAGCGAACCGCAATACAATGCATGCTAAATGAGAAACGAGGGACAGATTTCTGCGTAATAGGAGGTGTTATGTTAACCCAACAGGCGTAGGTGAAGCTAGGTAAAAAGAAAAATGAAGATAAAGAAAATAGATATATGAAATCAATTTACATAATCTGTCACAGGGTTACACATTTATGACAAGCCACATTCTCGCGATTATACATTGGGCTGGCACCCACTTTATGTAGAATAAATTGCCACAGAAACCACTTCTGTAAGAGCACATAAATACTGTAGTGCGGGCTTCCTGCAAAGGTACCATCTACAGCGGTAGCTACATGCTCCTTAAGGAGCAGAACAAGAAAAGATGAGAAGATCACGAAGACATACTCACGATTACCATGTTGCTCATATTACAATGCATGTTCGAATGGGAAGGTTATTAAAAAGATGACGCTAGTGTGTGGGCTTGCGTATTTCTAATTTCGTGTGTTTTCATTTATCCTGGTTGGTGATTGCAGGCTGCATGAAGTGTGTGCGTCAGTTAACCGGCTAAATGTGATACTTTCACTAGAAAATCGATGGAGTTTAATGTTTACGGTAGTGCATTACGACTCACGCGATAAATGCGTCAAATTACTCAGCTTTAACAATGTTACTCTATACCTGCGTGTAGTTGTTTCATTATAATCAAGTGCCGAGAAGGATGCTGCAGTCGATTATTTCTCTCCACAACCCACTACCTCTGGCGTTGTGTTGTGAATTCTGGTGGTGAATTCTTCTGATGCCATGATGTCAGTTTATGTAATATTTTCTTTCTCTGGTATTCTCCGTATCTTCTTTCCTCGGTCTTTCCCTGTGTTATCGAGTCTTTCCGTGTGTTATCGAGTCTTTCCGTGTGTTATCGAGTCTTTCCGTGTAGTTCCCCCTGGGTGCCCGGGGCGACAAAGAATGAATAGAGCAACCGCTGCCTTATTATGTCGAAAAGGTAACTAATATACCGGTATTGTTGTTCATTGAGCTTGCAACCTCGTCATGTAAAACACATTACTACAAAAACCACCGCCGCAAGAACACGCAAATTCTTTGGTGCAGGATTCTGGGAGCCAGCTGAAGTTGTGGCTTCATATTTCATAGGGAGCGAGAGGGGGCCATGGTGATGTGTTCCAAATGTCATACTCTCCGAGGATGTCAAATAAATTTTAATGTTGTTCTCTCTACCTTTGCTATTATTTGCTTCTTTTCTGCAACCTTACCCAGGACCTCATTAGATTATGTTTGCTGTCCATGTTATTTTCAACATCTTTCTAAAAATTATATCCCAGTGGCTTCCATTATTTTCATTGAAAAAAATAAATAAATAAATAAAATAAACGCTATCGTTATGGCGTTATTCCCATTGCTGAGGTCCGCCGGGGGAATTTTAAGGGCTGTGGAATAAATTCCGCTTGACAATTGCTGTCGCCAAGCAGTGCGCGGGCTAGGTTTTTATTTTTAGCCCCCGGTGGGGAAAAAAAAAAAAGGGAAAAAAAGAAATAGACATTACCGGAGTTCGAACCCGTGTCTTCAGATTATTGTCAGTATCTTTCTGAAAACCATATCTCAGTGGCTTTCATTACTTTCAACATTCTTCTTAAAAACCACGTCTCGGTTTCTTGAAAGCCATATCTTTGTTTTCTTCTTCTTCGCCATTCGGTCTCAAATAACCATATATATATATATTTATATCTCTTATAAAGCTGCCAGTGCGTCTCAGGCTTCTATCGTCACCATAAAGTTCATCCCTCAACTAGGTTTGGAGAAGGCTACGCTGCAACCCTGCTCTTCTCATGGAACCGACAGTCTAGGAGGACATATTCTACTGTTTGTTTGTCCTCCCCACATGGGCACATATGTCTGTCCGATTTTTAGTTTGTTAATGGTATTTGAGTGCAGTGCTCGGTTCTCAGTTTGAAAATGATCACATGATCTCTTCTTCGTAATGAGCAGTATGGTTGTGCTGTATCTGTCTCTGGCTGTACCTTATGCCATTGTTCTTTAAAGTTATGTTCTTCTACTTCTTACACTCTCATACGTTTACTTCAATATGTTCAAAGAAGGCAGTAGTAAGCATGAGTCTATTGATATCTGCATAGAGTTTTTTCCCAGGTACAAGTGACGGCCATTTGTGCTTTGTCTGTTCCTCATATGTTGGGCATCTTTGAAACAGAAAAGAACGAGTGGTAATCTTCAGATTCCGCACAGCCAACATCAGATTGGGATACCATCTATTCAACACGCTAAAGTTATTTCTGATCATTGCTTTCATCTCTTCATACGGCAGCCCTGTTATTAGTTTGGATTTTTTTTCCCTCCTTCTTTGGCAGATTTATCTACCTTCTCATTTCTTCTTTGGCAGAGTTATCTACCTTCTCATGTCCATGTGTCTTGCAGTGGGTAGGTATCCACGATACTTTTACTGCTTTAATTTATGGCTGATTCCCATTAGTGCTTCTGCCAGGCTGTCTAATTTGGCGTTTTTTATTGTTCCCGAGAGCTGTTATGGATGACAGGGAGGAAATGACACAACGACAGCTGATAGCTACAGACCAATCAGATTGCTTAGCTGCACAGGTAAATTGATGGGTAGATCATATCTCAGTGATTTTCATTACTCTCAACGTCCTTCTAAAAATACCATATTTCCGTGGCTTCCGTTATTTTCACAATTCTTCTAATAATTAAATTCCAGTCGGTAATAGCTTGCGACGATTAATGGCTGGTTTAAGAAGTGTGCATGTTTGTACAAAAATGAAATAATTTTTCATTTTCTGACCGTTTCTGATTTCGTATTTTTTTCTTCTGCTTTCTGTTTTTTTCCCCCCACTGTTGGCGTCTGTTACCCTTGGTTTCACTTCCTGTTTGTTTTCACCATCTCCCGAGTTACGTTGGTTCCTTGCTGAATACAACTTTTACACCAGGTTTTACTTTGTCTTGTCTTGTAATTGATACTCTTCGCTGTTTTATTGTAATTAATCTCTTTGTGCTCTTAAATCTGTCTTGTTCAGTCATTTCTTAAATGTGCTAATTAGTTATTACATGTTTCCACGTATCCGCCATGTTTTTTTGTCATTGTATCATTGGCTTGTATCTATGTTTGATTAGTGTGACTTTGAATAACGAAGGGTAATCCCGAAACGTCACGTGTTTCTAGTGTGTTTTTAATTTTTTTTTTAACTTTCTATAAACGTGAATGTGTGTAATTATATGAAACCCGCTGATAACATGACAAGGCAGTCCTTGTTCTGCAATCCCCTGAGTAAGAGAAGTAGCGGGAGATCAAAGAACACACGGAGAAGAGAACTGACGTCAGATATGAAGGAGATAACGATGACACGGAAAGACCTTTTGCTGATGGCGCGAGACATGAAGACTTGGCATAAGTTTATTGAAGGCCCGTTCGCTCTGTGGAGCTGAGAGGTTATAATGATGATGATGATTTGATGATTACGAGGACGACGACGACGATGATGATGATGATGACGATGATGATGATGATGATGATGATGATGAGGATGAGGATGATGATTGATGATGATTGATTGATTATTATTGATGATGATTGATGATGATGATTGATGATGGTTGATGATTGATTGATGATGTAGAGATTAAATCCATGTGGGCTAATGTTACGTATGTAGATTGTAGCATCTGTTGCTGTAAATTTCTTTAATCCATTTTACTGTCACCGAAGCATAGGCGCTTAACTCTAGCTCTTCACGAGGTTAGGCACTGATCTATTTGTTTTGCTTTATGCCAGCACAATCTAATGTAAATTTGCAAACGGAATTCGAAGTTTACGATACCACATTGTTTGTGAGTGATTGCCTATTCTTTGCCGTGTGCTGTGTGTGTTTGAGTCACACTTTTGTCTAGCTGTTATTGATTTGTTCTCTGAATAGATCGTGTCCTATTCATCTGTATTTACGTTTCCATGTGGTGTTGTTGGATTTTGCTGTTTGTTTGTTTGTTTGTTTGTTTGTTTGTTTTTTGTTCTTCGCTATAATTCTTCATTGGAGATTTGGTCAGAAAAGCCATACTACTCATTACCAAGTGGAGATCAAGTAATAATTTTCACCGTCCATTGCAGACTCAAATACCATTTGCTCAACAACCTGAAAACTAGGCAGAAATTGCTCATGTAGAGAGGTCAAGCAAATTGTAGTAATGTCCTCTAAGAATTTTGGATTCCATGAGAGGAGCAGAGTAGTAGCATGGACTTTTCCATTTCAATTGAGGGAGAAACTGCGTGGTGACGGGAGAAGCCTGAGACAGTCTGTACATTTTATAAGAGGGATAAATGTGGTTATTTGAGGGCGAACGAAGAAGAAAAAGAAGGAGAAGAAGAAGAAAAAGAAGACGATAACGAAGAAGAAGACGACGACGAGGAAAAATGAGAGGAAGTCGACGAATAAGAAAAAGGAGATGGAGAAGAAGTCGACGAAGAAGAAAAAAGGAGAAGAAGAAGACGACGAGGAAGAAGAAGAAGGAGGAGAAGAAGAAGACGATGACGAAGAAGGAGAAGAAGAAGCAGGAGAAGGAGAAGAAGGAGAAAGAGAAGAAGAAGCCAACGAAGAAGAAAAAAGGAGAAGGAGAAGTTGATGAAGAAGAAAAATGAGAAGGAGAAGGAGAAGAAGTAGGCGAAGAAGTAGGTCTTAGAAGAAGAAGGAGAAAAATGAGGAGAAGAAGAAGAAAAAAGAGAAGAAGAAGGAGAAAGAGAAGAGGTCGACGAAGAAAAAGGAGAAGTCGACGATGAAGAAGAAGAAAAAGAAGAAGATGTAGAAGGATGAGAAGTCGACGAAGAAAAAGTAGTAGTAGTAGTAGTAGCAGTAGCTGTAGCAGTAGTTGTAATAGCGGCAGCAGTATGTTGGAAGTGGCTTTCAAGATTGGATATATAGAAGAATGGGACACGTCTCATGAAAAGAGAAGAATACAAATAAAGAGGTCCTAGAAAACCTAGGCATGAAAAGAGAATTAATGAAAGAGATCAAAATTAGACACCTAAAATATTTTGGCCATATAAAAAGACATAACACCCTGCTGAAGACAATAATAGAAGGCAGACTTGAAGGCAGACGTGCAAGCGAAAGACAGCGCTATAAGTGGGAAGATAATATCAAGAGATGGACAGTAATTAGAGTGCACCATCAAGACAAGAGACGTACGACGTTGGTTACTATATAAAAACAGACCGCTTAGTCTTTTATATTTGGACATGCGCCCTAATATAACCAACAACCCTGTGTCCTAGTTTGAACCGTGCGCGTCTCGCGAAAACGAGGCAATTTTTTATTTTAAAAAACAAAACGACATTGGAGATTCATTGCAGCCATCCTTCCTTGTGAAGTTTGCAGCTGATGATGATTTCTGAACTCATGCTTTGAAAAGCACGTGCATCAGTAATTTGGATATAACGTCATTGCCTGACGTCATTCGTTTGTTTTTCCCGACATCGCGCGGGGGACAAACAACAGTTCTGGTTATTCTTCATTTTTAGCGGCAATAATTAATGAGGGTATTTATGGCTTTTGTTTGACACAAATCTGAGCCGCTTGTCTGTCTTTACGTTGCTGGAGTTAGTAATACTGGTGACGTCACAGTAATTATGTATTAGTGTACCTGCATTTTTTCAGTAAATCTGTCTTTTAGTAATTCTGTTTAATTATTTATTGTTGGAATAATTCAGTTAGACATGTTTTTGGACAATTTTTGTTTGCCATTTAAACAATGATTTAATTCGATTTGATATATCCCAGTTTATTTAACGTTCCACATACATTTTAACGTGTGTTCTACTAATTATTTTGTAATGCCTAAGTTAAATTACATGTAATTTCGGCGTAAGCAATCAGTCAGTCCTTTTAGACTTGCTTGTCATTTCCGCTGAAGCAGTTGTGTTATCCTTTTCGTTCCTTTGGTGGAGCATAGGTCTCCAATTGTTGCTCGCCAATGATTTATAATTTTTGTTTTCGTAATTACTGTTTTCAACATTTCTCTCTGGAGATTTAAAAAAAAAAAAATTAAGTTTTGCCCAATTTTGGCGAGGCGCGCTACAATCAGCCTAGACAGTAGGTCCAAGAGTTAAATTAATGTGCATGTCCAAATATCAAAGACGATGTGGTCTAGATCCCAGTTTCTTTAATTTTCTGTTTGGCCTTCCTATTCATATCTTGAAGGTCGAATGGTAGAGTCGTTAGAGCGTTTGCTTCTGGAGTCAAAGTTACAGGGTTCGAAACCAGTTAGCGTCATGCTCCAATCTACCTGTCTGTAAATGGGTACCTGACTGTTCGTGAATGCAAAGGCAGCTAGGATAGGAAACAGTACACTACTTCGTAAAGTGGAAATCTCGTGTGGCTGAAGTCTGTAACACTTCATCCACCTACGGTAGTATCTGCTGTGGGTCTATCTTTTACTTGTATCTTCCCTTCTGGGTTTCAGTCAAAGTAATGTGAACGTGAAGGGATAGCACAGGACAAAGTAATGTGAACGTGTAGGGGTGGCACAGGACAAAGTAATGTGAACGTGAAGGAATAGCACAGGACAAAGTAATGTGAACGTGAAGGGATAGCACAGGACAAAGTAATGTGAACGTGAAGGGATAGCACAGGACAAAGTAATGTGAACGTGAAGGGATAGCACAGGACAAAGTAATCTGAACGTGAAGGGGTGGCACAGGACAAAATAATGTGAACGTGAAGGGGTGGCACAGGACAAAGTAATGTGAACGTGAAGGGGTGGCACAGGACAAAGTAATGTGAACGTGAAGGGGTGGCACAGGACAAAGTAATGTGAACGTGAAGGGATGGCACAGGACAAAGTAATGTGAACGTGAAGGGGTGGCACAGGACAAAGTAATGTGAACGTGAAGGGATGGCACAGGACAAAGTAATGTGAACGTGAAGGGGTGGCACAGGACAAAGTAATGTGAACGTGAAGGGGTGGCACAGGACAAAGTAATGTGAACGTGAAGGGGTGGCACAGGACAAAGTAATGTGAACGTGAAGGGATAGCACAGGACAAAGTAATGTGAACGTGAAAGGGGTGGCACAGGACAAAGTAATGTGAACGTGTGTCGTGAAACATTCTAAATCCACATATATAAATTAAAAGGTAAATGTAAAGCCTAACGCATTAATACAATAAAAGGGAAAGAAGAATGGTAAAGAACAGTGCTGTCACAATGACTGTACTCGAGATCCCCCTTTTTCTGCTTCGTCTGCATATTCTCACGTTTTTACGTTTACTAATAAAGCCTATAGCAGCATACACGCGTTTGCACAAAACAATAAAACGTGTACTGCATTTCTAAGAAAACCTTGAGATACGCAAGCTGATTAATGACCTAGATTAATACTAGCATTAATTTCATTTTATACACTGCGTAACGAAAAGACAGATGGACTTAGGATAGATAGAGAGAGAGGGCTGAACGGAGGACGTATGCAACACTAACACGCGTCTCGCGATATAAAATTAATGCCACCCACAACGCGAAAGGCATGAAGCACTAACTTTTTTTCAGATGGACAGTGATAAAAAACACTACCAATACGAGAGTTAGGTTTAAAAACATGTGTTACGCACAAATAATTACTTTTTTTCCAAAGTCTTTGTATGATCGTTTTTCGTATGTATGATCATTATTTGACTGAAATGCATGTTATATATATTTTATGGTCAAAGGGACAGAATCCGATATATCGATACTGCTATTTTTTATGAGTTTACCTCCTCTTGTATAGAGACACGTTCGGTCTATAATGTCTTGAACGAAGCGTGACCATATCTCCTTATTTGGTAGTATCAGTCAACTGTTGTAGATGTTTGAAACCTTTCTTAACGCTTCTGTTCATGTCCATAAAAGGCGCGACTGTGTAAGACTTTTATCTCGAATGTTCTTAGAATCGTCTTATTGTGAACAGCGACTCAGAGATTGTCACTCTGCGCATGTCTCGACTTGGTTGTCGTTTGTTGTTCCGCCCAGGTCGGGGAGTTGAGAAATGGACTGATTAGCGAGCGGACGCGACTGCGTCTTGTGATTCTCTGAGGGAAATACATTGTCTTTGTGAGTTAGTTAGCTAACTAGACTATTTCCCCGTATTATTCAAGCCTGCCTGGAGGCATATGTTCATGGTTGATTTTCCGAAATAAGGTAATTCCTCTTGTATCGAACTTTAGGCTATCATCTAGAGGTTCGTCATTTTGTCGCCTTTTTGCTCGCCTGTGTGATTCAAAATGGAGAGGTACTTTGACTAGGATTAAGTCATCAGTATCTTTATACCTGAACTAGTTATATATCTATGGGTCGCTCCAGACCAACAAGACTATTGTCTGTGTTCCAGGATTCGTTATATCAGAGATCACGTCCAAGTCAGATGGTTAGACTTAGGAAGGTTATAAAGGTCGAGCTGACCTGTAATCCATGTATGCTACTCACGTGCAGACAGTAAACGGACGTATTGTATACATCTGATCTGCTAGCATCAGGAAGGAATAATTATTATTGTCTATGAACATTAAGGATCTGCAGCTGACCACGGTTGCAGAAGTTATATGTATTATTTATCAAGCTTCGCTATGATATTTGTTTTCCATACAACTATTGAGTATTGACTTCTACATGACTGTCAGTTAACATGAGTTTGAATGCTGCATTCGTTGTACTATGCCGATGATAACATAAGTATCATGACTGTTTTGTGGCGTGCAATAAATGGTATAAACCTAAAGCAAAGTTACCATTTCTATGACTCTACACGTCATGTTGCCTGTGGTGTACCCTGAACTGTTCTACTGCAACACACACACAGCAACAATCTAAACCAGATAAGACACCCACATCTTGCATTGTAATACCTGGTGTCGATAGAGGTGGTAATTTGACGGCATCCTAATTCCACCCTTATCAATTCATGGTGGCCAATAGTTGGTTTATTCTGGTACCAACTCTCAAGGGGGTCAACAAACCCAGACATCATCAGCAGACTACAAGACAACATTGCAGTTGCTATTCATCACCTTTGATGAAATTTTTTTGAAAGACGCAGCAGTACTGACAGTTGTTGATATTTTGAAACTACCCGGCGCTGCTCGGCGGTATTGAAGTTTGTCTACAAATAGAAGGACAAGTACCGAGCGAATGGATTTCCTGATCTGTTGAGAAGAAGGACAAGTGCCGTAACAACTGTTCCGGTCTCAGAATTACTGTTGCAGATTCAGAAGGTCAAGTTCAGAAGCTGTTTCCTGTCAGAAGCTGTTTCCTGTTAGAAGCTCATTTCCTTTGTCATGGCAGTTTACGAGAGCAGATATGGATCAACGTTGGATCATTGTCCTAAGAATGCTGATCACATCCTGTTCTGAACTGTGCTGACGTTGTGGATACATAGAAGTTAAGTGGCCTGTTTTGTTTGTGAACTGTGCCCTTATGTTCTAACTGAGCCTTCTGTCTATCACATTTTTCGCACTTTTTATATGTTTACATGTTATATGTTATTTGGATTTGTATTTATATGTTTATATTTCAGCGGGTTTTCTCGGTTGGGCGGTGTCTTTCAGTAGAAGATACCACGCCACAGAGGTTCTACTGTTAGCGTTTTCGTTAGGGACTGTGCGAATTGCCTATTGTGGAATTTGCTAGCGACAATCGTTGCTATATCTGTTTAGTTGTGACGAGTTGTGCTTTATTTTCGTTTTTTGTATATTTTTTTTTTGTTTCTCTCTTTCTTTCTGTTTTTTAGTTTCGATTTCAATTGTTTGTATTTGTAGGTCTCCTCTTTTCTATTATTCAGTTCTTCACGTAAATTTTTGTGTATACACTGTAGCGTCATTTGTTTGTCATATCTTCGCATTCTGTCATCATATTCTTTTTAGTTTCGCTGTTTATTTATTTGACTTATGCGAATGTTTTCGTATTGTTTGATTTTTGTTATTGTTTACATTGACGTTGATCTTTGTTATTGTTTACATTGACTTTGATCTTTGTTATTGTTTACATTGACTCTGATCTTTGTTATTGTTTACATTGACTTTGATCTTTGTTTTGTTTACATTGTTGGTACTTTGTTATTGTTTACATTGTCTTGTTATTGTTTGCATAGTTCTTGCATAGTTAGCTTTCACTATTGTTACATATATGCTCATGCACTATTGATCTAGAGTGCACTTATCATAACTAGCTGGTGGTTTTTTCCTTATGCACTATTGTAGTGCGGTTATGATAAATAACTGATGGTTATGCACGGATTTCGGTAGTGCAATGATAATTAAAAGGTGACTTGTGATATTATTGTACAACTGATAATACAAATTGGTGTCAAGTCTTGTTTCCCACAGAGATTGGAGTGAACATAGTAATTATACAAGCACTTTATTAAGTCTTGTTGCTATTAAGATTGAAATAAGATAATTAATTATTTCAGGTTCTGTACTCACATTTTAGACATCATGTCTACATTTGAGTACTTTATTGAGCAGGGTAAAGCCCTTGGGAAGACAGGTGATAAATTAGAAGAATTTGCGACTGTTCAATATGCCAAGGCATTGAAGTCGGAGGAAAAGAAAATGAAAGAACTAACTGAACAAAAGAGAATAGATGCTGAAAATTTAAAACTGCAGATGCAGGTAGATGAAAAGAGATTACAAATGGAAATGGAAAAACAAAAAAGAGAAGCAGAATCTCAGGAGAAGAGACTTCAGGCTGAGGTTGAAAATAAGAGACTTGAAAAAGAAGCTGAAAATAAGAGACTTGAAAAAGAAGCTGAAAATAAGAGCCTTGAAATAGAGGCTGAAAATAAAAGATTAGAAAAAAAGTTACAGGCTGAGGCTGAGGAAAGAAAGTTACAGGCTGAGGCTGAGGAAAGAAGGTTACAAAGAGAGTCTGATGAGAGAAAAGCAAAAATGGAACATGAAGAAAAACTCTTAGCTTTGGAGTTAGAAAAGTTGAAGTTATCTAGTAATGCTAATGATGCTAATAAGGTATCATCTGCTAATAAGTCTAATGCTGTTGATTTCAAGCTTAATTTACCAGCATTCAATGCTTCAATTGATGATATAACATTTTATCTAGATAGATTTCAAAGTGCATGTAAGGTGCATAATATAGATAAAACATTATATGTTTATCATCTGTCCAAGATACGTAGAGGTGATGCTTTGACTTTGTTGGGTATGGTAGATGTGCCTGACAAGAACAACTATGAGGTTGTCAGGGCGGCATTGTTAAAGAAGTACCAACTTAACGAAGACGGATATCGTCTTAAATTTAAAAACATGTTACCAGAAACTGGAGTTGAATTCTCAGAATTCATCTCAGGCATACGTCTTACTTTTTTACGATGGGTTGAGCTTTCTAAGACAGAAAGTACATTTAAAGCCCTCATGGACTTACTTCTTAGAGACAAGGTTATGTCTTCTGTTAATGAAGCTTTTCTTTCTTTTCTTCATGAGCGTAAGCCTAAAAATATAAAAGAAATGGAAGAATACTGTAGCCAGTATGTTACTGCACATCCTCACATAACCGTTAGCAACTCTAAGGTAAAAAGAAGGTCTGCCAGTTGCTTCGGCAGCACCTTATGGCCCGAATTTTATGCGTAAATTTCAGGGTAGCCAGCAAAATTTCAATAAAAAGAGTAACCGTAATTATGCCCAGAACCATGGTAATCAATTTCAGGGAGATTCTTCTTCCCAGAACTGGAGACAACCTAATATTACACGGTATTCTATTCCCGGTAACTTTAGAAATTTTCATAAAGGTAATCGGTATAGAGGAAAATATTATTTGCAGAGACCTCAATACCAAGATAATAGAGGTTCTCAACAGCATAGAGATGGTAATGACAGTTATGGAAACTGGAACGCAAACCAGGATAAAAATTACAGTAGGGACTTTAATGATAATTGCAGAAGCAATAATGGTCGCGGTAGATCGCAACAGAAGAGAAAAAGATATCAACAGACAAACTCTGTTCAACAAGAATCTCAGGGAGCAGATAAACAGGTTAATAATGATAAAAACCATAATACTATCGGATGCTCATCTTTTGACTTTGGTAGGGCAAATAAATGTATCCAATGCAGTACTTTATTTGATCCGAAAACCATTAGTACTCTAAGCTGTGGTCATCCTTTGCCCGCTCTTCCTGCTAATGTTGCTCATGATCGGAGAGGTTCTCTTATATTACATAAGGGGCTTGTAAATAGTAATCCAGTCTCGGTGTTGTTTGATTCTGGATGTACTACTGTCGGGGTTAGGCAATCTCTTGTAGATCCATTCTGTGCTACAGGAAAGGTCATCAAATGTGTCACATTTGGTGGCACGTTGGAAAAATATCCACTGCCATAATACATATTGCTACTCCTTTCTTCACGGGAGAGGTCCACGCGTGTCTACTTCCAAACCCTATTGCGGACCTTATTATTGGTCGTATTCACGGAGTTAGGGAATGTACCCCACAGCAGATTGCTGTTTGGGAAGAGCAAAACATTGAAGCTACCAATACGGTGGTCACAAGAGCACATGCTCTGGATCCACCTCAAACTTCATTAACTAATAATGATGAAGTAGATGAACAAAATAGTCACTTGACTATTACACGTGACTCATTTATCAAATTGCAAGAAGAAGATCCGTCGTTACAAAAATTCTTCATTCTAGCAAAAAAAGGTGATCCTAATCAAAATACTAATAGAAAATCTTGGATTTCTATGAAGAACGGCGTACTTGTACGTATGGTACAAGACTCGACTACATCCACTCATTCACAAATTCTTGTGCCTAAGAGCATGAGGGTGCAAATATTGCAACATGCTCATGACTCGCAATGTGCTGGACATATGGGTTTTTCCCGTACAAAGTCGAGGGTTCTTGCGGCTTTCTTTTGGCCATTTGTGAGCAAGGACATACGAATGTACTGTCGCTCTTGCAAAGTATGTCAGGAGGTCAAATCTAAAGGACCACGACATGCTGCGCCTATTCAGGCTGCTGACATTCCAATTCGCCCTTTTCAAAAAATGGCAATAGATATTATCGGTCCTTTTATAATTAAGTCGGCTAGAGGGCACCAATTTATTCTTACATGTGTCGATATGTGCACACGTTGGCCAGAGGCAATACCTCTCAAGAGCATCTCAACTGCTGATATCGCAGACGCTCTTTGGCTGATATTTTCTCGCTTGGGTTTTCCCGGAGAAATATTGTCAGACCATGGCACTCAACTTATATCAGACACTATGTCACAGGTAATGTCTATGCTACATATAAAAAGGTCTCTCAGCAGTATCTATCACCCAATGTCTAATGGGTTGGTCGAACGTTTAAATAGGACTCTAAAAACTTTACTGGGTAAAATAACTGAGGATCATCCTCAGGATTGGGACAGGGTCTTACCCGCGGCTCTCTTTGCGTATAGAGAGGTCCCCAATGAACATACGGGGTTTTCCCCTTTTGAACGTGTCTTTGGCGCGCAACCGCGCGGCCCTATGTCTTTACTTCACGATCTAATCACTGCCGATAATATTAGCGATGAGACTCATACTTCTTATGAGTACGTCATTGCTCTTAGGAAAAAAATCATTGAGGCATGCAGACTAGCAACTTCGTCTTCCGAATTTGCTAAAGAAAAGGCAAGGCAGTTTGCGAATAAGAATAGATGTCTACGACAACTTTGTCCAGGTGACAAAGCTCTCGTTCTACTTCCTTCAAGGGAGAACAGACTTCTAATTGCATGGAAAGGTCCATATGCAATAGTCTCCAAAATTTCTGATGTCGACTATGTTGTCGATATTGATGGAAAGCATAAAACTTTCCACATAAATATGCTCACGGAATTTCATGAAAGACCAGACTATTTGCAGCCTATTTTCCAGGCAACGGACAATTCTCAAGTACCTCATGGTCAATACTCATCGCTGTCAGTTATACAGGATGAGGAAACTACTTTTTCTGATGTCAATCTTCCTCTTTCTATGGTCCCACTTTATTCTACGGAATCTTGGAAAAACGTGACCGTTTCTCCAAATCTTTCCGCTGAGGAACATCGACAAGTTTCTTCGATGTTACAAACATTTCTTCTAGGCGCACATTTCATTGTGGAAACCGACCAGAAAGCGCTTACTGCTATTCAGAGCAAAATCTTGAAGAGCTCGAGGTCCACTCGTTATGCCATAGCTCTTCAACCATTTCATTTCTCGGTTCGAGCTATCCGTGGTTCGGATAATGTAATGGCGGACATTCTGTCCAGATGCCCACACGATTCCACATGATTCTTCTGTCATATATATATTTCCTGATATACAGTCCAATGTTATAATGACATGTTAGTAGTTTTTTTTTGTTTCTCACTTTTTTGAGGGGGAATTTATAACATTGTACCATGTAATTATCTAAGAAGGCTTAGTTAGTGATATACGGGCCAAAAGATCACTCGGCCACATTTAAATAAATTATTTTCAGGATTGTATTGAGAGATTTACCAGTTGTCTTTAAGATTTGTGTTATTGATATTTTCGCAGCACATCATTGAAGATGCGAGATTGTGTCCATTGTGGAACTTTGAGTATATCAAGTCCTGTCCTAGATTGGGAGCGGATGATGTCCACATCTTCTTCTATTGAATGTTTTATGTCAACGAAGATCAACACATGTATTACTTATTAGTTACTGATGCATTACATAATGTAATAAAATAGTGCGGTATATTAATATATTACACCGCTATTTGCAACACATTGTATGATATCATAATAATATATTTGATTTCATATATTGGTATGAGAATAATTTGACTTTTATTATGATGTTGCCAGCATTGTGGTTTGTGTTGGTGGCACCTTCCTGGGATATATACGCGTATACTTAGATAAATTTTTCTCTAAGGACCTGGGATATGATCTCAGTTTTGCTCCAAGTGTTGAGCTATTTTGTTAGGTATATCCGCGCATCATACGTGCGTTAGGAGCCTAGATTTTTCCGGCTCCAGGATTTTGAAAAAAAAAAAATGTCATAAAGGCGCGGTACTGTGTAAATAATTACTTTTTCCAAAGTCTTTGTAATCGTTTTTCGTATCTATGATCATTATTTGACTGAAATGCATGTTATATATATTTTTATGGTCAAAGGGACAGAATCCGATATATCGATACTGCTATTTTTTTATGAGTTTACCTCCTCTTGTATAGAGACACGTTCGGTCTATAATGTCTTGAACGAAGCGTGACCATATCTCCTTATTTGGTAGTATCAGTCAACTGTTGTAGATGTTTGAAACCTTTCTTAACGCTTCTGTTCATGTCCATAAAAGGCGCGACTGTGTAAGACTTTTATCTCGAATGTTCTTAGAATCGTCTTATTGTGAACAGCGACTCAGAGATTGTCACTCTGCGCATGTCTCGACTTGGTTGTCGTTTGTTGTTCCGCCCAGGTCGGGGAGTTGAGAAATGGACTGATTAGCGAGCGGACGCGACTGCGTCTTGTGATTCTCTGAGGGAAATACATTGTCTTTGTGAGTTAGTTAGCTAACTAGACTATTTCCCCGTATTATTCAAGCCTGCCTGGAGGCATATGTTCATGGTTGATTTTCCGAAATAAGGTAATTCCTCTTGTATCGAACTTTAGGCTATCATCTAGAGGTTCGTCATTTTGTCGCCTTTTTGCTCGCCTGTGTGATTCAAAATGGAGAGGTACTTTGACTAGGATTAAGTCATCGGTATCTTTATACCTGAACTAGTTATATATCTATGGGTCGCTCCAGACCAACAAGACTATTGTCTGTGTTCCAGGATTCGTTATATCAGAGATCACGTCCAAGTCAGATGGTTAGACTTAGGAAGGTTATAAAGGTCGAGCTGACCTGTAATCCATGTATGCTACTCACGTGCAGACAGTAAACGGACGTATTGTATACATCTGATCTGCTAGCATCAGGAAGGAATAATTATTATTGTCTATGAACATTAAGGATCTGCAGCTGACCACGGTTGCAGAAGTTATATGTATTATTTATCAAGCTTCGCTATGATATTTGTTTTCCATACAACTATTGAGTATTGACTTCTACATGACTGTCAGTTAACATGAGTTTGAATGCTGCATTCGTTGTACTATGCCGATGATAACATAAGTATCATGACTGTTTTGTGGCGTGCAATAAATGGTATAAACCTAAAGCGAAGTTACCATTTCTATGACTCTACACGTCATGTTGCCTGTGGTGTACCCTGAACTGTTCTACTGCAACACACACACAGCAACAATCTAAACCAGATAAGACACCCACATCTTGCATTGTAATACCTGGTGTCGATAGAGGTGGTAATTTGACGGCATCCTAATTCCACCCTTATCACATGATTAATGCTTATTGGGAAACATGACATTATACTGGTTTACGTTTGAAAGTCTGACAGTGCAGCAGACACCATAAAGTTTGGAAGTGAGGAGGTGGTAACAGCACGACTATCCTAGAAGAAAATACATATTTTGAACGCCGCCACTTAGCTCCCTTAAAACTTATATATTTGGGTTCCTTAGGACTTGCTGACAAAGAATATGTTAAGTGTTACGCAAATAGTCTAGGAATTAACAAATTATAGCCAAAAGAAAATAGTGAGGGTGCCAGACAACACCAAATAATAATCGCACAGTGGCATGTTTTGAAACCACCATTTTACGGGAAATAGGCCACCATGTTAAATCCTATTTGATTGGATAGAAGTAAATGTAAGGCTAAACACGATTAGTCGGACTACAAATACTAATTTTATGTTGTTAGGGGAAACGGTAGTAGGGGTACTTTTTTTGAAAGGCTGTGTAAACATGGCCCGATTGGTTAGACCCGCCAATATAGTCAATTAGGAGCGTCAGTTCAGTGCCACATTTTAAAATAAACTTACTAAGAAACAGTGCGTTGAGAACCAGCTCCTATTTTTCTAAATAAAAGCCTGGGACAGAGGCGGATCGGAATTTGTGCCATTATTCATCGCCAGTCAACGTATTTGTTATTATTTCCATGAATTGTGGTAAGATTGACATATTTGATATCTTTTTGATGAAAATTGAATGTGAATTGATAATTTATGTCTGTATATGTGTGTGGTTCAGTAGCAAACATGAGGCAAAGCCTAGATACTGCTCCAACCTGAACAAAACTTGTCGGAGAGAAGTATAAATGCATGGGATCACCACATAGTACACTGACACCTATCTTATTGACTAGAAGGAACTAATGCTGGAATTGCAGAGGCGTAGTAACCATTAAGGAGAAGAATACTGGTGTAAATTGTTTCAGATGAAGCTAGCAGTTGGCCTACCGCTCTGAACTCAGTGTTTGTTATGTATTGTGTTCAGTGTGGAAATAGATTATAAATTAGTTCTGAAATAGGAGGTACAACCTTCTTGTTTCAGGGACCGTGGTCCTAAGTTATTGAAGCAGCACCTGGTCTGAGTTTTGCTGAATCCAGAGGCTGACAGCATACTCCTTGGTCCAGATAGCGACCAGTGAGGTGTCTCCAGAACACAGTGAAGCAATCGAGCAGAGGAGTATTTTCCTGCCGCCATCACGAAAGATAAGCTTCTGTGGCCAGAGCAGCTCAACATTATGTGCCCCCCCCCCTCTAAAAGTGACATTATATTAAACTCAGAGGGACAATAAATTGTTTCAAATGACAGGAACTGTGAACTTTTCCCAATACTATTTCCACGATAATCAAACACGTGAAGTCATGATGACAAACAACAATCTAGCTTGAAAAACAAAACCAGTAATACCTCATAGTACTACTTCACAACTTACACACATAGGATAATACTAATAAATTCTGTCAATACAAAGATCATATTTATAAATTGTGATTACATTTGATTGTGATTCCTGGTTCACTGTGTAGTTGAATCAGGATATCTATTGTTGAAAGTAATTATTACATATATATTTGAAACTTTACACTTGACTCATTTAAGATAGTCTTATAGAGTGTTATATGTGTGTGAGTGTCACAGTGTTTAAAGTGTTGTGGAATAAATTAAATTGTTTATCTGTCTGTTGTTGTTGTGACTTACACTTCATCATTTTCATAACCCTAGACATTCACCGTAGTCATCACAATATTCGAGAATAATTCTGACTGAGGTATAAATGTGGTAGCAAGTAAGGTCATCTGTAATACACCACACTTATTAGATACAGATACCTTCACAGCTGATCTCAGTCAGTACACTAAGTCCCCTATAAATATTAATATCATCCCACTTTACCACATATATTGGGGTCTCGCTCCCGGGATATTGAACTTTCTCCTATTATATATATTGGGAATAAATAAAAGTTAAAAGGTATCCTTGGGTGAAAATAAATAAGGTTGAGCTCTCAGTGCCTGTGGTTGTCCTTGGATATTTAGTTAGAGATTGAATTGTTTAGTTAGATATTGTTTACATTTACCTGTTAGAAAATGGCGGACCTGGCCAAATTTCGAACTGCTGCTGTGCAGACTGCTAAAGAGTTAGGAATGGACGGGCAAATTATGATTGCCTATGTCACTACTGAATGTTACAAATATATTGAACGTGAAGAAAGAAAATTTGAAGCAGAAAGAAAATTAGAATCTGAAAGATTAGAAAAAGAAGCTGAAAGGAAGATAGAGGCTGAAAAAGAAATTAAGAGGTTGCAGATTGAGGCTGAGGCTAAGAGTATTGCAGATTGAGGCTGAGGCTAAGAGGTTGCAGATTGAGGCTGAGGCTAAGAAATTGGAGGCAGAAAGAGAAGAAAAAAAGGCAGAAAGGGAAGCCGAGGAAAGAAGACAGGCTGCAGAAAAGGAAGACAAGCGATTAGCTGCAGAGAGGGAAGCAGAAAAGGAGGAGAAGAGATTACAAAGGGAACATGAGTTACGACTAAGGGAGTTTGAGTTTCAAGGCCATGCTCCTGAAAATGGTGCCAGTCCCTTTACATCCGATGCTATTGCTAGTCAGGGAGCCTCAACCTCAGCTATGAATTTTCATTTAGATCATTTTGTTGAGAAAGACGATGATATTGAGAGCTATCTAAGTAGATATGAACTATTAGCTACCACGTATGGGTTAGAGAGAGAAAGGTGGAGCTTAAAGTTATCTCAAGGGCTTCGTGGGGCAGCTTATGAAGTTTTTGCCAAAATGAGCAGAGGTGATCAAGAAAATTATGACATGCTAAAGCAGGCTCTTTTGTTAAGATAGGAAATGATCCTTATAGAACAACTAAGAGAGTCCATGGCTCCAGACCTGAGAAAGTTTCTCATGGAACAAGGTGCAGAGAGGCTGGGTGAGTTACTAAATGTTGCTGAAAGGTATCAGGCAGCTCAAGCAGAGGTATCAGGTAATAAAAAGAAACAGTTAGACAATTATCAGGCACCACAAAACTTTAATGAATTTGATCATAGAGATCAAAACAAAGGTAAGCACCAGTTTGATAGGCCACGAAATGACTATAAAAATAAAACCCCACAATTCAATGAAAGGAAATATGATAACAGGAAACCCTTCAGACAGGAAGGAAAATATTGTCAAATATGCAGGATGCATAATCATAATACTAGTGAATGTGGTAGGAAAGTTCCTCCATATCACGCGGCATGCATGATAACAGTGGACAAGGGGAAGAAGAAACTGACAGAGAATCATATAAATCTTCAACATCCCCCATCTGTGAAGAAGTGACATGTAATGGTGCCAAGGTTAGGTGCCTTTACGATTCAGGTTTAGAATATGACTCAGTTGTGAGTGCAACCCTAGTGCACCCTGAACAGTATACCACAGAGAAAGTGGAGATACAAGGGGCCGTAAAGGGAATATCCACCATGACACTTCCCGTAGCCGAGATCAATGTAGAGACAAGGTACGTGGAAGGAGTGATTAGAGCAGCCGTGTGTGACGATCCTAATTACCCGCTGGTGTTAGGAAGCAAATATGTTTTTCTAGGAAGCCCTGTAAAACCTGTGGTAATGGCCACGCTTCAGGTCAGGTCGACCCCTAGTAGAACGGAGAAGGAACCACCACTAGTTTATTCTCATAAACAGATGAGAAAGGCCCAGGCAAAAGATAAAACATTAAAACCTTGCTTTGGTAAATTGCCAACAAGCCATGCACACCCTAAGAAAGGACAATTTTATTTGAAGGAAGGACTGCTTTTCAGGAAAGCTAGAGCAGGATCCAAAGAACAGGGACAATTGGTATTACCAACCCCCTACAGAGAAGAAGTGATGGCACAAGCTCATGTTGTACCAGGCGGTGGACACCAGAGAAATGAGACTACCCGTCAAAGGACATCGGAAAAATTCTACTGGCCCCAAGTAGCTGCTGATATTTCACAATTTGTGGGGGCCTGTGAAAAATGTAGCAAGGTACAGTCCCCAAGTTGGGAAAATCATAATCAGATGCCAGCCAAGAATTCTGAAACATATGGGCCTAACAATAACAAGGAAAATAACAATAATAAGGTTGACATAGAGGATAGGTATCCACCTTCCCCCCAACAGTGTTCACCAAAAATAATTAGATTCGCAACTCTGAGAAGGGCATCCAGAGAAAATAGAACCTCAGACCAGTCAACCCAGGAACAGTTTGAAGCCGCTGTTAGGGAGCTGGCTGACATTGACATTGAAGATGATCCGCCTAAAGTAAAACCGAAACAAATTGTTAACAGAAGAACAGTGGGCAGTGGACGAGTGAGCAATTCGGAAAATGCTCACAGCGCTTCACACTATGGCTATTAACTTAGCATTAAAAGGGCACTGGTGACATTGATAGTCACCCGACCCTACACCGTCCAAGGGAAAGTATTGATCGGACCCTGGATGGAGAAAACCCACACATCTTATAGCAATGCTAAGGGCGAATTGATTTCTGATGCAGAAACTCATTTCCCCACATATTATCTCAATTCACCAGATTGTCGGTAGGCGGAACTATAGTTGATGAATATGGCCTCCATTTGAGTGGCACATTATAGAACATTATAAATATATTAGAAGGGTGTTTCCACATTCAATCACGCCTGAGATCAGACCAATTGTTGGCTGTGAACATTTCGGAGGAGCAGAGTGTCTCCATTGTTGCCCTTTTGAATTGAGGATAGTCCGAGTGTTTATTAAGGCTGATCAGAAAATATTGGATCCCCTATACAACTCAGATATCACCCTATAGATAAACTCCTCATAACGTACAAATTGAGGAACATCGAATATTCTCGGGACATGTCGTTGAACAGACTCAGAGAAGAGAAATGGTGAATATTGATTGCTAAGCAGTAGTAAGACAAGCCGTAACACTTGCAGCTGTACAGTAACATATCTGAAATGGATTCTTGGATTGCAGAGGTCTGAGGCAACCTTCGTCAGTAGTGCTTACTTTGAATTGACCCACCTGCATTAATCCATGATCAAAATAAAATCAGAGAAACGTTGATGCAGATTTTCTAAGCCGCCATCCGGGCGATGAAAATCAAAGAAATCACCAGGCATAGACATAAATTTCTCTATGTGTATATAGAATTATAGACTGACGTATAACGTCTGTTTTAAGAGGGGAGAATTTGTCGTGAAACATTCTAAATCCACATATATAAATTAAAAGGTAAATGTAAAGCCTAACGCATTAATACAATAAAAGGGAAAGAAGAATGGTAAAGAACAGTGCTGTCACAATGACTGTACTCGATGTCATGAAATATTCTAATCCACATATATAAATTATTAGGTAAATATGAAGCCTAACAAATAAAATTAATAAAGAGAAGAGCAATGGTAAAATGACAGTGCTGTCCCAAAGAATGTACTCGAAATCCCCCTTGTTTTCTGCTTCGTCTGCAAATTGTAACGCTTTCACGTTGATAGTCAAGCTTACTGTATTATTACCCGCCTTCTTCAATGAAACGTGTGCTGTATTTCTTGGAAAAGCATTGAGACGTACTGCGTAATGACCTAAATTAACCCTAACATTAATTATACTGCGTTACCAAAACGAACGAACAGATGGACTAAAGGGATAAAAAGAGAAGGGAGAGGCAGAAAGCCGAACACTAAACCCGCTTCGCGCGATACACAATTACTACCATCACGCGTGTAAGTCTACATGCACTAATTTTTTTTCAGACGGACAGTGATAAAATACACTACCCTTTCCCAGAGTTAGGTTTATAAATCATAACAGACTCTTATTAGAAAAGACAACATTATATGGGTTTACGTTTGAACACATAACAGTACCCAGACAGCACATCTTCTAAACAGGAGATAGAAGAAATTGCATATTTTGAACGCAGCCACGTAGCTCCTTTAAATTAGTATTTTTGGGTTCCTTAGGGTTTGCTGACAAATAATATGTAAAACGTTACGCAAATAGTCCAGGAATTAATAAATTATACCCAAAATAAAATATTGGGGGTGCCTGACAGCATAAAATCATTTCTGCTCATAAGATTTTTTTTTTTACGTGTTTAAAAAAATTTACGTTACAGAAATAGCCTACCATGTAAACTCCAAATTGATTGGAGCGCAACAAATGAAAGCCTAACCACGATTGGTCGGGCTATAAATACTATCTTGGTTGTTGGGGGAGACGGGAAAAGATAACATTTTTTCAAACACTTGTCGAAACGTGGCTCATTGGCCAGTCTCGCTGATATACACACTTGGGAGCGTTAGTTCGAGACCACTTGTTAAAAAAAGCTTGATAAAGCATCAGTGCGTTGAAGCCAGCATATATTTGGCTCAATAAAAGCCTGGAACATAGGCAGATGGAAGTTTGTGCCAGTTTGTGCCAGAATTCATTGCTAATCAACGTATCTGTGTTATTCGTATGAATTGTGGGACAGTGGTCTTGATGGTACTGAGCAGCATCTGGTCAGAGATTTGCTGAATCCAGTGTCGGACAGCATACTCCTTGGTCCTTTTAGCTATCAGTGAGGTGTCTCCAGAGCCCAGAAGAGAATTCGAGCAGAGGAGTCCTCTCCTGCCGCCATCACTCAAGATAAGCAGAGTTGGCCAGCTGAGCTCAACATTATGTCCCCTCATCTTGAACTGATTTTTTAAAATTAACATTAAGAGGGGAATTTACTTGTCTTAAAATCAGGAACTGTGAACATCTACAATAATGGTCCCTAAAGACAAACTATTGAAGTCATGATGACAAATACCAACAGAGCTTGAACAAAACAAAACCAGTATTACCTCATTTTACCACTACACAATTGACACACATAGAACATTGGTAATAATATATGTCACTACAATATTCATATTAAATACATTCTGTACATAACTTGTAATTTAAATTGATTGTGATTCCTGGTTCCCTTGTAGTTGAATCAGGACACATATTCATTCATGCCAGTAATGAATACATATTGTTATTTGAAACGTTACTAGTGACTTCTTTAAGCTATTCTCATAGAGTGTTATATGTATGTGAGTGTCACAGTGTTGTTAAGAGTAGTGGATTAAATTAAATTGTTTATCTGTCTGTTGTTGTGACTTACACTTCACCATACTCATACCCTAGACACATAACGTAGCATCACACTATTCCAGAATAATTCTGACTGAGATAAAGAGATATGTGGTAGCAAGTAAGGTTATCTATAATACACTACTTTTAATAGATATAGATACCTTCACAGCTGATCTCAGTCAGTACACTAAGTCCCCTATAAATATTTATAACATCCCACTTCACCACATATATTGGGGTCTCGCTCTTGGGATTTTGAATCTTTAACTATTAAAAATATTGGGGGGTAATTCACTTCAGGGAATATAAGAATTAAAAGGTATCCTTGGGTGGAGTTAAATAAGGTTGAGCTCACGGTGCCTGTGTTGTCCATTAGAGATTGAATTGTTGGTTAGACATTGTATAAATTTACATAATAGACAATGGCGGACCTGGCCAAATTTCGATCTGCTGCGGTTCAGACTGCAAAAGAGTTAGGATTAGATGGGCAAGTTATGGTTGCCTATGTCACAACGGAATGTGACAAATTTATTGAACGCGAAGAAAGAAGATTAGAAAAAGAAGCCGAAAGAAGGTTAGAGGCTGAAAGGGAAATTAAGAGGTTGCAAGCTGAGGCTGAGACTAAGAGGTTGCAGATTGAGGCTGACAAAGAGGCTAAAGCATTGGAAGCCGAGGAAAGAAGACAAGCTGCAGAAAGAGAAGAGAAGAGATTAGCTGCAGAGAGGGAAGCAGAAAAGGAGGAGAAGAGATTACAAAGGGAACATGAGTTACGACTAAGGGAGTTTGAGTTTCAAGGCCATGCTCCTGAAAATGGTGCCAGTCCTTTTGCCTCTGATGCTACGGTTACTCAAGGAGCCTCATTCTCAGCTATGAATTTTCATTTAGATCATTTTGTTGAGAAAGACGATGATATTGAGAGCTATATAAATAGGTACGAACTATTAGCTACCACGTATGGGTTGGAGAGAGAAAGGTGGAGCTTAAAGTTATCTCAGGGACTTCGTGGGGCAGCTTATGAAGTTTTTGCAAAAATGAGCAGAGGTGATCAGGAAAATTATGACATGCTAAAGCAGGCTCTTTTGTTAAGGTATGAAAAGAATGCAGAGTTTTACAGGAAAAAATTTAGGAATGCTAAACTACTGTCAGGTGAAACCTATCACCAGTTCTCTGCACGAATCGAGACATACTTGGAGAAATGGACTTCTCTGGGGGAAAACCCAAGATCTTAAGGAAATGGTCCTTATAGAGCAACTAAGAGAGTCCATGGCTCCAGACCTGAGAAAGTTTCTCATGGAACAAGGTGCAGAGAGGCTGGGTGAGTTGCTAAATGTTGCTGAAAGGTATCAAGCAGCTCAAGCAGAGGTAACAGGTAATAAAAAGAAACAGGTGGATAACTTCAGGGCACCACAGAACTTTAATAAATTTGATCCTAGGGATCAAAATAAAGGTAAGCACCAATTTGATAGGCCACGGTATGACAATAAAAATAAATTCCCACAATTCGATGAAAGGAAATATGATGAAAGAAAATCTTTCAACCAAGGAAAAAGGTGGTGTAAGAATTGTCAGATGGACAATCATGACACTGACCGTTGCAGAAGGAAACCTGTGTATATGGCAACCCTTCAGGTCAGGTCGACCTCAAGACAGGAGGAGGATATTATGTTAGATACCACTCCAGAAGAGATGAGGAAGGCACAGGCTGGGGATAAAACACTCAAGCCTTGTTTCAGAAAATTGTCAACTTGTCATACAACTCCAGGCAAGGGAGATTTTTACATGAAAAACAAGTTGATGTATAGGAAGGCCGGAACTAGATCCCATGGTCACGGACAGCTGGTTCTTCCAAAAAGATATAGGACAGACTTAATAAGGAGCCTACATGTGAAACCAGATGGGGACCATGAGAAGATAGGTACCATCATTCAAAAGGTGGCTCACAATTATTATTGGCCCAAAGCAAGATGGGACATTGAAAATTTTGTAGAAAGGTGTAGCATAGCACATGAGGGAACACCCACAAGTGGGAACATGGATCAGGACCTGGACACGCCACGGGGCAAAATCAGGCCTAACAATAAAAGGAAAAATAAATTTGATAAAGTGGACCAAATGGAATGGGAAGCCCCTTTTCACGGACAAGCTTCACTTAACTGTTTTACAATGGCCACTATGCGGAGAGTGCAAAAAGATGTCTTACCCCAGGATAAGCCGACAATCCCTCAATCGGACTTAAACAAACTGGAGGAAGAAGATGTAGAGAGGAAATCTCTCATCAAGAATTTTAAGAGGGGAGACAGCCCCAAAAGAAAAATTGGTAGCGGTCGTTTTGTGAATGATAACCCTGGGAGGAAAAATCATCACTATAAAGCTTCGAGTGGAAGAGACCATACCGGTGCATGGACAAATAGGTCCACACAATTAAAAGTCCATATGTAGCTTTGTTAAGAACGTGGACTGATGAAAAGGCAGAGGAAAACATTACATCTTCATACCAATATGTGAATGAGCTGACCACTCGGTTGAAAACTGGCTGGAAACTTGCCAATGAAAATTTGAAACAAGCCAGGAAGAAACATGCTGCCTATTATAACAGGAAGGCGAAAGACAGAAATTTGGCTGTGGGAGAGAAAGTACTGCTTCTTTTGCCTGGGAGTCAGAATAAGTTACAAATTGGATGGCAGGGTCCATATACAGTTCTAGAGAAGGTGTCTAGAACAAATTATAAGATAGATAAGAAGGGGAAAGAAAAAATCTATCATGTGAATCTCCTGAAGAAATATTTGGAAAGAGAACATCAGGAAGAGACACACTTGTTGACCTTGTCCATCGCCATGGAGATGAAAAAGGAACCACTTTCATCATTTGAATATCCATTACACCCCTGTGAGACAGCAGCACAGGTGAAAATCAGTACACATTTAACGAAAACTCAGAAAGAGAGAGTGCAACAGGTTCTAAATAATCATGCAGAGGTGTTAACAGACCGACCAGGGCATACAAACCTATTGGAATATGATATGAAACTCATAGACTCCACACCTGTCTGTATGAAACCATATTCGATTCCGTTTGCTAAGGAAAAAGCTTTGAAGGAAGAGATAGACTATCTGTTGAAGGAAGGAATTATTTCGCACAGTGAGTCTTCGTATAGTTCCGGTGTTGTACTTTTAAGGAAGCCCTCTGGAGAACATAGACTCTGTATAGATTACAGGAGACTGAATGCTATTACAGAAGGACAGGTGGATCCATTGCCGGATACAAATCAGCTGTTTGCCAGACTAAATAAAGCTAAATATTTCTCAAAAGTGGATCTGAGTAAAGGATACTATCAGATTCCAGTAAAGCCTGAGGTTAGACCATACCTAGCTTTTAGTACCTCAGAAGGACACTATGAGTTTAATAGATTGCCATTTGGATTGAAGAATGCGCCTAGTGTCTTCTCTAGAATGATGAGAAAATTATTGGATCCTCTGAATAATCCCTGTATAACAAATTTTATGGATGATATCCTTATAGCAACAGAAACATTTGAGGAACACATTGACTCTCTGAACATGCTGTTTGATCGACTTAGGGAGGCAAATTTAACAGCCCGACCAACCAAATGTTGCGTTGGATGTAAAGAATTGGAATTTTTGGGACACACAGTTTATCAGGGAAACATGACCCCTGACCCAAAGAATTTAGAGAAACTACAGAAAGCCCCGAGACCACAAACCAAGAAGGACGTGAGATCCTTTGTCTCATTATGTGGTTTCTACCAGAAGTATATCAAGAACTTTAATTCCATATGTGCACCTTTAACGGAATTGACACGTAAAGGACTTCCAGATCGCATTACATGGACACCACAATGTGAAATGACTTACCAAGAATTGAAGGAAAAGCTCACAAGTAAACCCATTTTGAAATTACCTGACTTAAGTCAAGAATTCATAGTAAGGACGGATGCAAGTAATATTGGGCTAGGTGCAACTTTACTACAGAAATCAGATGCATTGGATGGGGAATTAAGCCCAGTGGCATATGCTAGCAGAAAGTTGAATAAAGCTGAAATCAACTACTCAACTAGCGAAAAAGAATGTCTTGCAGTAATATGGGCAATAAAGAAATTCAATATTTATCTATATGGGAAGGCATTTAAGTTGCAAACTGACCACAAACCTTTATCGTTTTTAGCACAGGCTAAGCATGAAAACTCTAGGTTACTCCGATGGTCTTTGCTTCTGGCTCCATATAATTTTAGCATTGAATATATATCTGGAAAAACAAATCTGGGAGCGGATTTTTTAAGCCGCCATCCGTGTGATGAGAATCACCGTAAACCCCAGAAATAATAATAAATTTCTCTATGTGTATATAGAATAAAGGACTGACATATAATGTCTGTTTTAAGAGGGGAAGTGTCATGAAATATTCTAATCCACATATATAAATTATTAGGTAAATATGAAGCCTAACAAATAAAATTAATAAAGAGAAGAGCAATGGTAAAATGACAGTGCTGTCCCAAAGAATGTACTCGAAATCCCCCTTGTTTTCTGCTTCGTCTGCAAATTGTAACGCTTTCACGTTGATAGTCAAGCTTACTGTATTATTACCCGCCTTCTTCAATGAAACGTGTGCTGTATTTCTTGGAAAAGCATTGAGACGTACTGCGTAATGACCTAAATTAACCCTAACATTAATTATACTGCGTTACCAAAACGAACGAACAGATGGACTAAAGGGATAAAAAGAGAAGGGAGAGGCAGAAAGCCGAACACTAAACCCGCTTCGCGCGATACACAATTACTACCATCACGCGTGTAAGTCTACATGCACTAATTTTTTTTCAGACGGACAGTGATAAAATACACTACCCTTTCCCAGAGTTAGGTTTATAAATCATAACAGACTCTTATTAGAAAAGACAACATTATATGGGTTTACGTTTGAACACATAACAGTACCCAGACAGCACATCTTCTAAACAGGAGATAGAAGAAATTGCATATTTTGAACGCAGCCACGTAGCTCCTTTAAATTAGTATTTTTGGGTTCCTTAGGGTTTGCTGACAAATAATATGTAAAACGTTACGCAAATAGTCCAGGAATTAATAAATTATACCCAAAATAAAATATTGGGGGTGCCTGACAGCATAAAATCATTTCTGCTCATAAGATTTTTTTTTAACGTGTTTAAAAAAATTTACGTTACAGAAATAGCCTACCATGTAAACTCCAAATTGATTGGAGCGCAACAAATGAAAGCCTAACCACGATTGGTCGGGCTATAAATACTATCTTGGTTGTTGGGGGAGACGGGAAAAGATAACATTTTTTCAAACACTTGTCGAAACGTGGCTCATTGGCCAGTCTCGCTGATATACACACTTGGGAGCGTTAGTTCGAGACCACTTGTTAAAAAAAGCTTGATAAAGCATCAGTGCGTTGAAGCCAGCATATATTTGGCTCAATAAAAGCCTGGAACATAGGCAGATGGAAGTTTGTGCCAGTTTGTGCCAGAATTCATTGCTAATCAACGTATCTGTGTTATTCGTATGAATTGTGGGACAGTGGTCTTGATGGTACTGAGCAGCATCTGGTCAGAGATTTGCTGAATCCAGTGTCGGACAGCATACTCCTTGGTCCTTTTAGCTATCAGTGAGGTGTCTCCAGAGCCCAGAAGAGAATTCGAGCAGAGGAGTCCTCTCCTGCCGCCATCACTCAAGATAAGCAGAGTTGGCCAGCTGAGCTCAACATTATGTCCCCTCATCTTGAACTGATTTTTTAAAATTAACATTAAGAGGGGAATTTACTTGTCTTAAAATCAGGAACTGTGAACATCTACAATAATGGTCCCTAAAGACAAACTATTGAAGTCATGATGACAAATACCAACAGAGCTTGAACAAAACAAAACCAGTATTACCTCATTTTACCACTACACAATTGACACACATAGAACATGGGTAATAATATATGTCACTACAATATTCATATTAAATACATTCTGTACATAACTTGTAATTTAAATTGATTGTGATTCCTGGTTCCCTTGTAGTTGAATCAGGACACATATTCATTCATGCCAGTAATGAATACATATTGTTATTTGAAACGTTACTAGTGACTTCTTTAAG